>JACEVL010000385.1:30000-57500 GCA_020284085.1 Aporrectodea caliginosa | reverse complement strand
CATCATCATCATCATTACTACTATTGCGTATTTCTTAAGCGTCACTATTTAAAGACCTAGCATCAGTCGATAGTGCTGAGCAATTGTCAGTGAAGGACTTGCTCAAGGTCCCTACACAGTAACTGTGTCAGGGAATGTTCGAAGTTCGAACCCATACTTTCCGTGTCACAAGGCGTGCGCTCTAACCAATCGGCTACCGTGCCTCACAATTTTCTGACACATCGCACGAGAGATACTCGTTTCTACCTCTGTATTTTCCACTTTCAGTAGTATCTGCTCGCATTAGACATTAGCGTTGGTGGCACGCTCAAAGGTTCATGAGTGATTGGTGTCAGCCAAAAGGAAAAAGCTTCCCGTTTCCTTATAAGCTAATGGCACCACAGCATATCCGAGACACTCTGTGTGTTGCTGTGTGTTCCTTTCGAATGCCTACTGTATGTGCCTGTCTCTGTTACTGCCACATTTTTGATGTGCGTAAGAGGCGTCTTTTAAATGGCAACATACGTTGATACAGTTGGAGATTTTTGTAGCTATTTCTGCTTTTCGATATGGCTTCTCATTTTGCTATTCCAAGATCTAAACTGGGTTAGACTTACTGTGCCAAAAAACCAGTTCCTTCACCTGCATTTAATATATAAACAGCTACAGAGGACCACGCGCGTATACGATGTGTGCGTTGGTGCTTGTGTGTGTGTTTGTGTGTGTGTGCGTTTGTGTGTGTGTGCTTGTGTGTGCCTCTGTGTGTGTTGGTGCGTGTGATGACGAGCGCGCCTCTGGTGAATGTCTCTTGAAGTGGCCCTATATAAATTTACGAGTACGCTTACAACGCTTGTTATTGAAGAACTAGAAAAGAATCATCCGTCAGTCAGTCAGTCAACGCCGCAATCTATTTATTGGCTATTAATAGCCAGACGGTCCTCCGGAGTTTCTCGGATTTGAACCGGTGATCTGCAGCTAAAATCCAACACACTTACCACTACGACCTACAGTTTCTTTCCTGTAGTCAGAGAGGTAATTGGATAGGTCATTGGTAGAACCGATTTTAAAAACAACGTTCCCTATGAACGGATTAGTTTGCCAGTTGTAGAGGTGAACAATGAACTATTGGAGCAATTTCATATTTTTAAAAAATCAGATTACGGTTCTTTTGATCGCCTGTGTCTAGAAGAATTGCGTTATGTCGACTTTTCGACTGATAAGAAACGTGTATTTACTGTATATGCTATATATTATTATGCATGCATATATGCATACATAAATATATACATACGTACATGCATAAATGCGTACATAGTACATAGGTACATACATATAAATATACATACATGCATGCATAGTTGCATACATATATTAATACATACATGTATACATAGAACGCTGTTTTCAGGTCGCGCGAATGGCTGAGTCTGGACCCAAAAACGAGGCAGGAACTCGGGATCGTTATTAAGGAAGACGGAGAATTCTGGTAGGTCATATATATATATATATATATATATATATATATATCCAGATATCTGTGTATACACACTTATATACTTACCTATATTTTATCTTTCTTAGAAACTTATATATACTATTTATAAATAGGTAATTATACGTATACTATATATAGGCTATTGTAGTTATAAACCTGCATTTCATATAATTAGTGACCTATTATGTAGCCTAACACAACACACTTCCTACAGAGCAGTATAGTTGATTATATTTAAAGCGCCATGTTTATAGTTTCAATCTCTTAGAGTAGGAGATTTTAAAAAACTATGAGTATAAATTCCTGTAATTGGTTTAGAACTGTTTATATTGTGAGCTGCACATGCCAAGTCCCAACAGAATCATTCATCTTCTTATCGAAACTGCAGACCATGGCAGTCTGATAAACCTGTGTTCCACAGAACTCATATATATATATAACGGGCTTGGTTTCTAACCCTAGAATTCATTTGCGTAAATATTCATATATAGCAGCTAATCTAAGTCCGAGGCGTAGGCTATTTATGAAGCATATTTCTTTTATAGTTAGCGTTAAACCTCTTCCAACCTAAATCTTTTTGTTCAAGTCCGTCGTAAATATGCCTTGATGCTTTGGTTAAGAACTTATTTGATAAGATTGGTTTCATATATGTAGACCTTATGCATTTCCCAACTGTTACACAGTAGCCTACGTCATAGCATGTATCCCAGAAATCAGGCATAAAAGAACAGGGAACATCTGTACACGTTGTTTGTGATTTGTGCATGCTTTGTACCACCTGATAAATTTTGATCGGAATTAAATCAGATTTTTTATGCTAATATCTGCGCTTTACTCCACATACGTGAATGTTTTAATTCCTTCCTTCATAACTTAAGAGCAGCGTAAACAACGATTATACTTAAACTGGCTTATAATACATGACCTGGTCAGCATTGACTTTGTTACTTTGTAGGATGGCTTATCCTGACTGGCTGGCCAACTTTCATGCCCTTCAACTTTGCTACTTGCCGCCCGGAGGCGGTTTGCGCGTAAGTGAACTTGGAAAACCAATAATTTTAGGCAGGCTGATGAAAATAGACTAATGCAATAATATGGCCGGTGAATACCGGTTTTATGCAAATTTCATTCGACGCTAGACAATTATTGTTTCTTTTGTTCATACTAACTTCTCCATATAACTTCCAGTTTATTACTTTGAGTAAATTGATTTATAGTCTAGCTTCTTATATGTTCGTTAAACTGAACTCTATAATAGAGTTATACACAAAGTGTTATACAAAAATTGTATATGGCCAAGGATATGCGTAGTTTAATAGGGAAGTATTTTTAAGAAATCTGGAGTATAGGAAGCAAAGGGCGAAGAAAATCATGCCTGTGCGATACCAGACCAAGTGACGAAACGCAAGAAACAAAAGCATGTGATATTTAGAGAGCATGTTGAGATAAGAACATTATAGCAAAGATCGTGTGACAATGACATGTCGTGTTGTTAGCATCTCTGACTGAAGAAGCACTTGTCGGGGTTACATAATTATACAGACTTGTTTTCTCCCAATTAAAGTTCCCCTTTGGACTGGAATAATGTCTCCACGGAGACTCTCTTTCAGAACAAAGTTTCCTCCTTGAAATGGAATCTCCATTTTTATGATACAGTTTGATACAAAATGATACATTAGGCCTAAAAGTCGCATCTTCCATTTGGGTTGTCATTTAGGCCTACTTTCAATTAAGATTTAATAGGCCTGATATACATTATGTAAATAAATTACTTACATTCGTTCAATTGGATATGAAATAAATAGGCCTACTTCATCACATGACGTAGCCTCATATGAGTTTATGATGTAAGGTGTCGTGCTCTTTGTATTCTGTAACTCGGAACAAAACCACACGCTCCACGTGCAAAGCATCAATCTACGTGGCATTGTAATCGAGACATTTTACGACAACGCTCGTATAAAGTACAGGCATGCTGATGGATGTGAAATCTCGTACTGTGAATACGCTGTATCGCTGACGGAAAGTATACTTGATAAAACAACACCTCAGCAGACTTTGAGCGACTTTCTATCAAAGAATTAGGCCTACCACAAAAGAAACCGCCCCTGCCTCTAGTTGACTTTTAGTTTAGGGAGGATTGGATTGCTCTCGACCGAAAGTGGACTTCGTTCGCGAAAGTTCAGTAACTGAGGCCTGCAGATCTGGAAGTTTTTATTAATGGATCATTAACGGAACCTTTGAAAATCATAAACCTCGAAACGAGTATATATAAATAAATAAATAAATGAATAAATATTATATATATATAAGTTTCCGAAATACAGTCATATAAGACTGTTTGAGAGAATGTTCTCAAGACGAACCCTGCGAAAATTTACATGGAAATTAGATGGGTACCATCTATACGGGTTCCATATGGGAATTTGGGTCCTATATCATGGGCTACATGAGGGCCCGTTGGCAGATCATCATCATCAATCAATCATCATCGACATCATCATCATCATTTCATCATCATCGTCGTCGTCATCGTTATCAATAATTTAGAGCAGTATAGTGACCTGCTATGTGAGAGCTTCAGCTAAGTTAGTGGACTATCATATAGGGGGCCGTCCATAAAGTACGTCACGCTATTTTTGACCATTTTACCCCCTCCCCCCGTCACAAACTGTCACAAAACTCGGACCCCCCCCCCTAAAGTACGTCACACTTTCGAACATAGAAATAATAATACTTCCGAAAGCAAGGCTAATACATAAACAAGGCTTCGCAACAGCATTATTACTAGCGCTCCTAGCGAGAGGAATCGTGAAAAACACATTCAGGAGATATGCATTTCATGCTATTTTGACATAAAACTAATTAAAATGTTTCAGAAAATGTTTGAAAATTATTTTTAAAGCTATGAAATTCTGCTAAAAAATAAAAAATAAATTATAAATAAAATAAAAATAAAATAAATGTGTGACGTCACACATGGCCTGACCCCCTCCCCCTGTCACAAACTGTCACACTTTCTTAAACCCCCTCCCCCTGGAGCGTGACGTACTTTATGGACGGCCCCTAATGAGAAAAAGATGTATCCAAAGAAGTTTACGGCCACTCGATGCTGTTTATAGAAGGGACACTCAGCAAACCCTTACCACACAGGTAATGGTGAATATGCAATTAAACGTTAGCATTGGGTAAAATAATGAAAGCGGAATATAAATTCTTCCTGATTGAATATTTTTTCAGGGTCATGGAGAGTGGAAGGAGATTCTGTACAACGGATCGTGGGTGAAGGGGGTGAATGCTGGGGGCAGTGAACACGGTTCAAGAAACGGTGAGAAACTAAGGTCATTTATTTCTGATAAGCAGGCCTAAACAGTGTGCGCTATATTCTCATTTACTTCTGAAACGCACGTACTGTACTATATACTGTAAGTTCTAAAACATACGCGCAATGTAGGCTACTGTTTGGTTATGCTCGAAAATGTCTGGAGTTTAAAAACTGAACTGTAATTTTTTTAAATATTAGTACCATCCTTACTGTAAAGTCCTTTAAAAGTAGGCACTGTAAACTGCTGTAAAGTTTTACAATTGTATACACTGTATTGTACTAGTGGGGGACGTCGAGTGTTAGAAATGCTAGCCATAGCATGTGACAAGCTTTGGCTCGACTGGAAGGTCGGCTGGAAGCACCCAGTAGACGGAAGACGTAGAGTCAGTTGAACACTTCATTCGACGACTTATGTCAAAGACATTCATTGGTTCCTATACGATTCCTTTTTACTGTTATCTGACATTCATATAGTTAACCCATTATAAGTGAATGTCAAGAAACAACATTCCTATGCATTCGCATGCTTTATTTGGCTATGCAAATGTCAAGATCGGTTACTCACGATGTAGACTATTCCAACCAAAATAATATCACACGCATTCTACAGTCTGGCTGTCTGTTTGTGTCTCTCTTTGCTGGCAGTGTAACGCTGCAGTGTCACATTGCCATACATTCTGCTATGTCTACATGGCCGTTCTACAAGTGTAGGCTATTATTATGAGTATGTCAGACGTGTGCATGCTTTGGTAAGCACTATCGGCGCCAAGAAATCCACTTTACAGTGGTATGATAACAGTACCCTACTTGGGCCTATGCTGTTAAGTCTTCCACCGCACGTTCAGCGTTTCGCCTGAATGAACCCAAGCTCCATTCTGCTCTGAATTCATAATTAGATCGTATTAGAAATCCATGCGCTCAGCATGCATGCATACATGCATAGGCCTACATTCATACATGCATGTATACATACTTACATAGATGCATACATACATAGATGACTAAATATATGCATACATGCATAGGCCTACATTCATACATCCAGACATACATGCATGTATACATTCTTACACACATGCATACATGCATGTGTACTTGAATACATACATACTTACAAAAATACATACAAAAACACATACAAAAGTACATGGCCTACATAGATCAATCAATCAATCAATCAATCAATCAATCAGCCGTTTATTGAATCAACAACAGCACAATTAATTAACAATCAGTCATTTTAAAAATGTTAATCTGCTGATGCCGTCAACAGGACAGCCCTAAAGGATAAAATAATCCGCTATTGCAGGGCTGCCCCTTTTCCACATTACATTTACTGATGGCAAGACGATTTTTATGATCATGTAATTATAGAAAATTCAACTTAAATAACAATGTTAGGGCTAAATCATAGCCAAACAACTAAATAACAAAACATTGCAGTACAAGATTTAAAACAAACAAGCAAAAAAATCAAAACGAAACAGATTATAATGTTCACAGTTGTACATTATAAACAATCCTAACTACGGGTACAATCTATCGAGTCATATTCTTTTTATGTGTCCAAGAGATAATGTTTCAGTTGATGCATGTATACATACGAAAATACATACATAACCTACGGATATACATGCATAGCTATACATAGGCCTACAAGAACACGCGGACATACACATAAATAAACAAAAGCGGACATATACACACGGACACGTAAACAGATTCGAATAGTGGCGCATTGGATAACATCTGGCACACAGACCGAGAGGTGCCGAGTTCGAGCCCCCGTTGGGCGGATATATGTTTGTAGGCTGCTATTAGCGCCATTGTATTGCAAGCTGTCTGTTCTGTTAGTAGTTAAGATTTCAATTGCATAACATGTAAATGTACAGCGCAGTGCGTTTGTCAGGCGCTTATTAAAGAAAAGATATTATTATTATTATTATTATTAAATAGACTGGTTGGTTTCAGATCAGTACTGGACGAACTCTCAGTACAACGTCGTTCTATCGGAAGAACACGAATCAGTCGCCACCGAAAAGAAGAAGAACAACTGTATGATCGTCTCTCTGATGCAGAAGTACGCACGAAGGGCAAGGACGGTCAACCGGGTCGAAATGGCAGAAATACCCATTGCCTTTGACCTCTACAAGGTCAGTCACTCTTATTGCCTTTGACCTCTACAAGGTCAGTCAATTGTCTCTCTTATTGCCTTTGACCTCTACAAGGTCAGCCAATTGTCTCTTATTGTTTTTGACCTCTACAAGGTCAGCCAATTGTCTCCTATTGCCTTCGACCTCTACAAGGTCAGCCACTCTTATTGCCTTTGACCTCTACAAGGTCAGCCAATTGTCTCCTATTGCCTTTGACCTCTACAAGGTCAGCCAATTGTCTCTTATTGCCTTTGACCTCTACAAGGTCAACCAATTGTCTCTTATTGCCTTTGACCTCTACAAGGTCAGCCAATTGTCTCTCATTGCCTTTGACCTCTACAAGGTTAGCCAATTGTCTCAACAGGTTCACCGTGTACTCTTCCTCAAGGGCCCACCACACAGCCACAAAGCCTTGGTAGCATTCCCACATGGAACTCATATCGGACCCATGTTTCCATTATGGGGCCTCTATAGAGGCCACGTGGGTCCCACCTAACCTCCATGAAAACGATGGAAGGGAAAGCCTTCAGGCTTTTAACACACAGTTTAAGATGTACTCACTGTGTAACTCCAGTTGAGTGTAAAGTATTCTGAAAATTGCTTAGGCCTACTATTGACGATGCTATATAAATTGTTGTAATTACAATTTCAATTACAAGAGCTTTCCTTGGGCGCTTTACACATACATGTACGAAAAGGTTCAGCGTGAGTCTTTAAGGATGCCATGCACGACATTTTAAAAGAGACATCTCTAAAGTAATATTATCGTAATATATATATAAGACAGTATTTAGTATTCTGCATATATCTCCTTTTTTTAAATTATTACGAGTGGCAGTGTAAAAGTTCCAAACTGTATTTATATTTAAATATGCTCTGTAGAAGTCCCCAATTACATGTCAAATAAAACAGGCGCTTACGTGGCTCCCAATTATTCTCAACTGAAAAACAGGCGCCATAGAAATTGCGAATTATATAATTTCATTTGAAGCAGCGACACAATAGAAGTTAGAAGTGGCCAATTACGTTTTCAATTTAACAGGCCAAGTCGAAAGAGCTGCCACCAACCCTGACAAATGCCCACTACGACAAGTACGCCCTTCAGATCGAGAAGAGAGGCGGACAGTACCAGTACTACCGCGAGATCTCCGACTGTTTCCACCTGGAAGATGGTACCTACGTCATCATCCCGTCAACCTACAAAGCAAACGAACAGGGACAGTATCTGCTACGAATCTACACAGACGGATGGGCCGACAGCACGT
Organism: Aporrectodea caliginosa; assembly: GCA_020284085.1. Taxonomy (NCBI): domain Eukaryota; kingdom Metazoa; phylum Annelida; class Clitellata; order Crassiclitellata; family Lumbricidae; genus Aporrectodea; species Aporrectodea caliginosa. The sequence continues at coordinate 49,283 of JACEVL010000385.1, read as the reverse complement.
AGGCAATCATTCAGATCTTCTCAGCTTCACTCTATATGCAATATTATGCATATACAGGGTTCTAGGACAATAACCCCCGGACAATAACCCCCGGACAATCACCCCGGACAATCACCCCCGGGACAATAACCCCCCAGGACAATAACCCCCGGACAATAACCCCCTATACTGATATATTAATTATATAAATATACAAATAATGTGTATTAATCATACAGTTTATATTTGAATTTATTAAACATATGTATAAGAGAACTAAAGAACCATGAAATGTCACAGTATGAAATTAAATGCTGTTTATTGTTAATTTGTTCGTCGAACTTAAAAAGAAAGGTTGTGAGCGATTCCACGTAGATAGTCAAGAACATTGCGCTCACTGTAGTTGCTAACGACGGCCAGAATTCTTGCATTGGAATCAGCATACTTCTTCCTCGGAGGTTGTGATGGGTGACCAGCCAGAAATTGGCTGCAGTGAACTTGTTGTAATGCTTGTTCTCTTTGAATAAATCCAAAATGGTTGGATGAAAACTTTATGTCTTTATGTCTACTCTTTGCCCGATTGACTACTGATTGTCTAATAATTAGTTTTGATGTTTGGTAACTCTTTCATGTCTACTAATTGTCTACTAATTGTCTAATAATTAGTTTTTGATGTTTGGTAAGTCAGTACGGGGGGTAATTGTCCGGGGGTTATTGTCTCAGGGGGTTATTGTCCCGGGGGTGATTGTCCGGGGGTGATTGTCCGGGGGTTATTGTCCGGGGGTTATTGTCCTGTTACCATATAACAGATGTATGCGTATGTCTGTGCGTGTAACGCCGTGTATGCATGTGCATTTGTATGTGTATGTGGCCATCCGCCAGTCCCTCTATATGTCCGTCTAAGTATCAATCTGTTAATATGTTGTCTGGTATTTCTGGCGATCACCGATTCAACCACAGGGTACTGGCAGTCTTGTTTTGGTTTGGGGTCCGTCATCAATAACTCATCCTGCCATCCGTCCGTCTCTAAAAAACTAATTAAGCTACAGCTGCTACATGTATCACCAGCATAAGTATGTAGATTATGGCCTCTTGTTACCTTTGCCGTAGTAAAGGTCTTGCCATTACCATTTGTTACCTCTGTTACCTTCTTTATCTTACCTTTGCCTCTTCCAATACTTTTTTGGTAACTTTGCCATAAAACTTCATTTCGTTCGTACTGTTTTTTTCTACCAAATTATTTAAGCTACAAAAGGCGCTACAGTAAGTGAATTGTTTGATACATACTTAATTACATAATCTGCTTTGAATAAAGTGTTTCATTACGATAAATTTATTGATTCATTTATTTACTAGATTGTTCTTGTTTGCAGTGAGATGGATATTCCAACTGAACCAATTCAGGTTGGCACTTTCACAGTTTAAGACGATATAGTTAATCAGATTGAACTACTGTTTATTGATTAAATGCCAACTTTAATCCAATTTAAAGACGAGGCAAGTTAGCATCGAACAGACATGGACACTGACAAGTTTTTATCACTTAACCTGAACCGTAATTTTAGTGAAGTATAGGCTCAGGTTACTAAGCTTTTGAGGAACGCCTATGATAGGTTCAGAATATACATGTTTAACGAACCTCTCCAAGGCATATCTCAGAAACCTAGGTGATGCTAAAGTCTTAGCTTATTATACTAAGCTTATATACAATACAATGCAGCTGTATTTTGATATTGCTGTCCTTCAAAAAGTTCAGAAGTGCACAAGACCATACGACAGAACATCGATGGCGCAGAGCAATTATGAGTGAAGGACTTGCTCAATGTCTCGGGGGGGGTCTCGATAGCGCATTGGATAACACACTGGCGTAGAGAGCGAGAGGTATTGAGTTCGAGCCCCGTAGGGCGGATATGCTTTGTAGGCTGCTATTGGCGCCGTGTTTTGCAGGCTGTCTGTTCTGTTAGTAGTTAAGATTGTTTCAATTGCATAACATGTAAATGTAAAGCGCAGTGCGTTTATCAGGCTCTTAATTAAAGAAAAGATATTATTATTATTCTATGGACCCGTACTCCCGCGTTGCAGACCGAGAGCTCTAACCAATTGGCCAACGTATCACAGCTTTATTATACGAAATGACTCGTATATAATTATAAAGGTGCTATTGGTCCGGGTGAAAATCCCAATGTGAGACTATGTCGCTGGTTGTTGTAGAGAACCCGTGCAACAGTTGACACGGTCGAAGAGATGTTCAAACGCTACGCAGGGAACGATGGAGGCATCGACGGAAGGGAACTTCAGATGCTTCTCAACGAAGCATTTAAACAGGGTACGTCAATCAATTCTTTATTGATTACCATAATACTATCACATACAAACACATTATTAAGACATTCATGTGCAGTGGCGTCAATAGGCAGACCCCAAGGAACATAAGGTTCCGCTAGCAGGGTCACCTCAGTTTCATCAATCATTAATCTAACAGTATATTTGTTTATTCATCATTTAACACAGCACGTTTTCAAACAATCCTTGTTATGGTGTCCATAGTTATTCTAACAGGAAGTAAAATACTCTTCAAACAAAAGCATTTAAACAGGGTACGTCATCTTTACTACAATCAACCAGTTATATAGCGTCTCTACTGACTTCCGAATGTATGGTACAAGCAGAAGCAAATACGGCGTAGACTAGGTTGCTTGGTAGTAGTATGGCACAGGTATCTACAATCATACACCACACTGCAGCTGTGGTAGGTTAATCCATGAAATGCCACTAAAAACTTTCCAGTCCATTAGTGGCCACGCGTCGGCTTATAGCGCGGCTGCATATATAGAGCGGCATTTTTCAAGGGCGGCAAATTCCTGAAAAATACACGATGGTCGCTTCCGTCAAAAAGAGGTCAATTATAAGTAAGGGGTGGGGGAATTTGTGTGCTTGGCTGTAGCACAAAGACTATCGAAGACTGTCAAAGGCAGCCACTGTGGCCAAATAAATTCTGAATGTAGGCCGCATTGACTACCGTTTGTTATCAGAGAATTTGTGTGAGCATTTGCTTGGCTATTCTTGAAAGTGATTCTGATAAGCGTACTGCACATGACTTTAGGAAGACAAAACTTCTTACCTGTCTAGTGTACGATATATCCAAATGGTCTCCACTCTAGGGATTGGATGAAAGTATTAATCTAATGGAGAAGACTTAGACAGCCTCTGAGGAATACTTCTTTAAGCTATGCCACATAAATTTGCGTTTGCAATAATATTATTGCAAATGAAATTGCACTAAGAAAATTTTATTCCACGTAGAGAAAGTTATTCCAGACAGACGAGGCTATTCTGGGATAAAGTGTTACTGTGGGCCTATGTACATGTATGTTTGTGGCTGAATATTTATGTAGCGTATTTTAAGAACCTTTTAAATGCGGTCCTTCCTGATGCACAAAGTGAATCTAGGCAGAAAATGTCACTCTAGGATTCCGAGCACAAAGGTTTTTTCTGGTATAGAAATTATTCTAGGGAGAGTTATTGCTGGGGTAAAAAAGTAATCCAGGTAAATTGCGTAACAGAAGACTACAGGAAATTATTGCTCTAGCGTTTTATATAGCAAAGTAATTCCCCATGTGGTACGAAGAATTAGCTTTGCATTAATTAAATAAGACACGGCGTTAATAATCGGATGTGCAGTGAATTTAATATGTGATTTTTTACATTTTGTTTTAAAGAAATCGGCAAAACCAACGCATTCGACTTGGAAACCAGTCGAAGTCTGATTTCAATGCTTGACGTATCCTTTGCTTCTATGAATTTCATTTCTTACTCGTTCATTTATTCACCAGCTGACTAACTAGAGTATTTATATAGCGCTTGTTAAGTATCTACTCAGAGGCGCTGTCAGCAAGTGACTGGTTTTGATAAAAGATTTATGCAGCGTCTTTTCTATACATATGGACCTAATGATTGTTATTGAATAGGCGCTAAATGCTCCACTTCTTTTTTCAACATATGTTGCCTTTCAAAGAATCTCTAACAGACATAAGACATCAAGTGGTAGAATTTTGACGAAGACATTAAGTGGTAATATGGTTCTGGCTTAGAATAGAGGGTAAACGGCAATTCCAGCGATGCACTGAATGGCGTCCAGAATCTTGGAAAGAGTGATACGTGAGGATCTATTCCACCAGTGGCATGGGAGATGTAGGCCAGTTTGCCTATACTCGTCTTTAATTAGGCTATCTATGCAGTGCATAACGGACTCTGTAGAAGTTACTAGATTTCCTTGACCACATGGTCGCAGAGAAATCGGTCTGGACTGATGGAAGTGGATGAACTTCGTCGCATCTGGCGTGAGGTGACGACTTGGAGAGATGTCTTCCGCCAGTTTGACAAGGACTCTTCCGACTACATCGATTCCTCAGAACTCCAGAGTATCTTCAAGTCAATAGGTACAGAATTACCCAAGTAAAAAGTAACGGTTAAAGGAAAGGTTACGGTAAAAGGTAAATAGGTAATAGGTCAATGTAACACATTTGTTAGCGAACTTCCACAACATCTTCTGAGAAATGTGGTCCGGTGTATTTTGACTAAGGAGCAAAACATGACAAAAGCAATCCAAGAATTAGATACCTTACTTTACATCCCAAACTTGGGATCATACTCATTCACGGACCATTAACAGATGGAGAGCCGAGTTTGCACCACACCCAACCAATTGTACTAACCTCACTGTCTCTCTTATCTATGCTGTGGGTCTTCCTGCCACGGTCAACGAATCCAAGCAGCAGCCCAACTAATGTTTAGCAAGGCATAGTACTATAATGGCAGAATACTACACTGTCGCACTGCACATAATACATTACACTCAACACAGAAATATTCTGGCTGCGTTTCTTTCGTAGTATTAGGCCTGTACTCGTTTTCTCAGTCTTCGTTATGCTGTACCAGGCTACATTCTAATTTCCGGTACTGAATGTTACGACATTGCGCAGCGCAGAACACTATTTCACATTCAATCACATTATATTCTATTCCTGTATGTGTAAACTGAGCAATGCAACCAAACTCCAATCAATGGAGTTGATCACGGTCCAATCAATCTGAGTAGTCCTCTGGAAGGGGCGCTATATAAATTTATGAATGAATGAATGAATGAATGCAATGAAGCCTCATTATAATCAATCCACATTGAAAAAAAACTGCAATACAAGCAAACTATAATGCAATCAGACTCTACTTAAACTGCAATGTTACCAAAGTGCAGTGAAATCAGACCGCAGTGCAATCAGACTGTAACCCGTTGCATGGTGTTTTATTCCCGTTTAGGTTACAACTTGAGTCGAACTGTTCTGAAGGCGATTGCGCGCAGATACTGCGGCAAGGAATGCAAACTATCATTCAACGACTTTGTTCTTGTACTAACAAAAGTCGTCTCTCTAATTGGTAAGAAAGATATATAAGCGTAGACCAGTGTTTCTCAGTGGTGCAGATATATAAGGGGTTTTCGGATCTCGTCCCAAACTACCTCCAGGGTTGCATAAGCCATAAGAATTTCAGTTAGGCGTTTAAGTCTATCATTAGTGTTTAAGTTTAAGACTCGTTTTAATAATAATAATAATAATAATAATAATAATAATAATAATAATAATAATAATAATAATAATAATAATAATAATAATAATAATAATAATAATAATAATAATAATAATAATAATAATAATAATAATAATATAATAATAATAATAATAATAATAATAATAATAATAATAATAATAATAATAATAAAACAATAATAATAATATTCGTTTATTAATTCAAACTGACAAGTACGCAATAAGATTACATGATATACTAGTAACAGATGCTAGCAAGTTTAACGGGAGTAAAATTTAACTGTTTGGCAGTGCAAGGCGCCCATCTGTTCCTATGCTCATTTTACAGTCGCCCAAAGGGAGTGGAAGGCTGAGTCAACCTTATGGGGCTAACGGGTATCGAACCTGCGTCCTTCTGATCTTCGTGCCAGCGTGTTACCATTCAACCATCTCCCTGCCCCAAGGGGTGTTAAATTTCTTGTTGATGCTAAAGTTAAGCCTCCTATTCAAAAGTTTAATATGATTAGAAGAAAAAAGACAATGGATTTCAATAATGTCTTCCAAGACTGCAGTTTTGTCAGGAAAATATTCCTGGAATTACCAGTCGAGTATGCTTGCACATTAAACCTTCCAAATTATTAGTTTCCTGACATATATTTATTATTACTAAGAAGAGATTTCACCTAGAAATATCATGATTGCACTGCGACCATCAGTTAGTTAACTGCAATTAGTTAAATGCAATTAGTTAACTGCAATTAGTTAACTGCAATTAGGTTCATAAAACACCCAGAGGATCAGACGGTGTACTGAGACCACTTTAAAAAAATGTATGAATACAACTGGAAGAAAGCTACTTATGCCGAAAAATGTTTTCTCTTTCGCAGAGCTTTTCCCGAAGATTAGCAAAGATGGTCTGCAAGGAAAGGCGGAGTTGCCGTTGAATACGGTAAGCTGTTCCACAATCCTACTCTACACTTCGAAAGCCGTTACTTATTTCTATTTGTTCTATACCTTTAAATTACAAATATACTTTTACATTTCAAAAGAGCATTTGTTTGAATGTAATGGACACATTTTTCGAAGCATGCACTGTGCAAGTATGTGTACATTGGATTTACCCCTTTTATATAGGCTCGGAACCCACGGCAAGGAAAAGAACGTATTCTGTTCTTCCAGCTACGAGCGAATTTACCCATTTCACAAATAATTTACATATCGCAATCGTAATCTTCAAATTTCTAAAGGCCACTTAAACGCTAAGCACAGGGAAGCAGCTTATTCACGAGCGCTGCTTCGGCCATATTAAAACTACTGCGAACCTTCACCTTCGCCAAGAATCATTCCTATTCTTGACCTACTAGGGTAATTATTCAGAGTCATTGGATTCTCCAACATACACACGCACGCACACACACGCACGCGCACATATATACACATTACACACGTGTGCAAAATTACATTCAGAAACGTTGAAATATAGCCTACCCATACAAGAATATAATGGGAAACATACGTGTGCACAAAACTCCTTTAACATATCTATATCGTGCAGGACTGGGGTCTATTCGATAACCGCTAGGTGAATAATCCAAGGACTGCGGCTTTGAACCTGCTGAATAGACTCGGCATAACAATACCCTGTAATCTGGTATTTATCTGGCGCCTATACTCAGATTTATTGGCACCGCGTGAGATATACGTGTACTAAATACCTCTACTATTGTTTTTGTTACACAGCTTCTTGAGTTGGTGCTGATTTTCTAAATCGCCGACAGAAGAACGTCAAAGACGAAACGAAAGAACGTTATTCATGGCTTTACATTATTTGGTGCTGTTGTTATAAGTAATCGGACGATGCGTTGTATCTCATGATTTCAGTTAAACAGGATCCGTAGTCTATTAGCCGGAAGCTGTGAGCGTCTAATCAAAGAATCGCATATTAATAGAGTCCTAGTCGATAACGACGACATTGACATAACCTCAGGTGTCCGTGCATTCAGGGATGGGCCCCGGAATAACGTAGATCCCATGATTCTGCATTCAGAGATACGCCGTGGGGGAATGTACGTCTCATGACTCTGTTGCACTGACATTTACTAACTGGTTTATCATTACGCCCCAGATCCTAATATCGCAATTATAGTATCTCCACAATTTCATGGATCATTTGCTACCTTGTTGCATTCAAAGGTAGGCTAGCCTTTGTATACCCTGCCAGTCTTTCCGTGGGCATTAGATAGGGCCTATATGGGTCTTATGTGGGAATATGGGTCCTATATGGCTTTATGTGGGCATGCTATGCTGGCAGGGTGTGATTCTTATTGAAGCGCTCGACAGATTTGACTCCACTGCATAATTTATGCCACTGGTCGTAAGAATTTATATAGCCTACTTTCCCTTACCAGTACTTTCTCAACTATCTGTTTCGTAAGTATTGTATTCTACTTCAATCTACGCTATCCTGGTGTCATATTATCCGAGCAAGCACATCGTCTCGCAGTGTATCGTAATCGCTTAGAAAACCTTTGAACATTTCGTGAATTGTAGAATATCCGCAGGGCTTTCGCTTATCACGAGATCTCTTTGCTGCATTGTGATTCGTGTCTAAGTCAAATGTATTACGACGAATAATCTTGAATGTTATGATTGTAGAAAAGTGAACGTAGATGTTGGTGATATTGATTTAAATATGCATCTCTCATCGAAATAAATTTAAAGAAGTTTACTGGTCTGTGTTTCTAAATCTCTTATTCGCATCTCTGGGCCTTTCTGATAAATGAAATAGTTAAGAATCCGTTCAATGTTCGCTTAAAAGACAGACATATTTTAAGGTTGCTGCTAAGTCCTTGTTCGCCTTTTCTACTTCATCTTTCATCTTTATCGTATATAGATGACTTCTACATGTACTTTCTATTTCTACTTCCATCTTTCTTCTGTATTGCATATATAGTAGATGACTTCTACTTTCTATTTCTACTTTCTTGTGTATTGTATATTGGTGACTTGTAGTATAATACAACAGAAATGTACACTGAAGCCGAACAAAAAGAAACATAAACCGTAAAGAAACTGGAAGAGGCTATGGACGCCGTGCAATTAAATTAGAAGTCATTTAACAGAGGTTACAGTTATCATGAGGAGGAAATACATAGATTATACATAGCACATCCATATATACATAAGTTAGTTATTAGCCTAGGCATTCTTTACGGGCAGAGTCAGAGGTAGGAATAGATGGGCTTCCGTCAATCTTCCAGCTACTCAACCAAGCCAGCTCTCATTATCATTGGTGGTTACTCTTCCAGGCCAAACCCTAAGCTATAGCAAAGGTAGCAGGATAAGACAGGATTGGTTCACACGTATTCACGGATTGGTCGATGTATAGTTAGTATAGAATAGTTGGAAGTATATAATACGTTGCTCAGTCAAATTCATTAGCGGAAGTCGGAACATCACTGGTAAACATCGAATAGGGACTCGCTCATCATTTCATATCTCATTACTTAGATTCTAGGATAAGTTGGGAATACTTTATAATAAGATAAGAACGGTGTAGAGATAAACTTAATAACTAAATATTAATACATAGCAAGTGAATGTAACGATCTTTATTAATTGAAGATAATTGTTCATTTTATAATATATATTTGAAACTTATAATTGAGTTATCATTTTAATACTTAAGACTCTCCCTCTGTGAGCTAGGCTAGCAACTTCCCCTAGATAATAAGGAACCTCTACTCCTTGGTCTGAACAACAGATACGAAGTATGATACAGTCATTTAACATAGGTTACAGTCATGAGTCAGACAGAGGTTAGTCATTTAACAGAGGTTACAGTCATTTAACAGAGGTTACAGTCATTTGACAGTGATTATGCACATAACGCAAAGTAGGCCTCTGCTGGATGTGGCTATGAACCTTCGTAGATTTAAAATACTATCTAAATTCATGAACATAGAGCGATATAGTCCTCAAAGATAGCCCTTAATAAAGCGCAGACAGATAAGGTTGATCACTCCGAACATGGACAAAGTCACACTGATGAGCAATGCTGGTAGGTCTACTATTAGGCTGATTTTCCAATATGTCGACAAATACAGCTGTACAATTCCATAGTAGCGTTATGCTGGCTTCACTTTAGGTCATCGGTGAATACTTTATGCCTTTCTTCTTCTAGTCCTCATCGAACGGATATTCTTTTGAATGTCCAATCAGTCTGAAAACATGCAGCACACATAACAATGAACTTTGTTGACCTCTCTTTCATTATAATTATCTAAATGAGACATATTTGAGACAAGTATTGTTTTATTGCACTTGTTAGGAGCGCACTGTCGGCAAAGTTGAATCTGAGGAGGACAGATGAGTGCTCACGCTTCTACAGAAGCGTATATTCTGTAGAGGAAATGACCTTATTGCCGAACCCTTGGCCGCTCTCATCAATTGTTCCTTGGCCTCTGGTAGTGTCCCTCTCTCCCTAAAGATAGCAAAAGTTACACCCATCTTTAAACAGGGGCAGAAAGACAGTATAGTTAATTTTAGACCAATATCTATTCTTCCGTACTTCACCAAACTGTTTGAAAAAATAATGTATACCCGTTTATATGACTACATATTGAAGAAAAATATTCTTTATATATCCCAACACGGTTTTCAGCCAGGCCACTCGACCACTATGTCGCTACTGCATATCCAGGACAACATATCTGCAGTTATAGACCGTAATGAATTTTCTTTAGGAGTTTTCATCGACGTGGCTAAAGCTTTCGACACAATAGATTATGGCATATTATTTAAAAAACTTGAATATATAGGAATACGTGGTACTGCACTAAAATGGTTTAAAAGCTACTTTGAAGATCGCAAGCAACAAGTCATCTGCAACGGTGCCCTCTCACAGCTAAGGTTAATTAAATATGGTGTCCCGCAGGGATCCATTCTTGGGCCCCTACTCTTCTTAATATATATAAACGATCTCCCGAATGCCTCTACCCTACTACAATTCGCATTGTTCGCTGACGACACAAATATCTTTATTTCTAGCAAGTCATGTAATGATCTGTTTTGTTTGATGAGTCAGGAATTGGCTAAGGTTACTGACTGGTTCTATGCAAATAAATTGTCCCTTAATCTAAATAAAACTAATTACATTTTATTTTGTTCTCATCGAAAAAAATCCAATCAATAATAAACCAACTGGTTATTAATGGAACCTCTATCCCTCGTGTAACTTCTGTTAAGTTTTTGGGTACCTACCTCGATCAATACCTAACTTGGAATGAACATATAAAACTTGTCTCTCAAAAAGTAGCAAAAAACATTGGCATTATGGCTAGGATAGCTTATCTGTTGCCTAATCAAACACGTCTTAACCTATTTTACTCTCTTATCCATCCGTACCTTACATACTCTAACATGGTCTGGGCCTCGACATATTCTACAAGGCTAACGAGATTAAATAAGTTACAAAGAAGAGCCATGCGAGTAATTGCTGGCACGCGGCACTCTATGCCTACCGATGAAATATTTAAATTGTACCGTGTCCTTAGTATTGAACAGATTAGAATTTTTCAAACTAGCGAATTTATGTTTAAATATTTTCATAATCAATTACCAAGGGTCTTCAATAACTATTTCACTACTACGTCTATCCTAAACCCCTACCCTGTACGTTCTGCTGCAAATGTTAGAGTAGCTTTTGCTAGGACTAATTCTCGGATGTTTTCTATAAAATGCATTGGCCCCCGGACATGGAATGACATACCTCTCACCATACGTAATTTAACTAACATCTCTCTGTTCAAAATTAGACTACGGTCTCATCTTATTACCTAGTGCTCATTAAATTTATTAGTCTTAGTTAACTAGTTAAGAATTACTATGTTATATCTCATACTTGTGTTTCAGTTGTTCTGCCATAACTTTGCCTTTGTTACAGGTGGCCCATTAGCGGGACCTAGGTCCCTTAGGGTCGTATTCCTTTTGATCCCCTTTGTTGCTTGTCTGTTTTTTCTTTCTCTGTTGTACTTGCTTTTCGTTGTTTGGGTTCAATAAAATTTATGGTTATGGTTATGGTTATGAGGTAGCAGTAGACTACCTCCTAGTTAAACAGCAGAATAGGTTAGAATAGACAATCAAAAACGAGATATTGTGTTTAAAGAATTAGCCTTTGTGGCGTCTACTGAGAACCGGTGGAGGCGCAATATAAAAATATAAATGCCCAGATACAATATATTTGTTAAAACAAAGTTTTATTTTCGTTTGATAACGTGATTAAGTAATGGAGTTTGAAACTTACTCTCGCATAAAAATAGCTCTGAAGTTACGAGAACCGCAGTTTGCGTGGATGGAATTCATTTCCTCTTCCGTTAGTTGGAAATCAAAGACCTAAGAAAGACAGATTTTTCTGAGATATTATAATATAACTATACTACATGTATTAACAAAATCATGCAGATTGTTTTGTGGTAATCAAGTTTTACAATAATTATGGCATTAATTAAGCTATAGTGGCAGCCATACAAGGCGCCCATCACGTCCTACATCTAATTTTACCAATGCGCCATCTCGCAAGTGATAGGCTGAGTGGACCTTTGGGAGGGTGCGGGAAGCGATCCCGCTACCCACTGTTCTTCACGCCAGTGATGTTACCACTACACTATGGACCCCCACCCCCTGTAGCAAGTTATACCGCACACTCCTTCCTGTAAGCTGAGCTACAGTGTCGCAGAATACAAAGACAGGTTCCTAGTTTCTTACATCAATGTTCTCCTTCAGATGATCGTAGTTGCTGCTCTTTGGAACAACCGCAAGTCCTCTCTGCAGCAGAAATCGAAGACCCACCTGTAAGAAGAAAACCTCTGACGTCAGTGCAGTCATAAACGGGAATAACGTTCCCCCTAAGGCAAAGATGCAAGTGTTAAAGCCTTGCCATCTGCCGAGCGGTGAATGCAAGAGAATGGGCAACAACTTTTCGTTTTAAATTTGAACGATGATCGCGAGATGCAGACGAGAGTAGGCCTACTTTATTTGCCATTGTTTTAAAGCACTGTACAATGTGCTGTGCAGTGTGACTGTCTATGCCGCTGTGCGTCTTAATTTGTGATTAAAAATTAAGAACTTTTGCCTGATTTTAAAGCATAAAGAAGTTCACATCTGTCAAAGGTACGCTTCCGCGGGCGTTCTACGGCCGATGGGTTGCTGCAGCTCACTCGCACAGCTTAGAGGGAATGTTGAGCGGGAAGCGATCCGACGCACTGTCACGAGAGGCTTCATCATCACATATTCGTTTATTAGAAGAAAAATCAAGCTGACACAGCCGCAAGTTAAAGAAGCAATAGTGCATTATGCGGCAGATTCTAAGGCGGCTAACCAGCGTGGCCTAATAGTCAGACTTGGCTATCGTTAAGCCTATAGGGCATGCATGAAGCGCTCTAAATTTCCTAACCGCTCCCAAAACTAAACGTAGTGGATCCGTTCACGCCCCGGGCGTTACCGGATCCCCAGTACTACAGTCACGTCCGTCGCATTATTGGCTAAAGCCTGTCACGTGAACTTGTTGTCTTCCCGTGGAATTTTGATATGGCGGACAACTTGATGGCCGGTTAGGGCCAGGTTAGGATTCGTGGGGTCGTTTAGGGTAAAATTAGGCGTCGTCAGGGTCGTTTAGGGTCAGATTAGCCGTCGTGAGGGTCGGTTAGGGTCAGGGTTAGGGTTAGTTTCGTCTTTAGAAAACACGGTGAACAAACTTCCACCGCAAACGGCAATGTTTATCGGTCGGTTCGTTTCAGGTACACACAATCATGTGACATGTAATGACCAATTGCGAGGCGGGCGTGATCCTAGTCCCAGGTATCGGCTCACGTCGGGCGTGACTCTATCCACGACCAAAACTAAAACAACTTTGAGTCTGTATCTGAGGAGACAATGTGTATCGTGGTCTAATTATTCTCTTCATAAGCGTATTGGACTATATTTGCAGCGTCACCTAAATTTGTACGTAAGCCTAACAGAGTATAATAGTATGTGCAGTGACCTAAATTTCTACATAATCTTATCGGACGGACTATGTTTCGCGTGACCTCCATTTATTTTTCATGACGGTCAAGACTCATAACATCTATACCGGTATATGCGCTGATTTGGGAAAGCACCTTCAAGAGAAAAGCACGTGTTGCTTCTCGTTAGCTAAAACATTTTTTCTCATATTATTCGGAAGATGGCCTGGCATTATAAGTTGAGTTTCGAAATGTTACCAAATGTACCGCGGACAATACATACGCGCAAAAGTCTATCATTATATAGGGCCTAGATGTCGACCTGCATTGGCGTTTTGTTGTGTGCCTTTCCAATGGCGTTCATCGTGGCATCAGTGCTTACAGAAGGATCATCTTCCTTTTTCCTAAAACAATTGGCATATAATTATGACGTTGTCTTCTAATAGCTTGAACCCGATGACTTAAGCGTCGACGAAATTGCAAGCCTATGACTTCTGAAAACAACCTCGGAATAGGAGAGTTAGGTATTCAGAGAAGGTATAAATTCCTGATCAAGAACTAGTCCAAGATTGTGGATAGATGTTGAAAAGAGAAAGTGAGAGAAGTCAGCAGATATTGATGTATGTAAGTAAGTATACGCAATTATGTATGTACGTATGTGTGTTAGTATGTGCTATGTGTGTATGTATGTATATATGTATGTATGCGTGTATCTGTATTTGTATGCATTTACGTATTTACGCTAGTGTGCATGTTTTAGAGCACTTAATTTAGCGCCTTTATCAGTACCACCAAATGCGCTACAGCATAACAATCTGTTCTGAAGAAAGCATTTCAAATAAGTTTGAAAATATTTGTCATTCCTTTCCTAATCAAAACTAAATTACCCAACCTAACGTTTCAGCATCAAAACGATCGATTTAGAAGTGAGCCGTGAATTTGAACGAGTACAAAATTCGCAGGAGACAAAGTCACCTACCAAGGTCGTCCTGGTTTTCCGAGTGGAGAGTAACAAGTCACAGAAATGTTGTGTTGTTTGCACAGATCGATTAGCTTTGTGTTCGGAAAGAAAGGACTGACTTCGACCTAAACAGTTAATTAAAGCCCTCTGATTTTATTATGTGTAATTAAAACAGTTAAATAAAACACTCAAGTTTCAATTGGCTGAATAGGCAATAAAATAGCTAGGTATTCGAGTTCGGTTTAAGGCACAAAGTTTAAGGAGATTTAGTATTAGCTTGCACATCTATTTCATTTTAGGCATTGCAAAGTAGGCCCTACTTTGATTGCAATTTTGTATACATGCATATGGTGATCTTAACATTTTTGCAGTCCCATTTACCTCGAGACTTGAGTGTGAAGTTTTAGCGACTTCATTTGCGTAACCTCGGCATGCGATGGCCGGTGGCCACTGGCCACACCTCTCCCTTGCCGTCTGGTCTTTCCACCGACTGTGTATGGTCAGTGTACTCTTTATATCTGAGCTTATCTTTACATTAAATTACATCGATCACAAATGTGAGTGGATATAATAATTAAAGGCGTTTTTAATCATGTTGCTTTGTATAACATCACAAAAATCATAGGCCCTAATTGCTTCATTGTTTAATGATTAACGTATAGGCCTAGGTTTTATCAGATGATAACCTGGAGATTGGCTGGTACTTCGGTCGTGGAGTCGAGCAGTCTCTTAATCTGGCTCCGATTGAAGTTGGAAATGCCAATGGAACGAGCAAGGCCAAGTCGTTTGCATTCCACCATTCCCTAGTGAAAAAGGAAACAACGCGCAGATCCAAAGACGGTAGACAGCATGGCCTGCTATAGACATTTGTGACACGTTAGACTTACTCGTATCACAAATACCATAGAACTATGTAAACCAAAGTGCGGTTATCAATTGGTACAATAAAGGATATGTACCTATTTACTTACTTACATTCGATGGGTCATGGATGGACTCCACATCGTATGCAACGACATGGTACTACGGCTACATACTGGCTCTGCGCTCGTGTCACATTACAGGACATATTATGTTTTACAATATAGAGTCAATGAAGCATTGCTGCGGTCGGTCCAACTTTCTGAAATCTGTTGTCTGGTACCGTTTCACGTGAGTTTCTTGATCTTTCTTCATCTATATCACATGAGCAGTTGAAAAGCATTTGTTCGATTGTGGTTTTTGTTCTCTGGTCGGGAGCGTCTCTGAAGATCCTCTCTTGAAAGTGTGCTATGACTATCCTTTCCTATCCTAAAACTAAACCATAAAAAGACGCAAGAGATGATTGTAAGAGGGGTCGGGAGGAGAGGGCGGGTGTCAGCCCCTGCGGCCACCCCGGGAGTGACCAGAGTACATAGCATGAAGGTACTGGGGGTTATGCTTACTGAAACTTTAAGTTTTGAGATGCACATTGCCCAAATATGCTGCAGGGCTAGGCAATCCATGTATGCCCTGCGCATACTAACTGCCCATGGTCTATCTGGCCCTGGGCTTTACGATGTGGTGAGGGCGACAACGGTGGCACGCCTGTTGTATGCTGCTCCGGCATGGTGGGGCTTTGCCAGCCAAAGGGAGAAGGGAATGATCCAGTCTGTAATGAACAGATTGATCCGTCAGCGATACCTCCCAAGTGATAGCCCAACCTTTGAACAACTATGCCTTAAAGCCGACACCTGCTTGTTTTCGGCGGTCCTGGCAAACCCGGGCCATGTTCTCCATAGGTTTCTTCCTCCAAAAAAGCTGTTGGCCTATTCCCTTCGACCCCGGTCACATGACCGTGTTTTACCTTTAGCTAATCATAATATGAAAAAAACTTTTATAGTTAGAATGCTTTATTCATATTGACTATTGATTGTTTATTGTTTATTATATATGATGTATGTACACCAGAATGCGGATTGCAACTGGTTCAATAAAGAATATACTTACTTACTTACTTACTTTCAGCTTACTAAACATTGGCTTTGGCCTGTCCTGACAGAGGATCCTCACGAATCTTGATTTTAACGTGGCACTTAGCAGATTGATATTGATTATAGCCTATTAGATTAACTAGAAGAGCTTAAAAGAAATACACACACACACACACACACACACACACACACACACACACACACACACACACACACACACACACACACACACACACACACACACACACACACACACACACACACACACACACACACACACACACACACACACACACACACACACACACACACACACACACACACAAACACACACACACACACACACACACACAACGCACACACACACACACATACACACACACGCACACTCACGCACACAATTATGTTGCCAGTTACCTCCTTCGGCGAGACCATTAGATTCACGTATCCTGTGCGAGAGGAAGCTGACCCACCGTGGTTTCATTTCAAAGAGTTTCGTAATGCAGGCTATTGAACTATCTGTAAGTGAGGCACTGAATAAGTCATGATTTTACCGAGTTCAAATTAGCCTGGGACCCTGGGGCCTAGACACGGTCTTAAAAAGACTTCGAAAGCTGTTCACCTTCCACGTCTCTGTGAAGTCCGACTCCTCATCCAGGATCAGTTGCCCCTTATCGTTCATCGGCACCAATTCGACTTCACGCTGAAAGGGAAAGAGCAGGTTAATTAAATACACAATTATATAAAGTCTACAAAAACTTCGTATGCCCAAGGGTCCAACAAACGCATGTATCATACATACATAAAAATAAACACACATTCATTCATAGTCTGGTAAACTAAAACTTGAAGAGTGCCTCTCATCTATGTATGCATGGTTCTGTTTCAATGGTTTGGCCATAAACCCAAACAACTCTGAGGCAATTCTGTTCGGTTCAGGCCAACGCCTGCGTTCTTTCCCTTCACTTTCTAGTGTTGACCTCGCAGGCACTGCGCTTTTAGATACTGTCAAAACACTTGGGGTAACCCTGGACAGTAAGCTCACATTCCGACCACACATAACAAACCTTTGTAAATCTTGTTTCTATCACATCAGGGCAATACGTCACATCAGGTCGGCTCTAACAAAGAATATGTCTCAAACTATAGCCTGTTCACTTGTATCCTCTCGTCTTGATTATGCTAATTCCCTTTTTGTGGGTGTCTCAAACCTTGAACTCAAAAGGCTGCAACGAATCCAAAACTCCTTAGCTCGTGTAGTGATGCGTGTCCCACTACGAATATGCTCCTCAGTCCTACTCCACGAGCTGCATTGGCTTCCTGTTGAATTCAGAATAAAATTTAAATTGGCCTGTTTGACCTACAAAGCCCTCAACACCAGCACACCTACCTATATTCATGCACTATACTAACTCCTTACATCCCTCCTCGTTGCCTGCGATCATCAAGTACAGGTCTTCTAGCTGAGCCACGATGCAGAACAGTTGTGGGCTCTCGTGAATTCCACGCCTCTGCTCCAAAGGAATGGAATCGACTACCTCTTTCTCTTCGTAGCTCAACTTCACTTCCTTCCTTCAAAAGCGGCTCAAAACTCACTATTTCTCCTTGGCTTTCAAGGATTTAGAATCTAAGTGCATCTTCACCTGGCGGCTGACTATCCGCGCCTCAGATTCACATTTCGGTGTGACCTTGCGCGCGTTACAAATTTATTTAATAATAATAATAATAGTTCATACATACATACATGCATCAATGCATACACACCTACATACACACACATACTTTCATAGATACATACATGCTTACATACTTACTGCTGCTGCTGCTGCTGCTGCTGCTGCTGCTGCTACTACTATTATTATTATTATTATTATTATTATTATTATTATTATTATTATTATTATTATTATTATTATGCATACATAAATGCACACATTCATTTATGCATACAAACATATGTGCATACATACAGTCACTCATAGGCCCTACATGCATACATACCTATTGTATTGTATTGTATCTGGACATTTATAAAGCGCCTCAAGCAGTAATGACTATTCAGAGGCGCTTCCAGCGTGAGCACTCCGAGGAAACAGAAAGGTTTTCAAGCAACGGACAGAGGTGGAAAACCCACCTGCCAAATCTCAGCCCGGAGACTCAAAATCAACGACTGAAATTTATTGAAAATTATTATTTGCATTAAAACTTATTATAGAATAATAACAATGAATATGTCGTGGGAACCAAATTTTGCGTTAACGTTTATAATGAACCAAGTTTCGAACGAATAGACATGCAAGTAGGCGAGTGACTTTGTCTTTTACTTCATTGTAACTTACACAAATTGAAAACATTTAGCGAGCTCGGGTGGGCCACGTAAAATCAGCCGGCGGTATGCATGTTGACTGTACAATTGTACATCGTCCGTAAAGAGATGACCATCAGCTCCAGAGAGCGGGAAGAAGGAAGGAATGTCAACCGTGTAGCTGGGACCCAGTACAGAGCCTTGAGGATCAACCAGTTTAATATGGATCCATTTAGTTCAGAAATCACCCGAGATAGCCATGTGAGTTCGCTCAGAGCCTCAGACAAATATGATCGAAATCAATAAAGAGGAAGGAGCTGCAGCCCATCAGAAGTCTCAAGACGAAGAACATTAACATATATATATATATATATATATATATATATATTATTATTATTATTAGACTGTTATTTATAGCGCGCCTAAACAAAATTGGAATCTTGCACAAAAGCGCGTAATAGAAAAATCAATCATAGTAAATCTTAAACAGATGTGTTTTAA
>JACEVL010000385.1:0-27500 GCA_020284085.1 Aporrectodea caliginosa | reverse complement strand
ACTTCTAGAAGGGATAGTCCCGCTGATTAGGGGCCCAATCGCAGCTGGGACTACTCTGTAGGGTACATAGTATATCGATGCACCTAAATATAATTTATTTATTTTTACTAACTGATGTCATCGAAGTTCCTAACGACGTTTGTCATCATACAATAAGGGAACGAAGAGATCGCCCCCACTATAGTCTGCTTTTCAAGCGGGTGAATATTACAATCAAACAAGCGGTATATACGTAGTACTAGTATCGATTCGGGAAACAGCGTGGATGCTAATTGGGACAGGTCACCCGATATGCGCTGCGACCTGACCTGACCTGCATTCTAGGCCTAGTGAAATAACCTACCGAATTGTCGCGGCTACCCTGGAAGGTTCCGAGTCCCATCACGGGCATGGTATTACCATCGTTCAGCCATAGCTCCTTCTCCACTGTCGACATTTTCCGGTGATAAGTTTAGTGGCTACCTCTGATATCAGTTGACCTGGCAAGCAGTTGACGTGGTAGGATATTTGCCTGGTAGTATGTTGACCTGGTTGTATGGTGACGACTTCGGCTGAAAGCTTTAACTAAAGTTGCGCCATGGTTTATATAATGTTCGTCAGACCTTCGGATAGCTATTGTTACAACACAAACCTCACTTAGGCTACTTCATGCAGTCTCACGCCAAACTACTTTGACCCATAGCCTGGAAGCACACCCCCTGAAATATATGTCAAAGGTCATCGAGTATGGACAGCCGTACGTTTCATTATCTGGCCTAGACGACTAAGTGCTTTGCGACGTCTGTTTTCCAAATCAAAGTTTTAGCCTACCTCTTCCGCAGGCCTATATATGCCTACGCAAGAGGTAGAAGTTATACGGGGAACTACAACTAGTTAACTGTATACAATTAGTTAGCTATTACTGGCTTTGTATAAGATGAAAAGAATCAGACGATTTACTGAAGCCAATTTTACAACTTATGAATACGAATGGAAGAAAGCTACTTAAGTCGAAAAATGTTTTATCTTTCGCAGAACTTTTCGCGAAGATTAGCAATGATGGTCTGCAAGGAAAGGTGGAGTTGCCCTTGAATATTGATTATTTCTATTTGTTCCATACATTTAATTACAAATATACATTTAAAGTTGAGAAAGCGTTTGTTTGAATGTAATAGACAAGTTTTTTAACCATGCAATGTGCAAGTGTATTCGATATTTGGATTCAACCCTAGTAGCCGCGGAAACCACGGAAAGGAAAAGAACATAATTTATTCTGTTCTTCCAGCAACGAGCGCATTTACCCATTTTCACAAATAATTTACATATCGTAATCGTAATCTCCAAATTTCTAAAGTGCCGCTTAAAAGCTAAGCACAGGGAACCAGCTTATTCACGAGCGCTTCGTCAAGCCAGATGGGATATCAATTGGAAATCCAAGTCCGATTGAAATAATATTATGCCTAGAGACCAGAGAGGGGAGCAACTGCTAAGGTGGGGTTTCGATTAGGTCGAGAAAGATTGAAAGATGTGGATGAGAGGAGTCAGGGTAGGAGTTCTTAAAATAGTGATACTTTAATTTTTACTTGAGAGCCTGAGGGATGATAGGGGAGCCTGAGGTAAACGCTGCCCATCATCATTTGAGATCGTACGCCCCATGAGTCCATGACTCTGCATTCAGGGATGCGCCGTGAAGATCTTACGTCCCATGACTGGTTTATCAATACGTCCCAGATCCTAGTATCGCAATATCTTCTCCGCCATTTTATAGATCAGTTGCTGTTTTGTTGCATACAAAGATCGGCTAATCTTTGCATACCTTGCCAGTATTTTCATGGGCATTAAATGGGACCCATATGGGCTTCATATGGGTCGTATGTGGGAATATTGGTACTATAATTATGGGCTCGGTGTGGGCGTGCAGGCAGGGTATCTTTCTTATTGAAGCGCTCGACAGATTTTACTCTGTTGCATAATTTATGTCACTGGTCGTTAGACTTGATATACTTCCCCAACTTTCTTAACTATCTTTTCGGTAGGTATTGCATTCTACTTTAATCTACGCTATCCTGGTGTTATGTCATCCGAGCAAGCACATATTCTCGCAGTGTATCGTAATCGCTTAAAAGTCCTTGCCCGCTTTCTCAACTTCATCTTTCATCTGTTTCGTCTATTATAGATAACTTCTACAGGTACTTTCTATTTCTACTTCCATCTTTCTTCTGTATTGTATATACAGTAGATGACTCCTACTTTCTGTTTCTACTATCATCTATATTGCATATTGATGACTCGCAGTATAATACAACAGAACTGAAATTTAATAATGCTCCTACAACAATTCTGAAGTGTACACTGAAGCCGAACAAAAGGAAACATAAACCATCAAGAAACTGGAAGAGGCTATGGACGCCGTACAATCAAATAAGAAGTCATTTAACAGAGGTTACAGTCATTTAACAGAGGTTACAGTCATTTAACAGAGGTTACAGTCATTTAGCAGAGGTTACAGTAATTTAACAGAGGTTACAGTCATTTGACAGAGATTGCAGTCGTTTAACAGAGGTCATAGTCATTTAACAGTGACTATACACATAACGTAAAGTTACATTATAGGCTGGATGTGGACTCAATTGTACCTTCGTAGATTTGAATACAATCTAAATTCATGGATAGAGCGATATAATCCTCAAGATAGCCCTTGAGAAAGCGCCTACAGATAAGCTAGATCATTCTGAACATAGACAATGTCACTCTGATACGCAATGCAGGTAGGTCTACTATGAGGCTGATTTCACAAAATGGGAAGAAACATAGAGCTGTATAATTCGTTGATTGAAGCGTTTTGCTGGCTTTCACTTAAGGTCATCGGTGAATACTTTATGCTTTTCTTCTTCTAGTCCTCATCGAACGGATATTCTTTTGAATGTCCCAGCATTCTAAAAACATGCAACACACATAACACAATTATTTATTAGCTTTGTTTTCCTATCTTTAATTACCTAAAATGAGACAAACTTGAGACAAGTATTTCTATTGCACTTATTAGGCGCGTAATGTCGGCAAAGTTGAATCTGAGGCGACCAGGGGAGTGTGCTCGCTTCTACAGAGGCGTCTATTCTGTAGAGGAAATGACGAGGTGGAAGTACATTGTATCTCCGAGTTAAACAGCAAACAGTTAATAGGCAGTCCAAAACGAGACAATGTGTTTAGATGATTAGACTATATGGCGTATGGTGAGAACCTGTGGAGGCGCTATATAAATGTCCAGATACGGGATTTATTAAAACAATGTTTCATTATTCGTCAGGTAACGAGATTAAATAATGGAGTTTCCATTTGAAGACTTACTCCCGCAGATAGAGAACTCTGAAGTTACGAGAACCGCAGTTTGCATGGATGGAATTCATTTCCTCTTCCGTCAATTGGAAATCAAAGATCTATGACAGAAAGATTTTTCTAATGCATGGTGATATAAATATGCTACATATATAACCAGAATCATTCAAATTGTTTTTTGGTATAAAGTTTTTCAATACGGCATTAAACTGCATTGCTTTGCATATCGCATTGCCCGTAGGCCTACTGCAATGGCAATTGAGTTAGTTCTGTTAACTGAGGTATAGATCTACGGTTCTTCTTCTCCCAGCTATCATTATTCTTATAATAAAAATAATGACATCTGGAACTGTCTTTTGCTATTTTTTTATCTGCTTAGTTACTACACTTACCTTCGGTAAAAACAATGACGATGATGACGATGACGATGACGACGACGACGATGATTATATAACAAAGCATTACGCAACTTCTAACTGACTTCGTTAGCTCATGTCATATCACACTGCAGATCATAATAAGTCTTTAAATAAGACAGCTTCTTCGCTGGATATCACTGTCTTGATAATATCGACATCATATCCAGCACCTCAGTTAACATCATGTCACGTCACTCTGCCATCCAAGATAGGCTGGTCTTATCCTGTATTTATTTACAGCCCCTGTCTAATGATAAAGCATGACTATAGATGTCGCTGAGCGTTATTTACATGGAGAACTTGAGCACTCGAGTCCCTACACAGTAGCACCGTCTCATAGGCAGTGGTAGGGCCTAACACTGTAGAGAGTGTGCGGTCTCAAAGGATACTGCTGTTCAGGGGTGGACTGGGGAGTTCAAGCGGCCCGGGAAAAAAAAAAAAGCGGCCCTAACTTCATGACTTTTATTTTCTTTGTGCATTTTTCATGCATACCCGAGGGCCAGTGACCTCCAAAGTCATGGGTCACTTTACAAATTACATTATGCAATAACAAAAAACGATAAATCGCATATATAATTTATAATTATATATAAAATATTAAGAATGCGTCAACTCAAGTTATAAATCAATTTATTCGGACTCACTGTGATGGTATTATTGCTGTTTATAGTATTAGCAACTTCTTTAAGCCGGGTGCCATTTCGGCTACATGATCTATAATTGTGTCATTATTCAGTTCACTTAAAACATCGGTTTCTGTTGACATAAGCATAAAAGCTTCAAGGTGTGTAGATGACAATGAGCTTCGCAAGCGATTCTTAATGTATTTCAATTTAGAGAAAGATCTCTCACAAGCTACTTGGGTAGACGACAGAGTCAATAAAAGTTTATATGCACTAAAGAGATGCTTGTATGCTTGCCCATAGAAACTGTATTTATGTAGTACAGAAAAGCAGCAAACAGGACATTTTTTGCAAAATTTGCATTTTCGAAGTTCCTCACTTTTATCCACAACTTGGTCGTCCCAGTGTTCATGTGGCGAATCTTCACTGTCACTGACGCTGTCCTCTACTGAATCATCGAACATTTGGAGAAGGTATTCGTCGGGGACAGAATTTTTAAATTTGTCCCATTTCTGCGCAAAGTCAGTTAGCTCTTCTCTGAGATTAGTCGCTGTGGCGTTTTCATCGAATTTAACGAGAATACTGCATTTAGCTCCATCTTTACCAAGAATCTTTAGTTTCTTATCTCTTACTTTCTCCGCACCACCTTTACATTTACGTTTCGGATTTATATCACTCATAACCGTAACATATCTTATTTAATTAATATTACTTATTACTAACTAACAAATTTAAAAGAAATTTTATCAAAACAAACTCAGTGGAAGACGCCGGAAGTAGAATGGAAGATGTAAATTCTTATCTAACATGGCGGCCGCTGGCTGTACGGAGCACTGTAGGTAAGTAAGTATGCATTGCTCTTTTTCAGTTAATTTACAAACCGGTTAACCGAAACTAAAACCGATGCCGCAATTTTTTGTAAAAAACCTGTATCATCTGTACTAAATTGATTAAATTATTATATCACCGGTCCTGGCGGCCCACCGGGAATCTTCCCGGTGTCCCGGCGGCCCAGTCCACCCCTGCTGCTGTTACAAGTTATACTGTGCAATCCTTCCTGTAAGACTAGCTATACGGTGTAGCAGAATAGAATGATAATTTCGTAGTTCTTACATCAATGTTCTCCTTGATATGTTCGTAGCTGCTGCTCTTTGGAACCACCACAAGTCCTCTCTGCAGAAGAAATCGAAGAGCCACCTGTAAGAAGAAAACCCATTATAGGTCCGTGCAGTCATAAGCAGGAAGCGAATTGACGAACCGTCACCCGAGTGGCGACGCGATTCCCGATTGGCTATCGTTAGGCCTAACGCACGCATGAAGCGTTCTAAATTTCTTAATCGCCCCCAAAAATAAATTAACAACTTTGCGTCTATAGGCCCTGTCTGAGGAGACAATGGGTATCATGGTCTAATTATTCTCTTCATAAGCATATTGGACTATATTTGTAGCAAGCCTAATAAAGTATAATATTATGTGTAGCAACCTAAATTTCTGCATAAGCCTATCGGACTATATTTAGCGTGACCTCAATTTCTTTTTACATGATGGTCAAGACTCATAGCATCTACGCGCTGATTTGGGTAATGCGCCTTCAGCAGAAAAGCCTCTGTTGCTTCCCGTTAGCTAAAACATTTGTCTCATATAATTCGCGAGATGGCCTGGCATATATATGTCGAGTTTCGAAAAGTAGGCCGTAGCAAATGTATCACGGACAACACACACCCACGCGTAAAAGTCTAACGTAATATTTTATAGATGTCGACCTGCATTGGCGTTTTGTTGTGTGCCTTTCCAATGGCGTTCATCGTGGCATCAGTGCTTACAAACGGATCGTCATCCTTCTTCCTAAAACAATTGGCACACATGTCTTCTAATAGCTTGCACCCCATGACTTAGGCTAAGCGTCGACGATGTTGCAAGCCTTTGACTTCTGAAAAACGCATTAAGTGTATGTCTATATATGAAGTGTTGACGACATGACGTTACACTTGCGATGACAATGAATGATTCTTAAATATTCATTCAGAGGACTCAGGCTTAGACATATATACTACATAGGCCTATCTCCCAACCAAATGCCTGTCATTCATTTTCTAATAAAGACTAAATTACCCAACCTAACCTTGCAGCATCGAAAGGATCAATTTAGAAGTGAGCAGTAAATTTCTACGAGTACAAAAATCGCAGGAGACAAAGTCACCTACCAAGGTCGTCCTGGTTTTCCGAGTGGAGAGTAACAAGTCACAGAAATGTTGTGTTGTTGGCACAGATCGATTAGCTTTGTGTTCGGAAAGAAAGGACTGACTTCGACCTAAACAGTTAATTAAACCACTTGATTTCCATTGTGTGTAAATCAAAAGAGTTAATTAAAACACTCAAGTTTCAATTGGTTGAATAGGTAACAAATTCGCATGGCATTCGATTTCGGTTTAAGGCACAAAGTTTATGGAGATCAAGTATTAGCTTGCACATCTATTTCATTTTAGCCATTGTTTTATTGCAATTTTGGACATATGAACGTGGTGATCTTTACATTTTTCTTTTTTGCAGTCCCTTTAACCCCGAGACTTAAGTATAACTTCATTTTCTTAACCTTGAATTTTGAGGGCCGGAGGCCAGTCAAAAACTCTTGCCGTCGAATCTTCCCACCGACTGTGTACGGTCATTGTACTCATTATTT
Organism: Aporrectodea caliginosa; assembly: GCA_020284085.1. Taxonomy (NCBI): domain Eukaryota; kingdom Metazoa; phylum Annelida; class Clitellata; order Crassiclitellata; family Lumbricidae; genus Aporrectodea; species Aporrectodea caliginosa. The sequence goes on along the minus strand of JACEVL010000385.1, from coordinate 20,463 downwards.
ATGAGTTTATCTTTACATTAAATTACATCAATCAAAATTATACGTGGAGATAATAATTAGAAGCGTTTTGTTATTTTTTTAAACTATATAACATCACAAAAATCATAGATGCCATTACATTGTTTAACGATTTATGTATAGGTTTAAAATGAAATGGTAACCTGGAGATTGGCTGGTACTTCGGTCGTGGAGTCGAGCAGTCTCTTAATCTGCCTGGAATTGAAGTTGCAAATGCCAATGGAACGAGCAAGGCCAAGTCGTTTACATTCCACCATTCCCTAGTGAACAAGGAAACAACACGCAGACATAGACCCTGCGATCCAAACACGGTAGACCGCATGGCCCGCTAGACATTTGTGACACGTTAGACTTACTCGTAGCAATGAATGGACTCCACATCGTCTGCCATGACAGGGTGCTACGGCAACTTACTGGCTCTGCGTCCGTATCACATTACAGGACATAAAATATATGATACAATATAGAGTCAATGAAACTTCTCTGCGGTCGGTCCAACTGCAATCTGTACGCCCACTGTGGTTTCATTTAAGAGTTTTGTATTGCAGTATTGCAGGTTAGCAGGTAATAGAACTATCCGTAAGTTGGGCACTGAATAAGTATGGTTTGATCCAGTTCAAATTCACGTGGGACCCTAGGGCCTAGACACGACCTTTTAAAGACTTCTAAAGCTGTTCACCTTCCACGTCTCTGTGAAGTCCGCCTCCTCATCCAGGATCAGTTGCCCCTTATCGTTCTTCGGCAACAATTCGCCTCCTGTCTGAAAATGAAAGCGAAGGTTTATTAAATACACTATTGACTAACTTAGTAACTTCCAGGAGTTTTCTTGTTATCCAATGGTCAAACAAACACATGCAAACATACATACACACATACATACATACTAGGCCATTCGTTTTATTGATAAAAACAATCTGACAAAAACGCAGAAATAAATGCTAACATGAGTGATAATGGATAATTAAACGTAATTAGAATTTTTTTAAATAAACTAGTACATACATATACAGTCATACATATTATTGCTTATATACATACATACATGCATGCATAAATACGTACAAACATGCAAGCATGCAAACATACATGCGTTCGTATACATGAACCCAATTACACGTACATTCAGGCATACATATACACATGAATGCATACACACACACACATACATCCTAAATTGATGGAGCATGGTCGTCGATTGGCTCATGACATGGGGAAAACGGGTTCAAGTTTCCTCTTAGAGGGTTATTGTGACTGTAGGGAAATTGAGCAATTCCTCCACCCTTAATTGCTGAGCGCTGACAATTGATGTTTGGTCATTGTCATGAGATGGTGAAAACGGGTTCAATTTCCTGCAGAAATAATGATGATGATGATGGTGACAACATCAACAGCAGCAGCAACAACAACAACAATAATTATTATTATTATTACTACTAGTAGTATTATTGTAATGCATATATGCAGGCATACATACATTTATACATACATAAATACGTGTATACGTGTATTTATACATACATACATATGTGCATACAGTCATTTGCATACATACCTATATATGTGCAATTGTGCATATATATATACATGCAATACATACATACGTATACTTATGCACAGGTAGACAAACAGACACGCATATAAGTACATGCATGTATGTCAGGCAGTGACTTTGAGTGGAAGAGGCAACAGACCTTCGCTCCAATTGGCCAATGGATGAGAAACATATCAATGTATTCTAAACCAAGTCTTTCGAGGCTCTCGCGCAGAGCAGGAATCGCATCATCCTTCCGATGGCTGTTGCACCACAACTGCAGAAACCAGAAAACAAACGTAAAGTTCTATATAAATAAGCCAATGGCTTCTTGCATCATCTACCTAAAAGTGCTGTGGACATCGCTGCTACAAAGTCATGTTCTCAGCAGTTACCCTCTCTTATCTTGCCTTATCTGATTTTATCTTATCTTATCATCTTAACTTAACTTCACTTAGCCTGATTTAACTTACCATACTAACTTACCAATTAACTTACCATACTAGGTCTTAAATTCTTTGCCTGACCTTACCTTCTTACCTTAACGGATGAGAGGTGATGGTGATTTACCTTGGTGACGATGAAGATATCTTCCCTCTTGACCACTCCCTCCTGGATTTTCTCCCGCACGGCCTCTCCAATCGGTTGTTCCGTGTCGTATAAGCAGGCCGTGTCAAAGAGACGGTAGCCGAGGTCTATGGCGGTCTTCACCGCCGAAACGACTATGTCGTGGATACTCTGAGTAAAAAACAAACATGCGTTTGCTCATTGATTGCACTATCTCATGACACCAAGACTAACAAGTCTTTATTTTCGACCTGAATGGCACTAGCAAGGTAATGTTTCTAGGTTTCTCAACAGAGGGACCCCAAGAATTCAAATAACCAGAAGTGGCAGGCATCTGCTTGGGTTTGACGAAAACTGAGAATGCTTTGATGCTTATGCGGGTGATTTAGGACCACTTAAGTGTTTTGACTATTCAGTGGGATACGGTAACGGAGCGGTTAGAGCGCTCACCTTGTACACGGAGGGTACGGGTTCGATTCTTCTCCTCTGAGACGGTCACTGTGCAAGAACTTTGAGACTTCACTCACTATTTCTCACCACCATCGACTGATGCTTGGTCATGAGATAGTGGCGATTAATAAGTTCATAATAATAATGCCAGTAATAAGAATTGTGACCTTGATGGATTCTAACTATTCAGTGATGTTTCTAGGTTTCTCAACAGTGGGGCCCGGTGAATTCGAATAACCAGAAGTGCCAGGCATCTGCTCTGGTTTGACGAAAGCAGAATGTTTTAATGGTTGTACGCCATGTCAGAAATTGGGAAAAAGTTTGAGTCGGAGCTACACGATTTCTTTGGCCTCAGCTAGGCCTACTTCACTTCAATTTGCCTCCCATAGGGAGAGAAGAGCCAGAGAATATTGATGCATTCTAACTAAATCTGTCGATCCTGGTGATCGATTATGACTACAGTAGGGATCAATATTTAGCTTCGAGGCACCCGTCGATTTATACCTTTACAAACCGGCAGATATTGACTTGATATGTAAGTCTCCTGGCTTGATTATAATGTAGCCTAAATTCTTTGATCACACTGTGTTCTATATCGTCAATTCACTATATTTAAGTGACTCTGGTTTTAGTTACCATAAAATGTTACAATAGTGGTTAAAAACTTGGCATGTATCAACTAGGCTATACTCCATTTACTCAGGGTGAATAGGGGCCTACCTAAATGTAACCAGCGTGAATAACAGTTATAGGCCTAAGCCTATAAGGGTAATCGTAGGCCTAATCTCGAGATTTCTACAGCGCCCACGCAAAGATAGGCCTAAGTCGTGGGAGCAAGTTTATTCACAAGCGCTCAGTCAAAACAAAATTCACAGACGGTTAAGGTAAGGTTCAGTTCTACATCTATATGCTATTTATTTTTTACTAACTGATGTCATCCAAGTTCATAATGACATTTGGCATCATAATAATTATTATAGGGTAGAGTCTCTCCTTTATATAATTATGCTGGCCTTCCACGGAGTCGGATTGGGCGCTTGGTGCGAGTTTTAGCGCGGCTGCGCGATTGATTGGTGGCATCCCTAAGGCGGGTCGTGTATCCGCCTTATGCGGGATGTCCTGCACTGTATGTTTACTCCAACGCATCTCATTTAGGGTCTCTGCCTTCGTTTGGCGTAGCCTCGTTGGTACCGCATCTGCTTATCTGCATTGCTCTGTCGCTCTGTTTCTGCCAATATTGGCCGCCGACCCCTTCGCTCTGCAGTCAGCGGTGACCTGAGTGTCCCCTTTGCACGCACTTCTATAATGCAACATCGGGCTTTCTCGGTCGTGGGACCGAGTATGTGATCTAGAGCTCCGTCTCTTACCTAGGAACTCTTCACCTGCGTTTTATACCTCTCTGAAAGGTGCTCTTTTCAGCCGTGATTGAGCCGGAAGCGCCTCTGAGTAGGTACCTTGAAAGGGCACTATATCAAGTTTCTTTGGTTGATTGATTGATTGATTTATTGATTGAGCGCAGAGATCGCTCCGACTAGTCTGCTCTTCAAAAGGTGCAATACAATTGCTCAATTACAATTAAGCTAACGGTAAATACATATGACTAAAAGGCCTATCGATTCGAGAAACAGCGTGGATGCTAACTGGGACAGGTCACCCGATAAGCGCTGCTGCCTGACCTGACCTGCATTCTAGACCTAGTCAGATACCTACCGAATAGTCGTAGCTACCCTGGAAGGTCCCGAGTCCGATCACGGGCATGGTATTACCATCGTTCAGACGTATCTCCTTCTCCACAGTCGACATTTTCCGGTGATAACCTAGTTGCAACCTCTGACCTGGGAAGCAGTTGACCTGGTAGTATGTTGACCTGGTAGCACGATGACGTGTAGCTAGACGACTTCAGCTGAAAGCTTTAACTAAAGTTGCGCCATGGCTTATATAATATTCGTCAGACCTTCGCTACGTATGCCTCACTTAGTTTACATGCAGTCTCACGCCATGCTACTTTGGCCCAGGCATTAGCCTAGAGGCCTACCCTCTGAAATTTTTTGGCAAGGATCTTCGAGTATGGACAGCCGTACGTTTCATTATTTGGCCTCAACTAGTCATCAGGCATTGCTCATTGTCATGAGACGACGTCCGTTTACCGAATCGATAATAGACCAAAGTTTTAGCCTACCTCTTGCGTAGGTAATGCGTTATTGTGATTGAATATTTATATAGTGCCTCTTTAAGAGTAGAGTAATTAGAGGCGGCGCCAGACGTTTTTGTAACCAGGACATATAGCCAGGGCTGTCATGCAAGTAAACCAGCGCACACAGTGATAATTCGATAAATGCCCCAAATAAATTCTCGGCAGGGCAAAGATTCTGGCAGAGAAAACGACCAGAGCAAAGGCTTTTTACCAGGGTATTGCCACGGCTTGCCCTGTCTAAGTGCCGCCACTGAGAGTAACCGGGGTGCTCTCTGCGTATATATTTGATGTTAAACGCAAGACCTAACATATTAACGTGGAGTCAGCTTATTCACAGAGGCAGAGACGCTTAGTGAAAACATAATTGAAAGGCGGGAGAGGTGAAATCGGTTTCAGGTCAAGATCCAAAATTAATGAGGCAGACAGTCAGACGGTTAAGGTTTATGCTACTTGTGTACGGTGTTAAAAATTGAACGACGATCGAGGGAGGTAAGGGGAAGAGGATGAATCCGGATAGGATATGCCTAGCAAGAGGCGACGTTTTGGTGAGTTCGTATGATGTAATAGATATTTTTCTTAGTACTATAGTGGCCGTGGTGGGAGTTTGTTCCTGCAGAGAGGCAGAACAGCGATGGCTATAGGCTATTATATGGAGCGATTTGTAAATTTTAGTGATGATCGAGTAGGCTACGTGACGGAAGGCCGGGAGAAGTACGTGCTAGGGCGGAGGAGGAGCGGGTTGAGCGAAGTGGTTGAGCCGTGAAAACTGACAGAGATAGCTATAGGATGGCTGGGAGGACTGATGTGTGTCGAAGGTGAGTTCTATGATTTTATATTCTGTTCGCAATCGATAAGCAGAAGAAGGACCACAACACTTGCTATGCTGCCTGTGCCTCAACTATATTATTGCAAAGCACTAGGCCTATATAAAAGCCACATCAGGCCACGGCAGACCAGTTTGTGAGCCGGCGCTATATAAATCAAGTCCAAAAAGCCAGGTTGATTGGTCAGATCCGGTGCCAGATCGGAATACGTGGGGCAAGTTCAGGAGACAGCTCATGGTGCTACGATGGAACGACAATCTGTCTCAGGTTCACCATGCAAAGGCAAGCTTTAAGTCACGCTCAGAAATCGCCACAATTTGTGCGTTTAATTTTAGGATGAAATGCAAGGGAACGATGCATCAGAAGCAAAACCGGCTTTCCATAGAAAGGGGCGTTTCTTTCAGCACGGCCCGTGCGCAGCGGGTTAAAGTTCACCGGTCTGCAGTCTTGTCTACTCTACTTCCGTCACTCTTCTAGGCTGCCCACATGGCGCCCATTTTAGGACCTATATTTGCCATACGTGAGTAACGTGACCCATATAGAGCCCATATGGGTCCCATCTATTGCACATGTCAATGATGCGAGACCCAGTGTAGGCGCCAGGATTTCAGGTTTGAGGGGGCTAAAGCTCCAAGCCCTTCCCTTTTGTCCCCTCCTCCCTGTGATTTGCAGTGATTTCCCACTTTTTTGGGGGCTGAGCCGCAGTTGTGGGGGGGGGGCTAAGCCCCTCTATCCCTCTGGCGCCGCAACTGGTGAGACCGACTTTCGAAGCGAGTAGGCCTATAATGTTTCGAAGGTGAAGTTAATCATGAGAAAGAGCATTGTTTTCAGTTTTGAGTTAAAGACCTGTGGAGAGCAAAGGAGAAGTTTAGGTGAGTTCATAGATTGGATCAGATATTTGTCGTAATTCTGGCGGGAGTTTATTTCAGAGGGGCGGAACAGCAATGACTATATGAAGCGCAAGGTCTGCATCAGAGCCCTATATGGCTCTGGTCTGCATGACAGTGCAATGTCGATCATGCTGTCGTCTTAAAATAGTTTGAAAATATCAGTCCTTGATCAGTAAGCATATATATTAAAGTTATATCAATGTTTGCAATGTGTGGAGCATAAGTAGGCCATCAATGCAGCTTAGAGTTCAATAAGGCTTCTTTTAAACGACGGTGGGTCATATCAAAGATGATTAAAGTGTCACGTACCCGCCTCTTTTACCCACTTTGAACTTTGTACCACCAGAAAACGGCAATGGTGAAGTTCGTAATCATAATCGTAAGCTCCAATCTTCTAAAGCGCCACTCGAAAGCCAAGGGCAGGCACCCAGCTGCTTATTCATGTCAATTGTCAGAGGGGTTTGAGGGTAGTACAGCTATAGGCTGTAGGAGGTCAAGAGAGAAGGAGTTGCTAATATAGCCTACTTTTGAGTGGAAAGTCCGGGAGTGATAGATAAGAGCCTAGTATGAGGCGGATGATGGAAGCGCGAGTGACATTGATAATAGTAATATTGTAGGAGTTAGTGATAGGCAGTGTTCCGTTGTTGTCGGGTTCTCGGTGGGCTGGGGGTATCCCACATATTTTAAAAGTTGACACGACCGGGCAATTTTCTCGAGGGGTAGTAACGGGGGAGGGGTAGTAACAAGAGTTTTCCAAGACTTTCGAGGGGGGGGGTAGTAACGAGAGTTTTCCAAGAGTTTTCGAGGGGGTAGTAACGATAGTTTTCCAACAAAATTTTGGGGTAGACCATAAATCCTGGGGGGGATTATCCCTAATTTCACACTTTCTGTACAAAATTACATGTCTTTCATTTTTTCTGGGGAACTCGATCCTGGGGAACTCCCCAAGAGACGTCTAGATTAAACACTGAGTGATAGGCAAGGATCAGTTGGGACCGGAACGGATGTTTAGGGCGTTCTAATGACATTTCGGACTAGTTAGTTTGGAGAATTAATAGAGTTGAAACTGCTTAATTTGAGTGGATTCGAGGTTGAGGAAGAGGGAATCAGGGGCGGATCCAGGATTTCTGGTTAGGGAGGGCGTAAATACTACCAATCCAATCCCGTAAATATATATATATATATATATATATATATATATATATATATACATATGAAATTAGATCACGCAAAACTATAATGATCCTTTTTATAGAAAATGTTATGGAACTTTAAAAAATATATAGTTTCTCATATAAAACAACTGGTCTCCACTGAAGGTTAACAGTGAAACGATTATAAATCAGTTATCGGTTTTGATCATGCAACCCTTGATCCAAAAAGAAAATAATTAAGTGTCACATGCCAGTGGATTAGCCTAAGCAGTGTCATTCTCCTTGGATGCTTTCTGGCGTAGGCATTGATAATGTCATCAATGTCTAACTTCATGTCCTTGTGGACAAACAATAAAACGAGTGCATTAAATCTGTCCTCTTTCATTGTACTTCGGAAACACGACTTCACAAATCGCAGACTAGAATTTGCTCGTTCAACACTGCAAGCCGTGACAGAAGTGAGCAGCAAAATGTGAATTATTGTGGTAATATTTGGATACATAATACGACAGGAGCTCCGGTAAGAGAGCTCCATTCTGCCGGTCCAGCTACTTCAAACATCCTATTCCCAAATTGCAGTTATATTAGTTTTAGGTCAGTTTAGTTTGAGAACATTTGCTGCAGGTTTAGGGGGGCGTACGCCGGCTCCGCCCCCTCTAAATCCGCGCCTGGGAATTGCAACCGAAACCCTTTCAACCGAAACCCTTCTCACTTCCCTCTACAATAAACTTGTCTCTGCCATCTCTCATCAACAAATCTCCTGTCTCTGCCTTCTTGACATTTCTGCAGCCTTTGACACCATCGACCACAACATATTACTCCAAAGACTGTCATCCTGGTTCGGTTTTACTGACACTGCTCTCCTCTGGATTCAGTCCTATCTGTCTTCCCGCTCTTTCTCCGTTAAAACATCCGAAACTTCATCCCAAGCATGTCCTCTCACCAGTGGTGTTCCGCAAGGTTCTGTTCTCAGGCCCCTATTGTTCATCCTTTACACTACTCCACTCAGTTCACTCATCAAAGCATCCTCTGTTGACCATCACCTATACGCTGATGACACCCAATTATTCATTTCATTCTCTCCAAGCAGCTTCTCCGACTCCATTGATCATCTTCTCCATGTAGTTACCCAAATCTCTTCCTGGATGACATCAAATCTCCTATGCCTGAACCCCTCTAAAACTGAATTTATACTTATAGGCCTCCGTGAGCAACTTAAGAAAATCCCAGATCCATCTATTTCCATCAACCTTGACTCTGCACCTACCCACACATTCACTGCAAATTCTCCTGTCCGCAACCTTGGTATAATTTTTGACCAAAACCTCAGCTTCGCCGATCACATCACTCATCTTTCTCGCTCTTGCTTCATGCATATCCGTGACCTCCGTAGAATCCGTCCTATGCTTGACTTCAAAACTGCATCCACAATAGCTACATCTATAGTTCACGCTAAATTAGACTACTGCAATTCTCTTTTCGTAAACATAGATATCACTCAAATAAATCGCCTCCAAGCAATTCAGAATGCCCTAGCCCGTGCTGTCACCAAAACCCCAAATACCATCACATCACTCCTGTCCTCGAATCACTCCACTGGCTCAAAATTCCTGAACGAATAGAATACAAAATCATCTCACTCACGTACAACACACTTCAAACCTCCCAGCCCTCCTATCTCCGTCAGTTGTTCACGATCCAGCCACTTCGTCCAACCCGCTCCTCCTCCTCCCTAACACTGCTCCGCCCTTCCGTCACCTCATCACTAACATTTTCCAATCGCTCCATAGCCATAGCTGTTCCACCTCTTTGGAACAAACTTCCGCCAGCACTACGACAAATATCTTACCCATCCTACGAAGTCACCAAACCTCCACCTCTCGCTATCTCTCCACAGGTCTTTCACTCGAAACTGAAAACACTGCTTTTGACAAATCCTATCCTGAATCCAACACTTCTCCCTGCCTACCTCGCCGTCTGAACACCAAACACCATCCACCTTAGCCGCCTGCCTGTCTGCCTGCCTGACTCTCTGGATTTTGACCCCTGCCTATCGATTTTGATTTTATTGAGCGCCTGTGAATAAGCTGGTTCCCGCGACTTCGCTTTTGTGGGCGCTGTAGAAGTTCCGAGTTTACGATTACGATTACGATTACGATTGCAATAATCGATAGAATCCAACAGTTTAACGTCATCCTATGGCATTGAAGAATGAAGATGAATGACGTCGATAGAAAAATAAGATTTTCGGTTCTGACTGTTAAGTCTGAACAAGCAGCCATCGTTGTTTTTAAAAGTGATCCCCGAATTGATAGTTCATTGTTACGCCAGATGCAGTCTCGCGGAACTGATTAATATTCAATATCGCAATTCAATCGGTACCCAAAAGCTTAATCTTTTGAATGGTTACTTCAAGGGGTAGCGATGAGACGCTGTTTTAACTTAACTCGTGCTCCAAGTTCTGGTCTGTGTTAATGGTTTCAAATAGTATGTAAATTTGAACAGCTACTTCTGTGCTTTATCAAAAAACACCCAAGCACTATGAAAGCGTGGTTGAGATTTTCGTTAAATCATTTAGTAAACGCACGCAAACGTTCGCTGGTGAGTTTCAAGCAATGTCGAGTCGCTTATTGCCGTTCCGTGACGGGCGTTGAATGTCAGAAAAACCTTCAGAAATCAAATGATTATCATCGCGAAGATGTCAAAATTAGTCCAGAAGAGTCGGGGAATGAGCTAGTTTGCCCGTCGAATTCACTTAATGCAGGAACAGTACCTATCAACAATGACGATAATGAAGTTGGTAGCGGAATTAAAGTTGGATCAGTGATAAGCACTGCTTATTCGCAGACAAGGTTTCTTTGCTTTAGACCCGATATTTACTGTCGTGAAACCAGTAGTGAAGCTTTGACTGTACAATCCCCATCACATCTTGAAGGTGTTGATTCTGTGATGATGCCACAAAACGACAAATTTCAGTTAAACGAACTAGTCATATTGAGAGTTTGCAGACCAAACGGAAAGCAATCAGATTTCTTGCTTCGACTTACTCCTGAAAAAAGTGTAGCCATTAGCCCGCAAATCAGTATTTCGTCACAGTCACTTCTGGAACGATCTGTAAGCGAAGGCATTTGGGAGTTTTCAGGTTACAAGCTGTCACTCAGGAGACCAACACTGATAGAGTATCTGGAACTCCTGCGGCGAAATACAGCAGCTACCACTCCTAAGGTTAGAGGCAGATGATTTACAAGGAAATACATGAATTATCTGTCTAATATTGGTTTAGACTATCTCTAACTGAAGGTTATTAGACACATATATACAGTGTCTAATAAGAGCAGCTTATTAATGTTACCTAAAGTTTTGGTGAGGAAATGGTATATTCAGAAATTGAATCATTTTGTTTTCACATGTATTTGTATTTATGGATCTTATGTATTCGATAGAGCATGTAGCACCTATTGATTACATCTCGAGAGTGCTAGAATGATGGACGTATTTGGCGGGCGGGTTCAAGCCCACCTCCCAAAAATAAATAATTGCTGAAAAGCACTTAACTTTTAAAAAACTGAGCCCTTACTCTGTGACCATGCTCAATGGAACCCCCTCCCCAAATGGAACTCTCGAAATAGTTTCCTGCCTGCGTCCTTGGCTAGAACCCAGCTGTCTAAAGTTAAGTTTAACTGAAAATGTTTTATGGTGTATCACTGGGAACAGTTCACATTTCCATATGACTACTTTATAGTCGTGCAAGTAATATTAAGTTTTACAGACACAATTTGCAAAGTACAATGAAGTGTCACATTGATTTTTAATTTAAAGTGTGTTATTGTGTTATGTGAACATTGCAACGATGTTGTATCTTTCAGGTGTTGTATAGCATGTTTCATTCGCTTGGCATTGGCAAAGGTCTGGACATTTTGGAGACTGGCTCTGGTTCGGGAATAGCAACATTGATTCTCTCGTCCCTAGGTGAATAGTGACCTCAAGCCTCCTGTCTATGTCGGAGATGGGTACAATTAGCTAGAATTGCTAACCAATTAGATTAGAATTAGCTAATGAAATTTGCTAATTGATTAGAATTAGAAAGACAAAATCTTCTATCTAATCGATTAGAATTAGCAGCAGCTAATCAATTAGCAATTAGAATTAGATTTCGATAATCGCTAGTTCGATACATATATTTGCTTCATGAATTTGTAAAATTTTGATCTAAGCACAGCAGGGTGCTGTAACCTGTAACAGTATCTAAAGCTGTAGCCTAGTGCAATACCTAAAGCTGCACAACTGCTATATGTGAGAACAGTTCACAAGCCAGCAAGCAGTGCCACATCGTTCAATACATGCTGCAGTTATTGACATTGTGGTAAAACTGCATAATAGCGTATGTAATTTTCGTTGAGCATATCAAGTATTTTAGTGTATTTAATTATTTCAATGATTTACATGATAACTGTTATCAAAGCAACTTCCATTTTGATGCAAAGGTTCTTTTAATCAAACCAGCTCTTTGGAATGAACTCCCAAAAGATCTCTGCCAGTTTGCTTCTATCTTGCCTGTTAATTTCACTTCTCCTGTACCTGCACTCTCCTCTGCTGCTTTCCACTCATTATAGCGGACTTGATATGGCACCGGTGAACGAGCTGGTCTCTCTGTCATGACTTTTGTGTGGTGCCTAGAAATGTTGGAGATTTAGCCTACATTACTTTATATTAATGGTTCTTATTTTATAGAAATTGTTGTAAACTAGACATTCTGGTAGATATTAAGTGATCCATGAATTCCATTAACGAAATTAAGATGCAGTATGGTTTTGACAAATTTTCTGTATTTTTATTAGTTGGAGCAACTGGTCATGTGACAACTTTAGACCGATCAAAGAAGAACCACGATTCAGCTAGGCGTCATTTTAATAATTGGGTGAACTCGTACAGTTTGTCGTATGGTATCCAGTGGCCGTACAATGTTAAATTTCTTCATGACGATATATGCAGTTATAACATGGAAAGGAAATTTGATCTGGTAAGAAGTTGCAAAGATATTCTTCTACTGTGTAGTTCAAGACTAAATCCAGCCTTTTATGCTTTTGTGCTATCTGTCATAGTTTAAATAAGTTCTTGTTTTATCATTTGTTTAACATTTTTTATTTTAGATTTTAAGCATGTCACAGTTTTTGTCACACTCTCATCCTCACTTTTGGCGCATTGCTGTTTCTAATGATCTGAAAAACATACTGTTAGAACTGTGGTCATTGTTAGTGGGATTGCAGCATCTCTTACATAGATTTGTTGTGGTACATTCAATCATAAAATCAATCATAAAATTTATATAGCGCCTCTTCAAGGGCTCTACTCAGATACATTACATACATTACATGCATTATATTTCGACAGTGATTAAGCGACCATCTGGTCAATCAATGTCAGGTCACATTATTATTATTGACAAAATGATGTGAGCTGACATTGACATAATAATGATTGAACATAGGATAATAATAATAAGTGACCATACATTGCCATAATCATAAGTGACCATGCATGAGAAACACTCAAAATGTTGGAAATGTTAATACGTGAGAAGGCTGGTAGGCATAAAATGGATCAAATTGAGTGCTTTGCAAATTTATATTCTGTGTTGTGTTAGTATAAAAGTCTTTATGTAGAGTTTTGCTGTCTCAAGTAATTTTGTTTCAATTTCACTACAATGCCCTGCAACAAAAACTTAATTTAGCATCTCCTTTGGTGTCCTATAATTATGCAAATTAATTGATTATTATGCAAATGACCAAGGTCTTTAAGCGAAAACCAGTTTTTTTTAGATTTCATTCATGGCAGCCTCAGAGGCTTTAGGAAACACTCCAATTTACTATGTTCACATACATTCCTGCCCCAGGCATCGTGACATAGGTTGGTTCATAGTTTTTAAACTTTAAATAGTAATTTAAATTACAATTTCTCAAAAGGGACCTATATCTTTAAGCAATTGTAATTTATTACTATTTGTGATAGGAACGTGCAGTTTTAACCTAATTATTCTGCAATTCTGGCATGATCCAGTGCAGTTTCAAACCTAATTTTATATTTTCTGACTCTGTGAGGGTTTTCTTAGTCTTGGTTGCATATTTATTTATTAAAATTGAATAGACAACTGTCTTCTACTGTTGCATAATTGTAAAAATCATTTGATTGGATTTGGTTAGAAGTGTTCTGCGTTAAGCATGACCAGTCTTAACTTCTAGTTTGTTTATCAGCAAAATGTCATCACCGTGTATGACAGTTTCATGTAAAAGTGTCAGAAAAGTTTTTATACAATGACATTACATTACCTAACTTGTATCAGGTTTTTCTAGACGTATCTGATCTGAACAGGATCTTGGAAGTTTCATCTCGGTTATTAAAGAATGGAGGAATTCTGGCTGTCTATTCCCCTAGGTAATACTTTTCTGCTGCTTTAAGGGCAATTTTTTTAAATCATTTTTATCGATTATAGTGTCTTGTACATTTTGATTTTCTGCCTTGCTTTACAGAATACTGTAAGAATGTACTGAATATTACACTCAAAAAGTGAATTATATGGTCTGCTGCAGATAATCGAGCTTTACACTCCTAGAAGTAATATCTTTTAACTGCAGATACTTTTATGCCTAGAACATTTTTGTATGACCAGTACCTTTGTGACATAACTTTGAATTAAGCTCAAGTGCATGTAGTGATTCACTTGTGGCCCATGTGTAATTGGGTAGTCGAGTACCTGCTCAGAATGGACTCGAGTATTCAGGCCTTTTTGGTTATATTTTGATATCGGTCTGTGTTTCTTAGAGTGTATGATTATGGAAAAAGAGATGAGAGGACAGGCAGTCCTTCATACTCATACAGTCTTTCAAGGGCAACGGTGGTATTGCTGACTTGCCTTTGTGCTTCTGCTAGTGCCTGACCTTCTGGTCTTCTGCCTGATCCATGGCGTCTGAAATTGAAAGGACTACTTGTAACATGACTGAGGTTATTATTCCGAAGCATGGTTGTGTGTTTGGTAGCGCGCTTGTGTGTATTGCATATGGTTGTGTAATGCAATGATTTCGAGTTTGAGCTTGCTGAACGGACTATGTGTAATAATCCTGGACAGACCGTTAGCGCGCACTTGTTTCACGCCTTAAGTTTTGATTGACTGACAGTGATATGTAAAATAAACAGTAAAATACAAATATAAAAATAAACAAGGTTACGTTTTTCAGTGTTTCAAGACTTGTGATGGTGGATCAGGCGATTCGAGAGACCAGCCTACCTCTGACGCTTGAAGGCGTGTTTGAGGAAGTAGACACAAGATGGCATCTTCTTTCAAAAGGTATGGGATCAAAGATAAAATATGGAAAAAATCCATGTACATGTATATAGATTAGATATGTGTGTGTGTACACATGTATGTATGTTTGTGTGTATATATGTTTCTGGGCATTTAATATTACATCTTTTCAGTTCTTCACAAATTATTGCAGACGGACTTGCAATATAGCTCTACTTGAATGCATTTCTCTGAACATTTTAGTTACTGCTGTCTTATTTTATCGTATATTGAACTGTGCTATTATAACACGTACAGTTGCTTCCTTAGTTGTTAGTTAAACACTTACATGCTTCTTAATATGTTTGTTTTTATTAGTTCTTTTAATATTGTTTCAATTGTGGATTTCATTGCAGATGCTGCACTGAATCTTGGTTGGCCTGAGAAGAAGGAAGATTTGACAGGTGAACCTGCAAATCTATTCAGATTTGCTAAGACTAAATAGTATTGTTTGAAAGTATTGTTTTACGCTTTTATGTACATTTATAAGTTTTTGTACCAAATTACAGAGCATTTATATGATAAGACTAAATAACCATGAATTGTTTCAGTTTTGTTAAAAACGTTCATGTTTTAAAGTTTTGTACCAATTTAGAGCAGTTGTGTTATTCAAACTATTAGTTGAGGTGCTTTGAACAGTTTTAATAGTTGAAGCAAAAAGTTGTACATTAAATCACTTTGCATTACTGTTACAGAATTGGCAAAGGCTAAGTTTCAGAACAGTTTACTGTAGAAATCTTCATGACTAATAGCATTTAACGAGCTCCCACTGGCAATACACCACCTCCCTAATGTTACCTGCTCTCAGTTCCATTTGTTGCTTAAGACATCTTTCTTCTGCTTGGCCTAGGTCGGGAATGCCTCTGAGTAGGAATATTGAAGGCGCTATATTAATTATGGTTGATTGATTGATTGATTGATTGAAGTCCCATTTTAACAATTTGCTCACCCTGTTGACCTTGGAAAAGACATTTAAAAGTGAATATTGACAGTTGTATTTTGCCTTTTGAAACTGCCATCTTTCTGATTTCAGCTTTCCTTGCTAAATTTCGCAAAGTTGCAGCGTTGAATGATTTGCAAACTCCTGGATTGACTAATGAAGATGGGACAGCAACTGAAGTCTCTGATGTTTTTGCCGTGAACGAGTCAGCCGTTGTTCGTTACACTGACGCAAAGAAGACTGGCCGCCTTCATGAGAAACTTATGAGGCTGAAGCATGGAAATGTATTTTGTAATGACTTTGGTAGTGTAGCTGCAGAAGATATTATTGGAAAACCAGTGGCTTCATTCCTACAGTCTTCAGCAGGATTTCCATTTTACTGTACAAGACCTGCCATCTTGGATCGCCTGCAGTTGGCTAAGGAGACGGATTTAAGAACTTGGAACAAGGTTTGTGGGAATTATGTTTATATAAATGAATTCTGGGCTACATTACATGTAGTTTCTAGTACTCTATTCATGTACTTGACTTATTTTACACATAAATTTAGTAAATATGAATCTGAGATGTGAGATTATTGTGTGTAATTGTCCAGGGTCATTACAGTGAGTGCAGTCAGCAGGCTTTAACTTGCAATCATTAGATTAAGTCCAAGTGTGCTACTGAATAGGCCACCATGCCTCACCAGTATCAAGTGGTGAAGAGTTTTTGGCTAAATGATTGTTGTGGACAACTGCAGAACTTTGGTGACACGAAACAAGAATGTTTAAGCAGAAATTATTTCGATGTGGTATCTCATGGTAAACTCAGCCTTAATATGAGTATGGTACATTTGCAATACACTGTTGGTGGGAAGATTGGGGAAAAGTACTGACTACTGAGAGGACTTGCCGCCTGCCCTCATATGCCGAGGCTAAGGCAGATGTGGTCGCTAAGACTTTGCAGGTATGGCTGCCTTTAGGAGTTAGCCTAAGGCACTGTGCTCTCCACATGTAGGCTCAGTTATAGGCCTAGAGTTACTGTAGCTGAATGGCTTTGGGATTTGATCTGCAGATGAAGAAGTGAATGTCTGTTTCTGATAACAATGTAATGCTATGTTACTTGATACAGGAGCAAGTAGGTATGATGTCTAGGTATGAGGTCTGTATTTTCATTCTGCTGGTTGAGTGGTGAAGTGTTTCTTTCTTAATAGCACATTGCTCTATCGCTTCGGTTGATTGATCTCCAAGAAGGACGCAGCATCCTGGTGATTGACGATGACAACGATCTGCTGATGGCAACAATCATGATGCTTCTGCAAACAGGCAAGTGCTATCCATAATGCTACAAATATGATAATACTAAATATGTTTAGTATTTTCTTATTTGCTTGTTCTTCCTTGTTAGTTCATTTCTTCTTTCGTTTGGCTACTTGTAAGTTCATTGATAGTAAGTACATTGCCTGCATGTACAACAACTGTGCTGGACAAAGTCTTTCAGCAAAGACTCCGAAAATTTGTAGTTTAGAATTGTTCTATTGCAAAAGAGGACGGTTCATGAATGTGCCTAGAATTGCACTATGCTTGCTTATTAAATTATCAGTTGCCAGTTAACATTTAATGTTAATAGAAAGCTGATTATAGAATGAGCTGCATATAACTGGAATTTGAGTGAGTTTATGTAGCACCTTAAGTTTCCTCGACTGTTTTTCTAAATGGACATATTTTCATTTAGTTTGAGATCTGTTGTGATCACATTTTTTTTAGTTCAGCTGTCTGGACGGATCTTTGTTTCTCGACTGGAAACTGTGGAACATTGTGACAGTTCTTCTGAATGCAAGAAATTCCACAATGAACTAACTACCTATCTTGGGGAAGATCTTTGCAACATCTGTCCGTCACTTGAAAAGATCACATTTGTATCAACGTCAGAAGAAGTCAAAGAACAGTGTGACTGTGTAAATCTTGAGTTTTCTTTTTCTGCCGCTGATTAGTTAGCACAGTGCCATATGAGTTGTTTGAAAAATATTAATAACAATAGTGCTAATAACTATCAATGATTGTAGTAATGTAACAAACTTGTAATAATATTTGCTTAAATAAATTAATAAAAATACTTGCATCTTTACACAATTGGTCGCTGATGCCACCCCAAGAGACAGTGTTGGGCATGAAGTGTTAGCATCCTTGTTTTCTTAGCCTTGACGCTGGGGCAGTATCTAATCTAATCTGTAATATAACGACTAGTGCTCATTTTTGAATGTATTGATCATCATCGCCTGCACGTTTGAATGGGCACCATGCCATTTAAGGTTCCTGTGTATGGACCATGCTAGCCCAAGACAAATCACTGAAATAAACCAGCATTGGGAGGCAAACTGCGATGATGCCATTATCATGATGCTTGGTAACTGAAAGTGGCTAGTCATCTTCCTCTTTGCTTATTATAAAATTGTGTTAAACCTTATTCATTTTGTCAGTGAGTGTGCTAGAGAATTGTTGTAGAATAAATTCTGAATTATTCTTTTGTCTGGGAATTGATTGCTCATAATTATGATTCATTCACTAAATCCAAGACAGACCTCTGCTTAGGTGCAAGTCAGGCTGGATGTTGACAGTTATATTGGGCATGGTATATTGCATTACACTACTTTCAGAATACTAACAACTCCCGTGATTTGTTAAGTCCGTGGTCTCTCACCATGTGGGACTATCCATGTGTTATTCATCTTAAGCTAGACAGGCTACTACTTTTCATATTGTGGAACTTTTCACAGGTGTTGTGAGTTTGCTTTCTTTGCAAAATATAATTTTTCTGTTTGTTTGATATTATGTGCTCTATTTACACTGTGCACAAATCTGGGTTGCACTGTCATCGTTGTTTCTAGAAAAATGTTTTGAAAATGGCTGGATGTCTAAGTACAATATCCAGCTTAAACTTTTTCTTAGACAAATATGGAGATTTCTGGGAGATATTCTGAGCTGTGAATATCTCGTCGTTCCTCTCCAGACATTTGTAAACTTTTCTTAATTTTTAATATAACCTTCTATTAAAGGCATTTTATGACTTAAATGGTTAGATTAAACTGATGTAGTATAACTTGATGCATTGTCAATGCATGTAGCCAACTTTTTTACATTAAACATCACTGATTGAATAACAGCTATATGTAACTGAAAGTTAAAATTTATCTTTATTATGAAAGAATTGTGTTCATATATTGATGTTCGCTGTGTGATTATCTTTAGGCATACATTCGATGCAGAGAATCTGAGAAGTATCTGTTTATTGCTGCGGGATCACTGAAGAAAAATGGTCTATTGGCTGTGCTTTGCAAAAGGTATACGATGCTATACATGTAGTTAGGAAGCATATATTGTTACTGTAAGTGTTTCAAGTGAAAAAGGGTCAACTAAACATAATGAAAAGTTTGTGAATTTTTATGAATTTTGTTTTCTACACTGAAGTTTGGTGTTGGCTGGATGTTAGATATTTTGTTTGACTGAAGATCACTGAGAACAATATATATTTTAATGTATTTTGTTTAGTATCCTTTATTGGGCATGTGTTTGTCTATATTCATGATCTTTCTGTCTGTTCATCTTTGTTCTTTGTGAGTCTGTCTATGTCTCTCTGTGTGTTTGTTTCTCACTGCTTTTGTGTGCTGTGCTTCAGGATAACAATCTACTCAACCTTAGGTTTACTATTGACAGACTTGGAAGTAGTCATTTAATTATTTTCCTTTCCCTTGCCAATTTTAAGTGAACATAAATGTAATATTGTGAAATGCTGAGCAACTGTTTTTGTTTTAGTGTATCCGATGTGAATCTCGTCCTTGCGCTTGTCCCTGGATTACCCTTCGAATTGGCTGATGTCTATGAACATGTCGACAGACCCTGGGTAGTTCAACCGATTGGTATTCGCAGGAAGATGCAACAGCCTGGTAAGCCTTAAGCTACTTGGCCTTTCAGTGTTGCTTCTGATCAGGGCTGTAGCCATGAAAAAATTTCAGAGGGGGTTTTAAGTTTTTGGCGGGTTCCATTGGAAATGGTTGTATTTTTGTGCATTTTTACTTTTTAATAACAGTAATGCATTTATTTTGGGTGGTTTGAATCTGTAAAACCACTCCCTAAATACGTCCATGCTTCTGATTATTTTCATTGGCAAGTACTTTGATGAAGCCAAAACATCGTTGGAGAGGAATGAAATGTTTTTATGTATTTTATTCTAGAAGTCTCTAACGGAAGCTATATTTGTCGTCCCAAACAACGATTACCACAGAGAACTGGTAAGTAGTTGCTTCAGAACTATTTGCTTATATGAAACATATTAGGTACACATTTTTAATACACAGCTTGTCTGGAAGACGTATGTTAGCATTGCTTTTTCTAATCATGCAGTGCAATTGAAAGTGGAATGTATAGGCATATTTACCTGTTGATTTGATTAATATTTCTTACAGGTAATTTTCTATCTTACAGCTGTTAAATTCCTGATCTTACAGGAGAAAATGTGTACAAAATATAGATGCTGTATTTAATTTCACTGTAAAAATTGGTTTTGTTTTTTTGCAGGGT
>JACEVL010000384.1:1943196-1999796 GCA_020284085.1 Aporrectodea caliginosa | reverse complement strand
GACTTGAAGGTTCCAAGATGATGTCAGCTCCGTCACAAAAGTATTTGAAAACGACCTGAATTCATTCTGGTTCCGATGGAGAGTTTTTACAACAAGGAGTCCTCTCAGCTCTCAATCCTCAATCTAACACTGAGTCTACCCAGACGTTTCCGTTATAATAATCGAATTCGCGCAGCTGCATACGACAAGTCTCGCATACATTTCATGTACATCTACGTGCCAGCAAGGCGGAAGTGTTCTACCAGAAGACCGGTAGGCCCATCTTAAGTCGTTCAACGTGACACATTGTCACGTTGTCTGAGTGACAGCGGAGCAGCCATACCAGTGAAATCGATGTCGTAAAGGTTGGTGGGCTATGCGGAATTTCTCTCATCTGTGCTTATTAGTAGCTCAGTGTATGTTATTTTACTTCATGATTGTGTGGCTCATCAACAATAACAATCAATCGTCATTATCTTTTAATGGCCCTCTTATTCAGCATAGCGTATTATTTATATAGTCAATAATATAAACATGCTATGATCTTCGTAATCATCTTTATCATAGTGTATATACTCCTTGTTGAATATAGTGTATATATACAGTCAATAGCATAAGCACGTCATGATGGTAATTATCATCTTAATCGCATTATCATTAATATTTATATTCATCGTCTTACATTTCTTCTTAGTCATCGTCATCTTTATTGTCGTAGTCGCAGTCATTTTCAACATCATCATTATCATCGTAGTTGTCACAAGTAGTTAAGCTGTTTCTATAGTAACTCATACAATAAACACCCATTATGAGGGAAACAACTTTCATGAAACAGAGTATTTTAATTCTGATTTTTCTCTGTTCTAATTAATTATCTGCAGAGTCGCTTTTGAAATCAGGAGCTGTGGTTTGTGGAAGTCAATGGCCTTTGTCTCGATATTTGTCTTCGATGCAATTGTACGTTGGCCTGCATCGCGCAGTCGCGATCGACTACGATAATACTACAAGTCCAGAAGTAAAAATTGCCAGCATGCATTGACTCAACGGGAGATTCATGGCTACATGCACGAAACAAAAGTCACGCTAGCCACATTAAAACGGTTGTTTACATTCATCTCCCTAAACAGGAATGTTCAACTTGCAAATAGGTTTGTATTATTATTGGATTATTATAAATTCAGCTATTAATTCGATGAAACTCTGTTTCTTTTTGCTGCTTCATGTATTGAATTATATTTATTCTTTCATTCCTTTCTTTTCTTCTTTGCTTGCAAATTCATAAACTCGTAAATTAATTAACGGAAGTCATAATTTATTCAATGAAAAATAAATAGGAATAAGTAAAGTAATTATGTGATGAATTTAAAGCTTTCGTCGAACATTATAATTTAGATGTACAGTCAAAGTAGTCATGTCACCATTCTCAACTTTGAAGATTAGGAAAGAAACTATTGCATCCTTTAAAACATGCCATCTGCGTCATTAGGCTATCTTCAACTAATCGAGACCCTGCTGCGATCTCATTCGGTGGCGTAACGAAGGGTTTCAGCGCCCAGGAGCAAGAGTTGATGACTGCGCCCCTTTTTAATTTTCTTGCTGACTTTTAATCGTTCTTGTCATAGTACTGTGTACCATTGAAAGCTAATTTTGCGCCCCTTGTGCTGCACCCGGGGAGGTTGCCCTCCTCTGCCCCTTTCGTTACGCCACTGGTCTGTAAAGAGAATCGCGGCAGCAAAGTAAAATCGACAACAAAATGTTGCTGAAGAGAACTTCAAATAGAATGTACCTTTGTGAAAACATTCGTACCAAAATAAATCAATGTATGCATGACGACAAGACGAAAACACTGTAGTCACACAACTGGCGGCTTTCTCTCCTCCTCGTGATACAGTCAATGTGTAAGACGTCATTTGCATCCTTTGTGAGACAATTGCTCTTTGTCGCTCATCCGTGCTGCTCGTTTATGTCACGCTCAGAAATGTTTTTACAAGTGAGATCATGGTTTCCAGGAAGGAAAAGAGCAGGCGGAAACAGGTGGATATGAGCGTCACAAAACGATGAATGAGACAATCGGGCGGCAACTTGCTTTAAAGATTATAAAGTTTTGCAACTAGTAAACAATTTCTCCGATGCACTTGGATTAAACGGACGCAGAGATTGCAATCAGACACTTTGGCAACCCATATTCACCACCGGCCAAGTTATCGGCATCCATGGCGATAATTTGCTCGTATACAACGCCCTTCAAACCTCTATATCTCTTACATTAGCCAGCTATTCACCATCCAACCGCCCGGGTCTACTCGCTCATCATCATACTGTGGTGAAAGTCGGTCCCAGGAGTCGAGTGTAGGCTGCGTGTCGCTCGGAAGGGAGCGCAAGTCCGGCCTCCGTCGTTTATCGAAGGGCTTATACATCTCGCGACAACTCCGACCCATTTGCCATCGATTCATATAATGTAGAGTAATCGATGATAAAATTGACAGTTTTCGCAAAGACCAATGAATCCGTAAAATCTTACTGAATGAACATAAAGCCAGATTTAAGCACAACAGCTTTCCTTCTACTACCAATGGGGACTTATAAAGGCAAACGCTAATTATATCTATTTGATTGTTTCCACGATTGCCATTGACCATCTGCCGCCTTCTTCAGGCAGACGTCCTCTTCCCACCATTTGTAGAAGTCGGGATACCAGTGTACGTAACTTCCATCGTCATTCGCATGCAGAAGAGCACACAAACGACACCATGGGGACGTCGAAATAAACGTTCCAGTCTTCTTCCAGCGAAAGTATTGATTGTAGAGCGTATCGTTTTTATCGAGAAGATTGAGGTAGTCAGCCAGTTGCTTCGGACTTTGAAAGTCGTCGACGTGAATGTAGGATCCGGGCGGAGCCAGGGCTTTGTAATCGTCTGGATGCGCTCCGAGAACAATCGGTATGACACCATTCCTGAAAATAGAGATAAATGAAATTTATGCTTAAAACAGGACATAATCATAGCTGTCTAGGATAAACGCCACGAACAACCGCTGTGACCTTATGTCAAGAAGAGCTGCCATTAATTTTATGAGCTGATCATTTACAGTTTGAGGCACTTATAGACAGTGATGGGAAGTATTTAAAATACTAGTATTTAAATAAATAGTATTTTAAATACAATCTAAGTATTTTGTACTTGTATTTAAAATACTTTTGTGATCAAGTATTTATACTTTTACTTAAAATACTTTTTTGTTAGTATTTTGTACTTTAAATTATAATGCTAAAATACTTTAAAAAAATACTTTTATATCTAATTAATAACAATTAACAAAGCATTCAGACATTGGCTTTGACCACTCAAACATCACCTCCACAAATCCCAGGAAATGATCATCCACCGTCGACGTGTCAAAGGAACTTCTGACCCACCTACCTTAGGAATTGTGAGAGTAACATCAATGCTCATGCTCGGAGTGACAATTACAAACGATCTCAGTGCTTCTTCCCATGTCAACAGGATTCTAAGTGCATGCTCTGGTTCGCTACACGCTCTCAGAGTCCTCAGGGCACACGGTCTCCCTCCGACAGCGCTCCATGAAGTTGCACGTGCAACTACCATCTCTCGCCTTCTCTATGCCTCCCCTGCTTGGTGGGGATTCACCACCGCAAGTGACCGACTTAAACTCCAACGTTTCCTGCAAAGGGCCAAACGACTGGGATACCTTCCTCCTCAACAACAGGATTTAGACCGAATGATGGAAGAAGCAGATGTCAAACTCCTGCTTGCGGTCAACCGGAACTCACAACATGTGCTTAGAGGCCTCTTTCCTCCGACCGTTTGTAGGCCTTATGCTCTGCGCCCTAGACCTCATGAATATGAACTCCCAAAAAAAGAAGACCACAATTTCATCTCTAGGGTTCTATATCGTACCATTCGGGATGTTAAGTTCTAACTCTCAATCCTGGCTATAGGCATAAACTTATAGTTTTTAATTTCATTACTTTCATTATCTCATGTAAACAAGTTGCGGTATATCAACTTTGTATCTTAATAATAAACGAAATCTACTACAGTCACAGACAATGGGTCTAACATGGTTCAAGCATTTTCAGGATATCAGAAGGCAGAACAAGAGCCAGAAGTGCAAAGTCACCGTATACTGCTGGCCGCCCTTCAAGTGTTGATTATCAATCAATCAATCAGCCGTTTATTGAATCAACAACAGCACAATTAATTAACAATCAGTCATTTAAAAAAAGAGAGTTAATCTGCTGATGCCGTCAACAGGACAGCCCTAAAGGATAAAATAATCCGCTATTGCAGGGCTGCCCCTTTTCCACATTACATTTACTGATGGCAAGACGATTTTTATGATCATATACTTATAGAAAATTCAACTTAAATAACAATGTTAGGGCTAAATCATAGCCAAACAACTAAATAAAAAAAACCCATTGCAGTACAAGATTTAAAACAAACAAACAAATCAAAACAAAACAGATTATAATGTTCACAGTTGTACATCTTAAACAATCTTAACTACAGGTACAATCTATCGAGTCATATTCTTTTTATGTGTTCAACAGATAATGTTTCAATTGAGCTTTAAATTGAGCCATGTGTAATATATTTATTAAATTTTGAGGAAGAGAATCCCAAAGTGGTGGACCTGAGCATTTAATTGAGAACTGCTTAGTCCTGGTTCGTGCCCCTGGGGTTCGATATTTACAGGATGCTCTAGTATCATGTCCATGGATAGCTACACCTTTAAGGAAATATTTATCAAACAGTGATGGAAGAAGCCTATAATGATAACAGTACATGAATAGTCCAATTTGATATTTTGTAATATCATTCAATTTTAGAATATTGTGCTCTTTAAATATTAATTTTGTGCTATCGGACCATCCCAGTAAGCAAGTCACACGTATGGCACGTTTATGGAGAGTCTCAAGGCGTTTTAATCTAGAGGAGTAGTTTGAGCCCCAGCAGATATTACAGTATGATAAGTAAGGAAAAACAGCGTGTAGTATAATTGTCGGAGAACAGGTTTAGTCAGATAATGCTTAATTCGTGATAGAACACTTATATTTTTTGCTAATTTCTTTGAAACATGTGTGATATGCTCATTCCATTGCAGATGCCGATCTACATAAACACCAAGAAATTTGGTGCATTCAGTTTGCACTATTTCCCTGTTATCTATCATAATTTCCATTGCTTGTTGGGGAGCTGGTTTACGGTGACCACGGAACAGTATATAACATGTCTTGTCCAGATTGAGTGAAAGTTTATTGGCTTTAAACCAGTTTGATATTACTTCAAGTTCCTTATTTACTTTCTGCTGCAATACATCTATTGATTTATCAGTAAAAAGACATTGCTGTCATCAGCAAATAGTATGAAATCAGTTTTATCAGCAATCTGAGGTAAGTCATTTATATAGATCAAGAACAGTAATGGCCCCAATATAGATCCCTGCGGCACTCCACACCGAATAGTTTTATGAACAGACTGATAGCCTTCGTAGAGGACATACTGAGTTCTATTTTCCAAATAATAATTATGAATTTGATGATAGTGATGATGGAATGGATCAATTAATTCCATTAGACATTAACACAAAAATATGTGCTGTGCAATTCATATATTGCAGTGATGTCAAAGAGCAGGCCCACGGGCCATTTCTGGCCCGCCGATGAATTTTTTCTGGGCGCGGTGCTCTACCTAAAGACTACAAAATCTTAGAATAAAATTTCGAATTTTTAATTTTTCAGTCAATACCAAATACACTTAAGTTAATAGTAAGCTGCAAGGCAAAGATACTACTATTAGGGCCTACTGGAGCACATAATTTCATACGAGCATTCCAAAGAAAACTTTAGCTGTGGGCTTTGCAACTTGCGCAAGGGAATTTCGAGCACTTTAAACACATGAGCGAAGCTAAGAATCATGCCGAAGCATTAACATCGTTTTCGACTCTGCTAAATATGCAACGAAGGTGGCAGATATATTTGATGCATTTAGAAAACGCTTCTCAGCTTTCAGACAGACGACCAATTTCAGCTGTTCAGAAATAAATTTGGAATCAATCCTGCGACTGTTCCAAGTTTGTTACAAATGGATTTGCAGTGTAACACAGCATTGTAGACCAAATTCACAAGTACAGAAGTCCAGGTGTTTTATCAGCAACTACCCAGAGAAACTTCTTCATTTACAAACTCATGCTGCTCGAAAGTTGTGTTTGTTTGCCAGCTCATACTTATGCGAGCAAGGATATAAAAAGATGACGCTTGTTAAGACAAGACATAGCTTATGGCTGACTGGCTCAAATCTACTTGCAAATCTCAGAGTAGCGCTAGCTGTATATATGCAGCCTGACAACCCTCCTCTCGTCAAAAGAAAACAGTGTCAAGTTGCCAGTGCAACTATTACTACTCAGCAAATTTTTCCTTGATGTAGGCTGCACTGGGGAGACTTTTATTCAAACGTATCTCATTAATTTTTTTAATTTCCGAGCTTACTACGCGTTTGATATTGACTTGTTTTAATTTTTAAATATCAGAATTATATACAGATGAGTTAGGCTTATTGATGAACAGTAAGCCTGCCTCTAAACTAGAATACATTGACCTTAGGATTAATGAGTTTTATGTGATGTTCGTGACTGATAACGAAGATCAAAATTAACATTTATAAGCCTACACAATTTGACGGTTGGTATGCTAAAAATATGCACCATTTAAGATTTTTGTTTTGCAAAAATATCTCATCGTGCCCCTTCCAGATCTCTACCCCATTTTGCTCAGGAGCCTTCGACACCCTGGCCCGCCACTTGCTGGAAAGTACTGCCACTGGCCCGCCATTAAAAAAGGTTTGACACCCCTGATATATTGAATCTGATAGTGACATATGATTTCCATAAGATTTAGACTGGTAACATTGGTACCGGTACCTACAAGCATCTGATAAGAAGTGCCCTGGCAAAATGCTCAAAACTGGAACAATGTCAGCAGGAGCACAGTCTTCGAATACCGTTGAAAAAAAATCATAACTGCTGATAATTAAGGCCAAATCCTAAGTGCCCTATATAAAGAATGCTGAACTGGAGAAATATTTTTGCTGGTGTTCAAAATTCTATATTAAGAGTTTGAGTCTCAATTCATATGACTTTCTTATCTGTGATAAACTTCGGCACAAAGTATTTGTACTTAGTATTTAAAATACTTTTCCCAGACAAGTATTTTATGCTTGTATTTGAAATACTTTTGTGATAAAGTATTTTATACTTGTATTTTAAATACTTTGTGATTAAGTATTTATACTCATACTCAAAATACTTTTAACCTTCGCAGGACCAAGCGGGGTAAATAATTACCCTAGGGGTATTTGGATGTTGATTGCGGAGCAACTGTGGGGAGTCATAATTTGACGTTTCATGTGTTTACAAGTTAATACCCTTAGACATATTCTGACACCATAACCACCTTGATGTCATGTTGTGGGGAAAAGATATTTGAGTCCAAAGTGTCATGGGGTAAATATTTACCCCGCTTGGTCCTCGACGTCGTTATTTTTTCGAACATAGGAAAAAAGTATTTGTTAAATATCTGAGCTTAGAAGTAACTTAAAATCATAAATAGAGTGTTTGTTGAATCTACCAAAGAATTAAGTTTTGATAGTAGCATGATTGTGGAGAGTCTACTTTCCAAGATGGCGGCCAATATGGCCGCCAAAATACAAAAATATGCATATCCCAGCTCATAGACAAGCTATAATAACAAGCGAAGTGTCGAATTTAGTATTTTCAAGGTCAGGGATTCGATCTGTCGTAACGGCAATAGTATGAGAGTGTTAATTTCCAAGATGGCGGCCAATATGGCCGCTAAAACACAAAAATATGTGTATCTCAGCTCACAGGTAAGATACATTAACAACTGAAGTGTAAAATTTAGTATATTCAAGGTCAAAGAATTGACTTATCATAGTGGCAATAGTGTGTGAGTGTTACTTTTCAAGATGGCGGTCAATATGGCGCCAAAACACAGAAAATGTGTATATCTCAACTCATATTTTGCTTTTGGCGGCCATAATAGACGCCATCTTGGATAGTAACGCTCCCATACTATTGCCACTACGAGAAATCGATACGTTGATCTTGAATGTATTAAATTTGACACTTCTTTTGTTATTTTAGCTAAACTTAAAGCTGAAATATGCATGTTTGTTTCTGCGGCCACATTGGTCGCCATCTTGGATAGCATCATCCCGAAACTTTTGCTACTACGAAAAAAAACCACTGTTTAACCTTGAAATTATAAAATTTGACACTTCATTTGCTATCATAGCTTACCTATCAGCTAAGATATTTATATCTGTGTTTTGGCGGCCATATTGGCCGCCATCTTGGAAAGAAACACTCGCACACTATTGGCACTACGAGAAATGGATTCCTTGATCTTGAAACTGTTAAATTCGACACTTTATTTCTTACGGTAGCTTACCTATGAGGTGAGACATAAATATTTTGTTTTGGCGGCCATATTGGCCGCCATTTTGGATAGTATCAATCTAACACTATTGCAACTAAGAAAAATCGATTTCTTGATCTTGAAAATATTAAATTTGATCCTTCATTTGTTATTGTAGCTTATTTTGATCTGAGATAAACAAATTTTTGTGTTTTGGCGGCCATCTTGGATAGTAGCATTCCTACACTATTGCTACTATGAAACATCGATTGACTGACCTTAAAATTATTAAATTCGACGCTTCATTTGTTACTGTAGCTTGCCTATGAGCTGAGATATGCATTTTGTGTGTTATGGCGGCAATATTGGCCGCCATCTTGGAAAATAACACTTGCACACTATTGGCACTGCAATAAATCGATTCGGTGACCTTGAATCTATTTAATTAGACACTCTATTTGTTATGGTAGCCTACCTATAAGCTGAGATAGACATTCATTTGTTTAAGAGGCCATATTGGCCGCCATCTTGAAATATAAAAAACACTCCCACACTATTGGCACTACGAAAAAAATGGTATCCTTGGCCTTGAAACTATTAAATTCGACACTTCATTTGTTGCTGTAGCTTGCCTATGAGCTGAGATATGCATTTTGTGTTTTATGGCGGCCATATTGGCCTCCATCTTGGAAAGTAACACTCGTACACTATTGACACTGCAATATATCGATTCCGTGACCTTGAATCTATTTAATTAGACACTCTATTTGTTATGGTAACTTAACTATGAGCTGAGATATACATTTTTGTGTGTTTTGGCGGCCATATTGGCCGCCATCTTGGAAATTAACACTTGCACCCTATTGGCACTACAAGAGTGGATTCTTTGACCTTGACACTATTAAATTCGATACTTCATTTGTTATTGTAGCTTACCTGTGAGCTGAGATATTAAAAATTTTGGTGGGGTAAAAAATTATCCCGATTGGACCTCGACGTATCGTAAAAATGTTTTGGTCCTGCGAAGGTTAAGAAGCATTTTTCCCCATCACTGCTTATAGAAATGGGACTGAGATAGTTGTATTAAGACGAAAGCCAATAATTGTACGCAAGATAGGCCTATAGTACAGTTTCAGTAATCTCATATGGGATAGGCTTATCGTAAACTCGTTCGCAGATAATTGATAGTCTTAGTTTTTTAGAGGAGCACACTATAAATACAATTGCGGTTTCACGCTCACCAACCTGCGGTACTTCGGTCTAAACACAATCATACCACACGGTCTACACCCAACTTTTCAAACCGGAAAATTGGTAAGATTACGCAGTCTGATATCTAAGCAGCGTCCAAATTCGATGTCCTACTATTTTCTTCGGTAATACCCTTCCTTCCTTTGGTCCACCTCTGGCTTCTGTTAGGCTGTTTTTATCTCGTTTTCGGGTTCAGTCAGTTCGATTTGTTGAATGGACTATGTTGGAAAAATGCACACAAGTAAAGTGGTGCTCCCGCATTTAGACAAACTGACATAGCTACTTAGTCACCCTTGTGATATTCATAGCCAATGAATTATAACAAACCGACAGAGGGAATACAGAGAAAAACCTACTGTTATACAGTTCTCTAGAATGTTCTATCAAATGATTGTAGTAATGTAAATTCAAACGCACCTATGTTATGGAGATTAGTGCAGCTGAAACCCGTAGTTGACTACACAATTGTATGAATAATAATATTAAGTAAAACTCTTACTTCAAGGCATTGCTAAAGAACTTTTCTGTTATGTAGCCTCGGCAACAGTTGTTCTCAAACGCCAGGTAGAACTTGTAATCTTTCCGGAGCATCTCAAGACAAGCTTTCGAGTTGTTCTTGGGACACTTGAGGTTTCCACAACGTCCATAGATGTCGACATCAATGAACTTCGACAGTTCCTTGGCATAGTTTCCTCGGCCACTGTTCATCGCGTAGTCACAGTTGCTGACGAACCACCCAACTTTCTTTGTCTTTCCCGCAGCATAATTGACCCCATCCGCCAAATGGTAATCATCTATGCGAGTGAAATTTGGAAAGGTCTCGAATTTTCCGTTAGGATTCGGTATAGTGGCATCTCTACGGTAGATCAACGTCCAGTTGACAAGGTCCTTCAATGCACGTGAGTCGAGTATATTCATATGAGCTGTCAATGGTGGCGATTCTCCACCAGTCATGATCCAAATCTGATTTTTGGGCTTCGGCAGCATGTCCTTCAGCATAGAATTCCGGAAACCCAGGAGAAGAACGGCGTCAGCCTTCTTAATATCTTTCAGCTTTCTTGTCAGGTTGCAAGACTGTATCGGACATTTCTGTGATATAAATAAATGCTGTCCTTCCGGTGGTGGATTTCCGTAATTCGAATGTGGAACGTGATAAATTAATTTTACTTTTGTTGCCTTCAATTGTCCGGAATCATTTAACCGAGTCATAAGACTTAGTTGCCTTACAATGCGATCGTTCGTTTCGTTGCTTTCTTTCGGCCAAATGGATTTTATTTCCAATCGCATTTGCTCAGACGAAATCATTTCACTAATACTTACCTCTTTACTGATATTATGTTTCCTAAGTTTCGTTATTTCCAGCTTAAAATAGTCATAAAACACAGTGACTAAAACTGAGCTCATTACTAGAAGACCAAAACTTACAGATATTAACTGGTAACACTGCATTGCCTTTTAGAACTATAGGCCTATTTAGAATTGTAGCGATATCATTCTAACTTTTCATTTAGTCTTCAAATAGGCCTCCTTTTCTATCCGGACATATATGTAGAGTTTGACCTGAATCACAGCTATGCGCATGTTGTACAGAGGCTAAATATAGTGATTGGCCTGTTGCATGTGACAGTTGCACAGCATGTGCCTAGACTGGCCTGTGCACAGCTAATAGGCCGTAACTACGTATATATCAAAATTATCTACCGTGAAACAGCCTTTGTGTGCGATATACAGTGGAGAACACTTGAGGGTCGTAATTTCTGGCTGCTATGACAGCACAGCCCATGGTTCGCTACAGGCTAGGTTCGTAGTAGAGGTCTGAATGAAGAACATTTTGTTACCCGACCCGTTCCCTTAATACAGGACCGTTATCCGTACCCGACGTAGGGCCTACATGTACTCAAAGTTATTAATCGACCCGACCAGCGGTTATATATCTGTACCGATAGGCTACCGTACCCGCCACATTATTAGTAGGACTACGCCTTTTTATTTTTTCGTTTAAAATTGTATTACTCTCTAATAGGCTATATCCTTATTTAGCTTATTGTAATTTAGTATGGTGATCCGTATAGTGGCTGGTACTACTTGTGGATCGCATACCATCCCTCTATTTTTTAACTTTCAAGTATTAAAATTATAGCAGCTCAGGCTGTTCCAAATTGGTGAATTTATATACAGATACGACCGAGGGCTGCTACCTCCAGTATACAAGAGATTCTTTAATCTTGCCTCAGAGGTTCACTCCCACTTAACAAGAAACTCCGTAAATTATAGAAGTGTCTTTGCCCGCTCAAACACTCGTCAGTTCTCAATAAAATCTATAGGCGCCACTACCTGGAATAAAATTCCTCAAGAAATCAGAAAATCTCCCTCACTTACACTGTTTAAGAATAAGCTACGCACTTATTTAGTTGAAGGTAATTATTAAATGCTTTAATGTATTAATCTTTTGTTTCCATTGTTTAACTGCACTTCCCACTCATTCCTTTTCCTTTAACTTTCGTTATTTAGTTTAAATTAGTTAAGGTTAGTTAAGATTTTTTATGTTAATCAAGTCACCAAACTGTTATACTAAGTAAAGCATCTTTCGGTCGCCAAATATTCTTTTGAAACTATATAGGGGTGTCCCTACTTAGCGGGATCATTGATCCTTTTAGGGCCTTCCCTTGTGGCATCAACAATCTATACTTAAAAGTGCAATCTGATTTGTAATATTATTGTTTATTGTTGGTTGGCTACAAATAAACGATTGATTGATTGATTGAATGATGGGATTTTAGTCGTTGTAACAGTTTTGCACTTTGATATAACGTTTACAGCGTGCATTCCCATCATCCGCTTGCACATACAGCCGGAGCTGCCTGCGAGGAATCGCCCTGCTCTAGTCGTCCATGTAGTGCGATCAATACATTCTTCAGGCTGTAACCAAGATGTGGAGTACGGCGACATCTCATAAGGCTCTTGGTCCCTCATCGGTTCAGAATACCAGTGTTGGTCAGTAATTGAAATACATGTAATTCATTTACGTAATTGAATTACAAGTTCTGTTACATTTTAAGTCCAGTAATCGAATTGTATTTCAATTACAATACTGCGTGTAATTTGTAAACGAATTAAGTATGAATTACGAATTACTTCGGTAAAGTCAGCAACGATGCCAGCCTGCCGGGTTGACCCTGGCCACCCCTTTAATGAAATAAACTTACTTCTCTGCGTCATGACTGCATGGCAACATAATTGTCAACATTATTCCATCCTTACAATCTTACAAACTTACAATCTTACTGCACACTTTGATGGGCTGACTATCATTATCAGACTAGCCATTCAGCCATGCACTCATTCTTAGCTATCCTACTGCGGTTGTCTACAGATAGCGAGCTTCCATCTTCAGCTCCAGTTCAGCGTCTCTTTAGCGCTGCTGGACAAATTGACTCACCCAGTCGCAATCAACTAACATACTATTATTTTGATAAACGTCTACTTTTAAAATAAAATAAACTCTATTGTTAACTTGTTTTAATGGATCAAAATTGTAAGCAGTATTTCAGATACTTGACAAACTTACAATACAATTGAATGTATATTACAATTTGGAGGCCATTGGCCAATTAGATGCTTTCATTTAAAAATAGAGTAAATTAAAAATTATAGAAAAAATCTAAGTCATTTGCCAATTTTAAAGGAATAATTGAAAATTAATTGGCAATTGAATTACAATCAAATTGTAATTGTAACTCAATTACTTCCGCAATCAAGCAATTGTAATTATAATTCAAATGCATTTACAAGCATGTAATTGCAATTATAATTGAATCACATTTGCTAATTTGCAATGTAATTGATACAATTGATACTGCAGAGTACCCAACCTATTGAGCCTATTTCACAAACCTGCTTGCACCCAGAAGCGCTACCGAGTTGTTCTTTCTGCGAACTCTTTAAGCGACATATCTTTACCCGAAGACTACGGCTCAGAACCTCAGCTTCGGTTACGAAGTCTAAAAAAGGTCCTTTCTAATGTTGGGTTCATTGATTGACTTATTTGAGTGCTGATGACACTCGAGCACATATTTATGGTCCAGCTGTAGAAGCTATCTACGCAGTGAAGTAAATGCTTCATAAATCGAAGTTATACACCAAGCAGCGAATACTACACTTCAATTAGGACCACATTCTCAAGACAGAGGTAAAGACCAAAGGTTGACGAAAAGTCGCGAAGTTATGATTGAAACCAACTCGTCGATCGCGATCTGGATGTTCTATGGTCTAAGAACTGTTCATGGCTGACCACGCTCTCTGTCTCTGTCTGTCTCTGTCTCTGTCTCTGTCTGTCTGTCTCTGTCTGTCTCTGTCTGTCTCTCTCTGACTGTCTGTCTGTCTGTCTGTCTCTCTCTCTCTGTCTCATTCTCTCTCTCGCTCACTGTGCAGGTTTTGACACGGGTCATTCGGCGCAGATTGTTCTGTCGTTTAGTAGGGCCTACCGCAGGCACCCGTTCATCCCTTTACCTGTATACCCTGACGCTTTTCGTCTATTATCATTCCATGTATGCAGGCCTACCGAATTCGGAATGCATGAGCTTCATATCCGTCTTCAACTGCTCTGCCCAACTGCTTCCAGTCAAGGAAAGAATTGAATTCAAGATCCGCGGTCTGGGCCGATCCTCGTTGGTGGGCATCGAACCAGTGTTATTTCAGTTATGGTTTTTCAGTTACAGTTACAGTTAAAGTTATCAAATTTATGATTTTTCAGTTAAAGTTATAGTTACAGTTAACTGAAATCAGATTTTTCAGTTAAAAGTTATTATTTTTATTTTTCAGTTACAGTTTAAGTTATTTCTCTTTATTTTTCAGTTATAGCATCAGTTATTTTTTCACAAGTCATGACTAATGTAGAAATGTTCCCACACGCCACAAGTATTCTGAACAGTTACCAGAAATATTTACACAGCAAATCAACGTATTGTCGGTTTACTTTAAAGAAAACACGACGTTCCAGATTAACAATTGCTCTGTTCCGACAATTAGTGTGCCACACTCGTTGTTTTCAGCATCCTTTAAAGCAACAGTGCGAACACAACATCGACTTTTGGCGTCTGCGGCTTCATAAACAAAATGTTCCCACATGCCACTTTCTACTTTTCGACCACCACTTGGCTTAAACATTATTCTCGTAGTTGTGGATTGTTTTACGAATTTACGGTTTAGCGCCAATGACAACATAACGAAAGGAAAAGGAACCGGAAGTGAAACGAATATAGAAAACTGAAAAGTAACCGTTCTTCTATTACCTCGTTGAAAAGTAACCAGAAGTGACTAGCATAGAAGACTGAAAAGGAACCAGAAGTGAAACTAGCATAGAAAACTGAAAAGAAACTAGAAGCACCTGAAAATGAGTATAGAAAACTGACCGTAGACTATAGAGTAGGATTACCATTCAAAAAGTAAGTAAGAAAAACACTCATGTTTTATTTTTCAGTTAACTTTTGTTATTTTTCAGTTATACAGTTTTTGTTTTTCAGTTACTATTACAGTTTCAGTTATTCAGTATTTTTCAGTTTCAGTTACAGTTACAGTTAACTGACCAACATTTTTCAGTTATTTTGCTATTTCAGTTACAGTTACAGTTAATAGAAATAACACTGCATCGAACCGACAGACATCAATGAGCTTTAAATATCCTTCTCGTAACTGGATCGGCGCTCAACTTCTCGAATAGATTATTATGCAGGTGCCATTCTTCCGTACACCAATTCGAGCCAATCGACCTTGCTTTTGGAACAGTCTTCATCTGCATATGCATGTTGTCGCCTTTAACTCCGTTCAGAAAACACTTTCAAACTGTCTTTGAAACACTTGTTTAGATCAATTTAATAGTCATGAGATCAACTTGAAAAGTGCTAAATAAGTGGCCTGATGCATACATAAATACAAGACCCAAGGCTCAATCAAAGACCACAGGCTATACACCAAGAACAAAGCGACATGGTACCAGAAAAACATCGAGACCAAGATCCAATTTTCGATCTTTTTAAAACACTTTTTGGATAAATTAGATAGTCATGCGGGCATCGCATTTGAGATCTACTCAAAACGCGCTACATAAGTGACTTGATACATACATCTTCTGGCTCCTGCTACCTCCACTCTTATCCATGCCTTCGTCAAAACCAGACTTGACTACTGTTGCTCGCTCTACGCTGGCCTCCCGACTGTTCGACTGGTGTGCTTGGATCGGATCTTGCGTTCTGGTGCCCGCCTTTTCGGCTGCATACCGAAATTTGGCCATGTCTCTAGATACATTGCGCGACGTTCTCCACTGGCTCCCCTGTGAGCAGCGGATTTCGTATAGGTTAGCTGCCCTAGTCTGGCGCTGCATATTGGGTCTCGATCCTGCCTATCTTCGCGAGCTCTGTTGCCCTGTCCCTAGTGCTAGGGGCTCTAGATACCTCCGCTCATCTGAACAGGGTCTCCTACTTGTCCCTTTTGCCAGACCCTCCACTATGCAGAACC
This sequence comes from Aporrectodea caliginosa, assembly GCA_020284085.1. NCBI lineage: Eukaryota > Metazoa > Annelida > Clitellata > Crassiclitellata > Lumbricidae > Aporrectodea > Aporrectodea caliginosa. The sequence goes on along the minus strand of JACEVL010000384.1, from coordinate 1,983,595 downwards.
GCGCTTTCTCGGTGGTGGGTCCCTCGACCTGGAATGGCCTCCATCTGGAGCTTCGGCTCTTTGCCTAGAACCTTCTCTCCTATGTTCTTTTCTCACCTTAAAACTGTTTTTTGGCCGTGCAGGAGTCAGGAGCGCCTCTGAGTAGTTTTCTGAAGGGGCGCTATACAAATGTTCGATATGAATGAATGAATGAATACATCTAGCGATGAGTTGTCAAATTGTGCAATCCGTAATGTTTGTCAGGATTGGCCGGTTCAGGGATTGCTTTAATTGTGTTTGCACCTCAGCTGAGTTAAGCTTCAACCTCATGAACCGCCCCAAAGTGCATTTCTTTTACGAGGTCTCCATATTTGCTGGTCCTTTTACTAAAGCATCGACCTATGTACAATCTATTACATATAAGTACAATTTAAAGAACCAGGGCGGTTAGTAACACTTTTTGGAAATGCTAGAGTATTAGGCCTATTGGTTTTAAAACGTCAGCGTAGAAAGGTTTTGAACTTTTTAGTAAAAATCTTTAAGATAAACACTACGGTGAGGAGCTTGAATTTATGTATATCAGTTAAGCATAATTGAATGTAAAAGTCGCCGGGCTTCTCGGCGGGCCTGATTATAGACAATCACCAGTGGTACATCAGCATATCGGAACAGGCAGTCATAGCAAAATACATTCTTAAAGGAATTCGAGTAAAAAGAAAATTCTTATGTGCCAACCGCTTATGAACATCAATTAGATATCAGGTTAAGAAGCTCAATTATTCTACTTACATGTAGACAACGAAATACTCATTAAAACTGTATTGTCTGATAACAAACTGCAGACAATGTGCGATTTCGTGCCACACAGTTAATTACATAAAGTGTTTGTTCGTCTGCATGAACGTTACATTTTGTTTCTCCATGACTGCCAGTGTCCTGGTTTCGGCTTTTCTAAACACACGCCCTCTTCCCACCACCTGTGGAAGTCGGGATACCAGTGTACGTAGCTTCCGTCATCATTCGCATGTAAAAGAGCACACACACGACACCAATGGGACCATGAAATAAACGTTCCAGTCTTCTTCCAGCGAAAGTATTCGTTGTAGAGTGTATCGTTTTTATCAAGAAGATGGAGATAGTCAGCCAGTTGCTTCGGACTTTCAAATTCATCGACGTGAATATAGGATCCAGGAGGAGCCAGGGCTTTGTAATCGTCTGGATGCGCCCCGAGAACAATCGGTAGTACGTCATTTCTACAGATATCATAAAAACAATTAATCGAACCAGAATTGCCATCACGCAGAATCTTCCAAAAATAAGAAAAAAAACATATAACAAAGTACCTTATACAGTCGTTTGAAACAACATGAATAGATGTGGAGAAAAAGAGGTTGCAGGGTTTGAAAATGTCCCTTAAAGAGCTACCATGCAGCTACATTTCCTTTTTTCTTAATATCAACCAAAACGTATTTTCTTACTTACTGAACAGCCGTCATTAGCCAGCAGTGTCGTTTTGCTCCATTCTTTGAAATATGCATGATATCACGGAGGTCGTGAGCGGCGCGAAATAGATTCAAAAGTCGGATTAGTCGATATCGATGAAATGCATTTTCAGATATTAAACCAATTAATTTCGAGCGACAACCGTTCGGGGATTAAGAGAAATCTGCCTATCGACTAGTTCGGTTTGAGCAGATTGGAGTGAACACAGCCGTAATTTGAGTCCGAAGAGAAAATAGGGGATAAAATTTCATTTTTACCAGTCTGAGCATCTAGGTAATGCAAGGGATGGGGGACAGAAACTGTGTATATGAGCTAGGTTGGGTGGCGGTGTGTGTCGGCGATAGGTCCGCGTGTTTAACTGTTTATGGATGGTGCAGGGCATGAGCACTGGTTGGAGAACGTTGTAAGCTGTCGCTGATAGGAGGCGACAGAGTGGCGCCTGGGTGAACATAGGCGGAGTGCGAGTTGGCAAGGTGCTACTTGTGTTTGTTTGTGTATGTCAACACTTCTAAGATTGTATCATTGTATTAGTTGCTTTATTTAGAGAAGAGTGGGTATTATAACGCTTGGGCTGGGTCAGATTGCCATCTTCCTAAAGAATAGTTGGAGTTTGGTGCGTCATCGATTGACAGCTTGTGCATTAGATCCAGCGCCTTAGAAGTTACTAATTATTAACTAGTTATTTCGTAATTGTAATAGTTTCGCGTTCCAATCTACATGCTTTAACGCTTTAATGACGAGAGTGTACTAACAGTAAATGGGAAACCAATTATGCTGCTGGTCGTTAAAGTGCTATGCATGTGCATTGTTTTCTGCCATGGATCGCCATGCATATGCTTTATCACTTATTGCGCGTCAGTGTAACTGACATTTTTCCAATGGTCTGCAAAAACAAACGCTCACCTGGGGTTTTTGCAGGTTTGCAGAATTATAGTAGTCTAATAATCTCATATATCTGGTGTGATAAGTTATTGTTTACGGACTGTATGCTGCTGGACTAGATTTTCGGTTTTCCTGTGGGTGATAATGTGGATTCGTGTTTTTTTGTGTACTGTCCGCACAGAGATGAAACGCCCAGTGGCATCTTTAAGTACGGTAAGTGAAGTAGAGTATATCCTTTATTACTCCAATTGCTAACCGCTTAATGGTTTACATTATTTTGTATCGCATTTATGTATTAGGTATGCCTAACACTCCGTAAAAGCTTTAGTGCATCACCTATCTTTGGCTAAAAACGCTTTCATAAATCTTTCGCATTATACAATATACATGTACTGCGCACCAGACTGTCAGCATGTGGCATTTCTTAGAAGTAGTGAGTGTGGGGCCTGCTTGCATGGGGCACGGTGGTGTAGGGGTATGTTCGTGCCTTGAAGCCGGAAGGTTGCGGGTTCGAATCCACCTCAAGCCGCCGCGTAGGGACTCTGGGCAAGTCCTTCACTCGCAATTGCTTATGCGCTTAGGCGTGAAACTCCGATTCAGTGTCCGCGCTGTAGTCGGGAGCGTCTCTGAGTCGAAATCTTGAAGTGACGCTATAACAAGTGTTCATACATACATACAATACAATAATTGGGGCAACAGTCCATGTAGTAGGGCCTACGTGTGGTGAATTCTTCTTCTTGTGCACTATGGGCAGGTTGCCCGCCAAAGCTCGGGGCATAATACATTGGACACTTCGGCATTTCATTTGTGGATGCCGGTGTTTAGATGAACCGCATCTTCAATCAAAAAAGAATCTTGATATACCGTCCCTTCAAGATATCTACTAAGAGGCGCGATCAGAATCAAATCTCCTTCCGGTTGTCTTGTTAAAATGGCTGACACGGACGTTGATAATGTTACTAATAAAAATACTAAAATACTACAGTTTTTAAGTACACACTTCTAGTCTCGTACTCGCACTTCTACACTAGACCAAAGTACTTGTACTCGTTCTTGTACTTGAAAGCTAACTTTTTACTTATATTTGCAACGTATATAAGTAGGCCTACTTGAAACATCTTTGATAAATATCTATATAGTGCTTTTAGTGAACCCTCCATGATGGTACCTATACTTACTGCAAAGCATTGCTGAAGAACTTTTCTGTAATGTAGTCTTTACAACAATTATTCTCAAACGAAAGATAGAATTTGTAATCTTTCCTCAGCTTCTGAAGACAGCCACCCATTTCGTTTCTGGGACACTTTAATTTCCCACAACGACCATAGATGTCGACTTCAATGTACTTGGACAATTCATTGGTATAATAACCTCGTCCGCTATGGGTTGCATAGTCACAATTACTTACAAACCACGCAACCTGTTTTGTTTTTCCAGCAGCGTAGTTTACTCCGTCATCTAAAGGATAATCCTGTATCCGGGTAAAATTCGGAAATGTCTCAAATTTTCCATAAGGTACCGATATGGTAGCATCTCTTCGGTAAAACATCGTCCAGTTGATGAGATTTCCAAGACCATGGGAATCAAAAATATTCATACGAGAATTCAGCGGGGGTGATTCTCCTCCAGTTACGATCCATACCTGATTATTCGATTTTGGCAACAAATCTTTCAACATGGATTTCTGGAACCCTTCAAGGTAAACTGCATCAGCCACCTTCACGTCCTTCACTTTCCTCGTGATGCTACAAGCCTCTACTGGACATTTCTGAGATGTAAAAACGTGCTGACCTTCTGGTGGAGGATTTCCGTAGTTTCCATGAGGTACCTGATAAATCAGCTTCAGTCTTCTTGTATTCACATTGCTGTACTTTTTCAAATGATTCATGAGCCCGATTTGGTACGAAATTCGATCATTGGTCTCATTTTGCTGTATCCACCAAAGAAATTCCTTTCCAACGACGAAAGTCTTATTCTTATTAACTGTCCATTGCAGAGACGCTGAACCGTTGGAATGGAGATGAATTGATAACGGTTGAAATAAAAGAAACTCATAAATTACCATGAATATAGTCGCAACCCCTATCAGAATCCCGACAATTCGGCATTTTTCTAAATCCATTCTTTTCATAAATAGGTGTCTAATGATTTAAAACAATCTAATCTATCAATTGTTTATTAAAAAATATATACCACAATGGACATGTGCCTATAAGTTGTAGCGCTCAGGTACTGTTCAAAGCGACGAAAAGAGTAAGTGCTATTAGGCCTAGGCCTACTCAACCGTAGCTCGGTTACTACGGGGTCATAAACGTGACTTGCCAACGGGGTGTAAAATTATAATTAACTCGAAAGAATTATATACCGTTTCGAACCAACAAGACACATTTGCGAGATAATACTACATCATTTGAAATTAACAAGATTTTTTGTCTAGTGAGAACGAGAAAAAATATCGTGGAACCAGCTGCGAGTATTATTACGATCGCTTTCAAAAGTGGCACAAACGGCTACGTACACAACATCTATATAATAATTCATGCAAGCATGTTTAGTGTTTGCCTACAATTCTCATAGCAGTTGGCACAAGTTTGGTCGAAGTCCGTATTCCAATTAGGCTGAGTGGTCTACCTAGTGCCTAATATATAGAAATGTCAACTGCACACTCTTCTTCAAACTTTTAAACTTTATGGCCTACTTGACCTGAAAAGTAACATTTCAGGTATTAGAAAAGATCATGTGTAGTTGACTTGAGCTAATCTCTCACTGCACACTCAAGAGAGTCAGCTGCACACTCCACAGACTAATGTCTTCCGCATTGTGTACACTTTATATTAGAAAACAGATTTTTAGGGACAGGATCTAAGTACTTACTCGTAATCATTATGCATATTTGACAACCTTTGATCTGTTTCGTACCGTTATGGCCCACCTGACATTATGCCGGTGTCACGGAGTAAAGTTTCTCTCGAACAGAGTCTGCCCTGGACTGAAATAATGTCTCCATGAGAATCCTTTGGAAACAGTCTCCTCACCAGGGGCGCAACCACGGTCCAGAAGTTGGGGACCTACTAGAATGTTTTACTGGGGGGGGGAATTGCGAGCGCCGAAGGCAAGAAGCTGCGATTTCCGAAGGCAAGAAGCCCCTAACGACTAGGGGCATGGGGAGCGTCGTAAGCTCCCCCATCGGGGTCAGAAGCCGACGCAATTTTGAGCATATGATACCAAATGGAGTACATTTTGGTCTGTAATTTACCTCAAAATTTTCACCGATGATTTCGATATATAAAAGTACCTAAACCATCTAGATCTGTGAAAAATGTGACTTTATTATATGAATAAACTGGACGTGACAAGGGTTTAAGATAATTGAACGGAAAAGAGTAGAATAAGCTCTAGAACAGTGTTTGTCAAAACTAGAAAAATCGGCAGGGAGGAAGCCTGAACGGGTCAATTTTCTCAGAATACCGTTAAGGCGTTTATGTTCCCCTACAGTGGCAAATATACCCACCAAACAGAGGAGGCATAAAGTAGCCGTACGAGGGTAGTAGCCCTAACAACGTCAAATAGACGTTGACTGTGGTGACCGTGGGCGACCAAACACGTAGCCGAACATGGATTTTCGGGCTTTGCAGCATATGTTGTCCATGTGTGCCCCAAAGCAAAGCTCGAGGGTACGTACCATACGTATTCCATTTTTTGAAAGGTACGTACGTTTTTTAACGTACCCTATTTTAGGGTACGTAAACAATACAAAAATACGTTAACCACCTCATTGCTCATTATAAGAATGTTCAATTTAATTTAAGCAAACAATCACAAAATAAAATGTTCGTGTATATATGATACGTACCATACGCGTATTCTATTTTTTAAAGGTACGTACGTATTTTAACGTATTCTATTTTAGGGTACGCGTACCCTCGAGCTCTGCCCCAAAGCCAATCCCATCAGAGATGGTGACACCCAAAATAACCATCTCCTGGACCCGCTCGATGCCAGGGATGAGAAGAGGTACATGTAGGGCAATAGGTTTGGACCTCGGTCGTCTGACAACCATTTCTCTGGTCTTAGCATGGTTTAATTTAAGATTGCTAATGCACTTAGAGATATGGTAAAGTTCAGAAAGAGTGCTGTCAATGCAGAAAGCAGTGACCAGCAAGTAGCTATCGAGCCTATCGTCGGCATATTTTTAGTGAGACGGTTTTCACTGTATTTAGGTTTAAGGCTAGAAATGGCTATGACAAAATCAGTAGGTCCAAGGCCAGAGCCTTGTACTATACTGGCTTAATGGTACAGAGGGGAGAGATCGCGGAAGGCAAGAAGCCCCTAACGACTAGGGGGTATGGGGAGCGTCGGAACGCAATTTTGAGCATTTGATACCAAATGGAGTGCATTTTGGGCTCTTGTTTGCCTCACAATTTTCAAAAGTTGGGGGACGGTCCCAAGCTGTTCGAAAGTTGGGGGACGCGTCCCACGGGTCCCATAGGGTGGTTGCGCCTATGCTCCTCACTTAAATGGTATCCCCTATCTTCGATACAAAGTCCTCCCCAATTGACAGTTTCCCTTCTACTCGACTGTCATCTAGATTTATTCAGGATTTAACAGGAATTTGCTAACTAATTATTTAAAGAGTGGACTTTTGTTTTCATGTGCAATAGAAAGTGAAATAAATGCTTCCTAGGATTATCTAGCATGATTTCATAACGGCAATATAGAAATTTGGGCAGTCTTATGCCATTAAAATGCGAAAAGAGGTTGCACGTGCACGTTGTCGCTTAATAAGTAAAACTGGCTCTGACCAGAATTAAACATTTTCATGGTTAATTGTATGCACTCACTTTGAAAAGCTAAGACTGTGTTTTGTTTTATTCATTGGGTCTGCAGACGCGTTCTGATCTATTCTCGGCTGTGCTGCGTTTGTCAACCTAGACACAGGGTATACATGACTTTTAACACACGCCACTGTTTAGATTTGTTTTCGTAAAGTGAGCACGCAATGAACTAGCCTACATGTAAGCGTGTGTAGGTAAAACATAGTCCCCGGAGTCAGTCGCTTATAAATTACCGACTGACTTAATAGGTTAGCGACTTGATAGGTTAGTTATTAAATGACCATAGAAAAGAGCCGATATGGCCAATGGAAAAGAGCTTGATGGCCACAAAAAGAGCCTTTATGGCCAATGAGAAGAGCCTAAGAGGCCATTAGAAAAGGAACTGTTAATGGTCAAATTATAGAATATATATATAGCCTACTTAGGCTACTAAATTGGCAGAAACTAATGTTAAGAGCAACTAGCGATCTCAACTGAAGCATGAACTGATATGTAATTAAGCTTACTTTTTGTTAAAGACGTCAACGGCCATAGTAGCCATAAGATGTCGTTAAACTTTTGGAATAAATAAATAAATAGGTTAGCGAATGTTTTCATGACTGTTTCAAACGCGACCTTTGTCTCTAGGAACAGACGCCATTTTCGATCAAAACGATTGCGTGACATCGTGCAACGTAGCGGGTACCGCTCAGGCAGGTATACTATGGAAAGAACTGATGATCTGATTGTTAGAGTTAGACTGTTAATCGGTTGCAATGTGACTCGAACGGCATACGAATCGAGTGCTACGATCGACTAGGCTCGGCGGACGATCGACTCGATCGACTTGGTAGCCTTTTGCAGACTTGGACTGTGGTGTCTTCGTCAAAATTGCCTGACGACTGTTGCATTCTTATATTCCAGTACCGAAATTAGCCTACTCGTGAATTTCAATTAAGCTTAGAAACTCTTCCTTAAACTGTCAAAATGTAATTGAACTGGTATATAAAATTTCAGGTATTATAATGATATCGTGTGTGGCTGACTTGTAGGCTATACTTGTAATGTAGTCTATATAGTATTAACTATTAAGCCACGTTGTCGCCGTCGACTCGATCAGCTAGGCAGCTAGGCAACAAGGGAATCTCCTACAGTGCGGTACATAAATTAGTACCAGCTCAACAAATAAGACGGGAGCAGAGGACGTGCAGTGTCTAGTTTACAGTTAGTTCAAGAAACTTGAAACTGCTCAAGATTACAGTGTAGTCAGTAACTAGAGTAGTCTGTAGTGCATACTGCATACTGCATAGGTTAAGGTTGGAGGGTTGCAACCAATAATATTCGAGGGTTCTGTCACAGTTCAGCAGAAGCCAAACAAAGCAGCAAAACAAAACTACCACATTATATGAGAATTACTAGAACTAGGCCTATTATTCATCGTCAGAACATAATTTGCACTGAACTTCAAATCAGGTTATTGTATTGTACTGTATTTGTATTGTATTTGGCTATTTATAAAGCGCTTCTCACAGCAAAAGCCTTTCAGAAGCGCCCCCAGTGCGAGCAACCCCGAGGGAAAAGGCAGGATTTTAGTTTAGAAAAAGACGAAGAGAGACTACCAGAAAGGATGGCGGAGCGAGACCGGTGGAGGAAGTCCATTCCACAGAGAAGGACCTATGCAGGCGAAGGATCTGGATTGAGCCATCGCAGTCCTGACACGGGGAGCAAAAAGGTCAATCCGATCAGAGGATCGAAGAGGACGCAGCGAAGTAGCAGAGAGGGGGCGAAGAATGAGATCGCAAAGGTACTTCGGAGCAAGACCCAAATAAGACTTAAGGACTAAAATAAGAACCTTGAATTGTATTCGGACAGATAGAGGGAGCCAGTGAAGTTCTTTAACCATGAATGTAGAGATACGGGAGAATCGAGGAAGACGGGCTATCAGTCTAACAGCAGCGTTAAGTACTGACTGTAGAGGAGATAGGCGAACCTTAGGGAGGCCAACAAGGAGAGAATTACAGTAGTCTATTCGAGAGCAAACGAAAGCGTAGACAATTGAGGTAAAGGTCGACGATGAAAAAGATTTGCGAATAGCCCTGAAACGACTTAGTTGGAAATATGCCGACGACCTCATTTTTATGTCGGCATCTCTGTGACCTACAAGCAATTGTTTGGCATTTGTGTTGAAGAATTGGAGAGTATTGACATGACGTTAAATGTCAAGAAAATCTCAGGTGATGAGGATTTTTGTACTTCATGTAAAATTAATAGCCTAAATGATGATCAAATTAACTAAGTCGAAAAGCTTAAATGCCTGGGTTGTTTCCTTGTCTCTGCCAAGTCCTTCAAAGAAAGTTTGCATGAAATGAGAGTCAAGTTTTACATATATTTTAACTCTTTGTATAGTAAACGTTGTAAATTCACTGAGCCAGTACTACTGCATCTTGTTAGTGCTCACTGCAAAACATCTCTTGCTTTATGGAATGGAAGCTGTTAACCTCAGTAACACTGAACTGAACTCACTGAATTACACCTACAGCAATGCCATTTGTAAAATCTTCAAGGTCAGCCACTGCAGTGTTGAGGACATTCTGCACTTTACGCAGCAGCCTACCATCAACGACTGCTGGCTGTCACGAAGAACAAGACTCTATAGGGACACTGTTGTAAATTTTGTGTGTGATCTACTCTGTACATAGTATAAAATTGTAGTAATGAAACTTGTACTATGTAATATTTCTAATTAGTATAGTACAGACAGGTCTGCTGTTCTGAGAATGCCGTATCTCTATTTTTCCTTTTTCTGTGCTACCATATTTGGTGAATAAAATATTTATATTTAAATTCAACAGGCCCACACAGATTTAAGCACAACAGCGTTCCGTCTACTACCAGTTTGGACTTATAAAGGCAAACGCTAATTATATCTATTTGATTGTTTCCAAGATTGCCATTGACCATCTGCCGCCTTCTTCAGGCAGACGTCCTCTTCCCACCATTTGTAGAAATCGGGATACCAGTGTACGTAACTTCCGTCGTCATTCGCATGTAAAAGAGCACACAAACGACACCAAGGGGACGTTGAAATAAACGTTCCAGTCTTCTTCCAGCGAAAGTATTTGTTGTAGAGTGTATCGTTTTTATCGAGAAGATTGAGGTAGTCAGCCAGTTGCTTCGGACTTTCAAAGTCGTCGACGTGAATGTAGGATCCGGGCGGAGCCAGGGCTTTGTAATCGTCTGGATGCGCCCCGAGAACAATCGGTATGACGTCATAACTGAAAATAGAGATAAATGAAATTTATGCTTAAACCAGGACAGAATCACAGCCGTTTAGGATACACGCCACGAACAACCGCTATGACCTTATGTCAAGAAGAGCTGCCATTAATTTTATGAGCTGATCATTTACAGTTTGAGGCACTTATAGAAATGGGACTGAGATAGTTGCATTAGGACAAAAACCAATAATTGTACGCAAGATAGGCCTATAGTACAGTTTCAGTAGTCTCATATGGGATAGGCTTATCGTAAACTCGTTCGCAGATAATTTATAGTCTTAGTTTTATTAGAGGAGCACCATATGAATGCGGTTTCACGCTCACTAACCTGCGGTGCTTTGGTCTAAACACTATCATACCACACGGTCTACATCCAACTTTTCAAACCGGAAAATTGGTAAGATTAAGCTGTGTTATCCTGCAGTCTGATAACTAAGCAGCGTCCATATTCGAACTGTCCTAATTCATAGCCATTTTCTTCGGTAATACCCTTCCTTCCTTTGGTCCACTGCTGGCTTCTGTTACATAGGCTGTTTTTGTCTCGTTTTCGGGTTCATTCAGTTCGATTTGTTGTATGGACTATGTTGGAAAAATGCACACAAGTAAAGTGGTGCTCCCGCATTTAGACAAACTGACATAGCTACTTAGTCACCCTTGTGACATTCATAGCCAATTAATTATAACAAACCGACAGAGAGAATACAGAGAAAAACCTACTGTTATACAGTTCTCTAGAATGTTCTGTCAAATGATTATAGTAATGTAAAATCAAACGCACCTGTGTTATGCAGACTACAGAAGCTCAAACCCGTAGTTCACTATACAAAATTTTATACCAAATATATTAAGCAAAATTCTTACTTCAAGGCATTGCTAAAGAACTTTTCTGTTATGTAGCCCCTGCAGCAGTTGTTTTCGAACGCCAGGTAGAACTTGTAATCTTTCCGGAGCATCTCAAGACAGGCAGTCATGTTGTTCTTGGGACATTTGAGGTTTCCACAGCGTCCATAGATGTCGACCTCAATGAACTTCGACAGTTCCTTGGCATAGTTTCCTCGGCCGCTGTTCATCGCGTGGTCACAGTTGCTGACGAACCACCCAACTTTCTTGGTCTTTCCCGCTGCATAATTGACCCCATCCGCCAAATGGTAATCATATATGTGAGTGAAATTTGGAAAGGTCACGAATTTTCCGTTAGGATTTGGTATAGTGGCGTCTCTACGGTAGATCAATGTCCAGTTGACAAGGTCCTTCAACGCACGTGAGTCGAGTATTTTCATACTAGCTGTCATTGGAGGCGATTCTCCACCAGTCATGATCCAAATCTGATTCTTCGGTTTGGGTAGCATGTCCTTCAGCATAGAATTCCGGAAACCCTGGAGAAGAATGGCGTCAGCCTTCTTGACATCCTCCAGCTTTCTTGTCAGACTGCAGGACTGTATCGGACACTTCTGAGATATAAATGAATGCTGTCCTTCCGGCTGGTGATTTGGGTAATTGGAATGTGGAACGTAATAAATTAATTTTACTTTTGTTGCCTTCAATTGTCCGGAATCATTTAACCGAGTCATAAGATTTAGTTGCCTTACAATGCGATCGTTCGTTTCGTTGCTTTCTTTCGGCCAAATGGATTTTATTTCCAATCGCATTTGCTCAGACGAAATCATTTCACTAATACTTATCTCTTTACTGATATTATGTTTCCTAAGTTTCGTTATTTCCAGCGTAAAATAGACATAAAACACAGTGACTAAAACTGAGTTCAGTACTAGAAGGCAAAAACCGATATATATCCAGCGGTGGGAATGCATTGTGTTTTGAGATTGGCCTGTTTAGAATTGTAGCGATATCATTCTAACGTTTACTTAGGACTTTAAATGCTTCTGTGTCCTCGACCATCGAGTTTGTCCTGTAATGCAGCAATGTGCATATTGTATAGAGCATCGGCATAGTGATTGGGAAGTCAATATTAAACTTTGTCGAACAGGCAGTGGCATATTGAAGGCTTATATGACTGATGCAGAGTGTAACGATGTCCTCTTCCACACAATTTATCTTACCTTAAATATATATAATTATTGTGTGTGTGTGTGTGTGTGTGTGTGTGTGATGAAGTATTGTTGTGTACACTGTGTAAGACATTATAGGCACAGTTTATAGAAACTGGCAGATTAGTGCAGGAATCAATTAATTAATTAACCTGCATCAAATACCGGCATCGTTAAAATATTAGACAGGGTTTAAGGGTATTTGGATTTTTCTGGACTATGTGACTTGATGTGCAGTGATGCTATTGGACTATTTGAAATATCAACGAATATCTAAATGTCTTCTGCTCAGCTGAAAGCGAGTTACAGTTGAGTTGGCGGATTACCGGGTAGAAGGAGTTCAGCGTTTGCTACCGGAGACTAAAGACGGTCTGTCATGATTGAATGATTCTGTAGGTCCTACAGCCAGCTCATGATCGAATGTTTAAGGAAGAAAATTATTCGTTGAAGCGATAGGATTATTCGCAGATATGATGAATGTACATATAGCTAGTCTATCTGTCGAGAGTATTAAGTGAAGTTAATCTTCGAAAGAAATCGAACTGAACTCGTTGCGGTGAGGTGCTGTGGATTGCTGCACATGGAAACTTAGCTCAACGATCAAGAAACTTTGTTTGTGAACTGGTGTCGAAACGGATTAAGTACGAACCAAGCGAGTTGTTAGTTGGTAGTTGTACGAACTGATAGGCCTACTAGACGAACATTTCAGCTTGAAAGAATAGTTGAATTATAGGCCTAGACGTGTTCGAAAGTATCCAAAGGGGTTCCGCGACACCTCGTCTACGGTCTACCGACATTTTGTCTAACGACACTTCGTCTACAACAATTCGTCTAACGACATTTCGTCTACAAGTGTATCTGATTACGGGAGGCCGCTTTCTTATAGTTTCGCTAAAACGTGCTATATATTTCAGGAATCCAGCTTCTAATTACTGACAAGATTATTTTCATCAATCCAGCTTCTATTGAATGGAAACATATTTTCATCCATGCATCCAGGTTGATTTCCAGCTTCTATTTACGGTAAAAATTATTTCGATCAATCCAGCTTCTTTTTCAACACAGGAACGTTTTCATCAATCCCACTTCCATTTATGGAAACAGTTTTTTCATCAATCCAGCTTCCATTTTAAAGTTACAATATCAAATAACTTTGTAGACGAAATGTCGGCAGACGAAATGTCTGTAGACGAAGTGTCGTAGACGAAATGTCGTTCGACGAGTTGTCGTGACACCATCCAAAGGTAGGCCTAGAAATCGACCCGAAGCCAGAGCTTCACAAGTTGGTGGCTGTCGGGAATGGACGGTGAATTGGCGATTCAAGTGCAGTAACTACGGTCACCAGAGAACATGTCTTTGGAGGGGAGGTTAGTTAGACCATAAAATTAGAAATATTAGTTACTAGTTTAATGATGCTGGACCTTGCTGGTGTAAGTTAGATTCCCTACTCCAACGCCTTGAGACCTCCTGTGGACTCAAAGCTTCCCCACTGCTTTGGCTTCGGTCTTACTTGTCTGATCGCACTCAAATGATCATTTCTGGCGACTCCAGGATTCAGTGGGTCCCTGTTAAATTGGGTATTCCTCAGGGTTCTGTCCTTGGACCCCTCTTATTCATTTTATACACGGCTGGTATTTCTTACCTTTTCCCAAATCATTCGGCTATTGGCCATCTTTTCGCCGATGATGTCCAGGCATATTATGTCCATGGGTCCTCTTCTGCTCAACTTTTTCTTGCTAGTCATATTGACGCTCTTTCCCAAGATCTCCATCTGTGGATGTCCTCTAATCGCTTTTCTTTAAATTCCTCCAAAACCCAACTCATTTTGTTTGGCACACCACAGTAACTCCTGAAACTCGACTATACCTTACTCTCTGAAAAGTTTCCGCATTTCACATTCTCATCTAGTGTCCGTGACTTTGGTGTCACCTTAGATAGCTCTCTAACCTTCACTGAACACATATCCAAGTTTACCCTCTCTTCTTATTTCCAACTTAGGCGTCGCAGGGCTATTCGCATATCTGTTTCATCCTCTACCTTCACCTCAATTGTCCATGCTTTCGTCTGTTATCGAATTGACTATTGGAATTCTCTTCTTGTTACGAAAGGTCCATTTTTGCTGGTTATCTTACATAACACAAGGAACTAGGTACAATCTTGGCTTACCCAAGGTTCGTCTATCTCCTCTACAGTCTGTACCGAATGCCGCTACCAGACTTATAGGTCGCCTTCCTCGCTTCTCTCACATCTCTACATTTATGGCTAATCAACTTCTCTGTGCGCATCCAATTCAAAGTTCTCATTCTCATGCTCAAATCTCAACTGGGTCTCTGCGTCCTCTCAGATCCTCTGACCGGCTTGACCTTTTCGTTCCCCGTGTTAGGGCCACAATGGCACAATCCAGATCCTTTGCCTGCATAGGTCCCTTCCTTTGGAATGGACTTCCTCCTTCTCTACGCTCTACAATCCTCTCTGGTAGCATCTCTACCACTTTCTCTCCCCTTAAAACGTTCCTTTTCTCTCGGAGTACCTCGCAATGGGAGCGCTTCTGAAAGGCTTATGCTATGAGAAGCGCTTAAATGATCAAATACAAATACAATACAATACAATACAATACAATACAATACAATACAATACAATACATTACAATACAATAGACATCTTAGAGCCATAAATACTATCACGAACTTCTTGATGCATGTATATGTGAATTGATTATTGAACTATTGGGTAATCTCGTAGTTTAGGTTGGTAAATTATTTTAATGTCTTTAATGCCGTACTTGACATTTTAGTAAGTAAGCAATCTACCTATGTCCATGATAAATAACATCATTCCAACTTCCATTTCAGCGGTGGAAAAAAATTCATCAATCCAACTTCCATTTAAAGAAAAAATTACCCAAATTCTATTTAAGCAAACAGATATTTTTCATCAATGGAACTTTTATTTAAGGATAGAATTAACTATTCTCATGGATCCAGCTTCTACTTACGGAAACAATTATTTGATCAATTCAGCTATTGTTGACCCAAAAACTTATTTTCGTCTTGAAATTCAGCTTCTATTTAAATAGTTTAGTAAATCCACTTCCATTTAGAGAAACAATTTTTTCATCAATCCAGCTTCCATTTTAAATTGACCATAATTATGAAATAATTTACCAACCTGAACTACGGGATTACCGAACTATTGTATTTAATTAAATAATTAAACTAATGCGAACTGACTGATTATATCCGTTCATAGAAAATTATCTATGAACGGATAATGACGCCCTATTCACGATATATAAGCTCAAAAGTAGGATGATCTAACAAGACAACGAGCGTAAGATCCAACGCTAAATAGTAAGTAAGTATATCCTTTAATAATAATATATTTTCGTTTATTCAACAATCCGGTTGACAAACCGCAACCGGTTACAGTGTACAATTATGCAATTCACAAGACACAAATCTTAACTACTAACAGAACAGACAGCCTGCAAACACAAAGCATATCCGCCCAACGGGGGCTCGAACTCGATACCTCTCGGTCTCTTTGCCAGATGTTATCCAATGCGCCACGGGCCCCCCCATCTATTGAGCTTGTTTTCTAACGTTACAATTCTGGATGCTGGGAATCCGGGATTGATTGATTAGTTGATTGATTGGAGGTTCAATTAATCACACTACTGGGACTGTTATCAATTAGACACGAGGTATAATATTAGCGAATTCAAACTGAAAATTTGACTCACTTGGATAGACGCCATTTTAGCTGTATGTTGTCGTCTGATTAGTCTGTTGACATTCAAAACGTAGCAGTGACGTCATTTATTTCACAGCGAGGCAAGGTTAGGTCACGTGTTGAATGTAACTATTGCTGATTGGCTACACCATGGTGTAAGAGTGCTACACTAAGGGTTAGGTTAATGCTAAGTTATATTTGTAATTGTAATTGTAATCGAACATTTATATAGCGCTGCTCAGAAATCAGCAGCGCTCTCTACCTGCTTCAGTGCCTGCGTCAGAGGACAGGAAAGTCTTAAGGCGTCTACGGAACTACGAAGGTGAGAGGGCTAGTAGCTCAAGGCGAAGAGACTGGGAAGAGAGTTCCAAGCTGATGGGCCAACAAAGCACCTAGAGTGGGCCGTAGCAGAGCGCATGCGAGGGACAACCATAAGGCCACGGGTCGAAGATCGCAAAGAGCCCCTCGCAGGTAAGGAGGAAAACTAAAAACTAAAAACTAAAACTAAAAAACAGAAAACTAAAAACCCATGGCCTTTCTTCCTCATCCATCCATAATGTAACCAAAGCCACTACTGTTGCTAAACTGCTATATGCCTCCCCATCCTGGTGGGGTCTCACTCTGGCTTCCGATAAAGAACGTCTGGAAAAACTCCTAAAAAGAGCCAAACGCCTAGGCTACCTAGAGCAATCCTTTCCAACAGTCTCTGAACTTGCCAATATAGCCGATGCGAAACTCCTTTTCTCCATATTACACAACCCCAAGCATGTACTTCACCAACTCCTACCTCCACTCCGACCCCTCTCATCTCACCAATTAAGACCTAGAGCACACAACCATACTCTCCCACCCAAGGACAACTCTCAATTTATTCCCAGATCATTATATAAAAATATTTACTAGTTTATTCTAAAATATTCTAATGAACTTTAATTATTCTTTATCACTCATGTTAGCATTTCTGCGTTTTTGTCAGATTGTTTTCTCAATTAAACGAATATATATAGGAGACAAAGGTGCAAAAAGACCTCAGGTAGGATGGGCCACCCCAACAAGGCAGTTACGCATGAGGGAAAGGATTTTGCGCTGTACCCGCTGTTGGATAGGGAGCCAGTGAAGGGAATCCCGAATATAGCCATAATAGCCTGAGATATTTATAGAAAACTGTTCTCAGTATTGACTGAAGAAGACATTAATTTTATATAGAGCCGCTTTTAGCCTATGTCGCAAGTTTGCAATGGCTGCGGAATTTCAGAAGTGGTTGAAAACAGGACAGGAATTTGGTTTTGAATAGAGCAGTTTGAGAGAGTGTGTGAAAGAAAGGCAGATTGAAGCCAAAGAAGATAAATTAAAGGCTAGAAAGTTTGACAAAGCCAAATGTCTGGAAGAGATCGAGAAAGTCAAACGTCTGGAAGAGATTGAGAAAGTCAAACGTCTAGAAGAAATTGAGAAAGCCAAACGTCTAGAAGAAATTGAGAAAGCCAAACGTCTAGAAGAAATTGAGAAAGTCAAACGTCTGGAGGAGATTGAGAAAGCCAAACGTCTGGAAGAGATTGAGAAAGTCAAACGTCTGGAAGAGATTGAGAA
Source organism: Aporrectodea caliginosa (assembly GCA_020284085.1). Lineage (NCBI taxonomy): Eukaryota > Metazoa > Annelida > Clitellata > Crassiclitellata > Lumbricidae > Aporrectodea > Aporrectodea caliginosa. The sequence continues at coordinate 1,965,772 of JACEVL010000384.1, read as the reverse complement.
AGTAAACGTCTGGAAGTGATTGAAGAACGAAAGCGCTTAGAACAGATTGAAGAACGAAAGAGGAATGAGGGATGGTAACAACCAATACAAGTAACGCTAAATATGTAAACATGTCAATCTTTAAGGGATCGAGATAGCTTAGAAGCATACCGCCTAAGATTCGAGAGTGTCTGTATTGCTTACTAAGTTCCGACAGATTTTTGGGCTTTAGCGTTAGTGAGTAACGAGGCTGACTTGAGGGTGGTGTCCGGACAATTCGGAGCCGGACAATTCGGAGCGGACAATTCGGAAGATCCTGTGAACTTAAAATTTAAATAGAATAGAAGTGTCGACAATTTATCGTTTTGGCGCTCAAAATTATTCACCCACCGTAATTGTTCTTTAAATTGAAGCTGGATCGATGAAAATTTATTGCTTAAATAGAAGTTGGATTGATGAAAATAATTCTTGCTTAAATAGAAGTTGGACTGATGAAAATAATTCTTGCTTAAATAGAAGTTGAATTGATGAAGATAATTCTTGGCCGCTCCGAATTCCGCTCGAATTGTCCGGCTCGAATTGCCAGCTCCCAATTGTCCGCCGCGAATTATCCGCTCCGAAATGTCCGCTCCGAATTGCCCGGCTCCGAATTGTCCGCTCCGGGAATTGTCCGGCTCCGAATTGCCCTAGAACTAGAGAGTGACATGGGGAATTTCCCGCGGGGAAACCGCGGTAACCGCGGTAAATCCCGCGGTAATGGGGACAACAATTGCGGTAATACCGCGGTAATGGGGACAGCAATTGCGGTAATACCGCGGTAATGGGGTTTACTCTCGCGGTAATACCGCGGTAATGGGGAGTGAGCCGGCAATAAAACCCGAGTGATGTTAAGAACTTGAGAACTGATAAGGAGATTTTTTATTTCCAGAAGCCTACTAGTAAGAAATAGTCAGGACTTGGTTAATGCAAACTGTCGATAAGATAATAACAGACTATTGCAGTCTGCAATACAAATAGATTTGTAAGCTAAAAATGATATTTTTAAATTTGAATTGGTGTAAACTTTTGCGGGGAATGTGATGTCGTCCTGCGGGGATGGGGTGGGGATGGGGAGAAAACCTGCGGGGATGGGGCGGGGATGGGGACAAACCCTGAGGGGATGGGGCGGGGATGGGGAAGACTTACTTGTTGCGGGGCGGGGATGGGGACGAGATTGCCTCCCCATGTCACTCTCTACCTAGAACCCTTGAGGGTAAAGCTCTGGATGCATATCAGAGGTTGGGGCAAGAGGAATCAAAAAGGTATGAGAAATTAAAAGAAGAACTGCTTAGAAGGTTCAAAACGACAGAAGGAGGGTATAGGAAAAAGTTTAAACATCGTTATAGGGACGATGCTGAAATTCCAGCACTGTATGTTGAGAGATTAAAGCGATACTTCAAACAGTGGCTACACATGACAGGGTTTGAACAGAGCTACGTAGGGTGTACATGTAGAGTCTCTAATCCTGCAAGATTAGATTGTTTATTATGAGTGATGATGACATGAGAAGACTTGTTAAAGGGAAAGGAAAGATAAGACGATGAAATGTTGGTACATAGATAGATAGATATTCGTTTTATTTTCTGACAGGTTGACAGACCGCAACCAGTTTCAATAGAAATATGTTAAATAATGAAATCAAAAACAAACAACAACAAAAACCAGACAGGTGTGCAGTCAGGTGAGACATGCTCAGAATCTTCTTGATGCTCGAGAGTTGAATGACAGAAAGTGGCCAGAAATAAGGAAGGAAGTCATAATGGTAACAGAAAGATTATAATCATAAGAATAAAGAGAGTGATCAGAGGAATCAGACAAGAGAGTTTGAGCACAAGGGTCAAGAGAAGCAGAATGGTAATCAAACAAGGATAAGCGATATACAGAATATAAAGATCGGAGTCAGTTCATGAGTAACTGAAACTTCAATTAGAGAAAAAGAAATGGAGTTACTGGAGAGGATAAAAAGACTGGGTGTTTTGTCTGTGGGGAAAGCATTCATAACATAATCAATTTGACACGAGAGATAGATATGTTAAAACTCATACTGTGGCCTCGATACAGTATGAAAGAGAAGACGATTCTGAACGAGAGAGCCACGTACATGTAAGTAAGTAAGTAAGTAAGTATATTCTTTAATAAAACCAATTGCATATCCGCACTCTGGTGTACATACATCTTAACAACAATCAACAGTTAATGTTAATACGAGTACAACATTCTAACAATAAACGTCTTTCGCTGTAAATTATCTGCAAGAGGCCTTTCTTCCTCATCCACCCATAATGTAACCAAAGCCACTACTGTTGCTAAACTGCTTTATGCCTCCCCATCCTGGTGGGGTCTCACCCTGGCTTCCGATAAAGAACGTCTGGAAAAACTCTAAAAAGAGCCAAACGCCTAGGCTACCTAGAGCAATCCTTTCCTTCAGTCTCTGAACTTGCCAATATAGCCGATGCGAAACTCCTTTTCTCCATATTACACAACCCCAAGCATGTACACTCACCAACTCCTACCTCCACTCCGACCCCTCTCATCTCACCAATTAAGACCTAGAGCACACAACCATACTCTCCCACCCAAGGACAACTCTCAATTTATTCCCAGATCATTATATAAAAATATTTACTAGTTTATTCTAAAATATTCGAATGAACTTTAATTATTCTTTATCACTCATGTTAGCATTTCTGCGTTTTTGTCAGATTGTTTTCTCAATTAAACTAATATATATATATACAATGGTCGTGCGATCGCGGTCGCAGGGCATATTGTTGGGGCTTTTGGTGGAAGTAAACTATGCAGTACGTGGCCCTGGTTCATCAGGACCGCAGAGAAAAGACGGGTGTCAGCTTCAAGACAAAGTCGCTCAAATTTTGGGTAGTCTTCAGGAAGATACCGGAGGCGGATTAGCTTGCTTATTACTGATTGAAGTCGGCATCTATCCTGTTGTCCCGCAAACCCCCACCAGGCCGGGGCAGCATAGAGTAAACGAGCCACAGTTGTTGCCCGTACTACATCATAAAGCTGCAGACCCTAGGGCCTAGGCCTATCTGCCACACATCCAAAGCACCGCCTAAAGTTGTCAAATTGTGTAATCGATAAGGTTTGTCAGGAATGTCCGATTATGGGATTGCTTTTATTGTGCTTGCGCTTCAGCTAAATTATGCTTCAACCTCAGGTTGCAACTAAGCAGTATCTATCTATGTAATTTATATAGCGCCCCTCCAAGTTAACAACCCAGAAGCGCTCCATGTTTTACTATGTTTTATAAAAGCTCCATAGTCCATACTCACTGGTTATCGCACATGAAGCAAGGTATAAGCAAGCTATGAAAAGCAGGAAGGTTGGTTAACTATTCAAGTAACACAAGAGCAGTATTGGGTATTAAGACGTCGGCGTATTAAAGGTTACTAACTACAGAGTTATTATTTATAAGATAAACACTACACTGAAGGGACTGAATATATCACAGCTGGTGTAAAACATGTTCCAGTGCTCACGAGTGGTTATTATACTTATGTACTGTACCAGTAATGCAGAATATCATTAGAACATGCATTCTAAGCCAAATGGATTCCTAAAATAGGAAATTGCAGAAAGCAGCACATGTATTCTAATTTATTAAGATTTCAATTAATTGCCAGATAACAAAGCTCAGTTACGATACCTAGGTCCTAGAGTTCCCATTAATTTTTGTGACGATGTCCCTGTACTACACATTTATATCTTATTAAAATATGTACAGAGTTGTATTGTATTGTATTGTATTCAAACATTTATAAAGCGCCTCTCATAGGGTGAACCATTCAGAGGCAAGGCCAAAGAGAAGAAAAAGGTTTTTGAGAAAAGCAAAGGTGGAAGAGAGGTTACTAGGCCCCCGTAAAGGTGGAAGAGAGGTTAAAGGCCCCCGCGAGACTGATGCGCTGAGGCAGTCTGACGGGCAGATATATTATAGAGACGGTCAAATACACGGGCCTATCAAATAAAATCTTCGAAAAGAAGTCCTTTCGTGGACACTAAATGGGGCTTTAACATGTCAATTTTTTATGATATGTGCAATATCACAAGGTAGCACCAAGCGGGGCAAAACGCCCCCTATGGAAAATGTTGACATGGGGCAAAACGCCCCCCTCACCTGGAGCAAAGCGCATTTTTTTAATTTAATTATTTTTTATGACATGCTAGAGATCTTTACTTCTTATAGTTATTGTTGCATCAATGCAATGATTGCAGATGATTATGTGCATCGACTTTTCAGGTAGCGGGAAGTCAGATCACGGAGGGCGTTTTGCCCCAGGTGAATCTGAAGCATTCTGTATTTGTGTTGTGTCATCTTTTGAGGAATTTTATCGGACATAATTTTACTTTACTTGGGACATTCAGTACCAAGATCTTACAATAATTTCATGTAAATGCTGTTACGTTGTAATTTAGCAAAAACCGTTGGGCGTTTGCCCCACTCTACCCTATATGTTGCAAGTTAAAATTACTAGTCAACTTGTGGTACGTAAGAACAGTTTAAAATATATTAAATCATGTCAAGATCAGTGCTGAAAGTGGTTTGAAAAAATAGACGGGTCTATTACGTAATAATATTCAGTGTTTAGGGTAAAATTTAGGTTATCTTACAGGTTACGAAAATGAATGCCGGGTCGCAGATCCAGACAGACCCGGCTCACTTTCAGGCCTGGTCAAGATCGAGGCCGTATGATGGAATAATGCATGTGGCCTGTAACGGTAACCATAGGCGTAGCTACATTGAGGCACGAGGATGCAGTTGCCACTTCTTTGATTTTTGTATAGGCCTACGCTGGAACTTCTATTGACCAATGACTCCAATGACCAGGATTTTGCCAATGGTCTGTGAAGTTGCCTCCTCTTGAATTTAAGTCTCGCTGCCTGTAAAACCGTATATTTTATATTTTATAAGTAGGCCTATAGGCCTAAAGTCGTACAACGGTATAGGCCCTTTGGATAGCGTTTCGCATCCAGACGGTGACTTATTTCAGAGGTCCGTATAGGCCTACTCGGGGACCTTAACTGACGGTCTGACTGGCTGCCTTAATTCCTATCGACCCTGACCAGTGGCGGCGCAAAGGGGGATAGGGGGGCTTAGCCTAACACGCTCCAGTACCCCAAAGTGGGGAAATCACTGCAAATCACAGGGAGGAGGGGGACAAAGGAAGGACTGGAGCTTTAGCCCCCCTGACCTGAAATCTGGCGCCTCCACTGCTGACTGCCTGGCCCTTTGGATCTTCACCTGGAACCGATTCTGACCCTACCTGCCTATCTATTTTGTTTGACTAAGCGCCTGTAAAAGCTGGTTCAGAAAATCTTGCCCTGCATGGTCCCTGATCCATCCACTCCGCCGCCTCTCAATTATTGTCTTAACCGAAGCACAACCCACCGCAACAGCTCCTCTGTATCCTACCCCTTTCTAGGTCTATACCGGATTCTGCTCTTCACATGCATAGTAGGCCCCCATATACAACATAATAGGCCTACTACAACAGTTACTGTATTTTGAAGTTACCCTCTGTCAAGAGTTCAGAAGTATACGCACGACGCGACGACCATACTATTAATATGCAGAAAGTCAATGGCACTGCACTTTATTTTGTGCGTGACGGAGTCAGATGGACTTGACAACGTCTCAAGTTCCCTACACAATAGGCCTATAACTGGAATATAGGCCTACACAAGCACAAAAGAACAATTAACAGCCTGAGTATAAGTTTTTAAAGACCATATAGGGCCTACTTTCAATATTAAATAAAATTGCCAAGTGGCTGAAGGCAAAATGACCAGTAGGACGCTCCATAGATCATAAAGAAGATAATGCTCACTTAAAAGATCAGATCGATTGTCTCCAAGGCCGTAGAGACCGCAGTGATCAGTTGAGAGACCATAACGACACTCTACAACATCCGTGGAGCATTGGCCACCAACACCGTGCTGCCAAACTTCCAGACCATTGTCGTGACCCAAAAGACCAGAATGAGCATGGGAATCACAAAAGAGGCCATAATGAGCATGGGCATCACAAGAGAGGCCATAATGAGCATGGGAATCATAAGAGAGATCACAATGAGCATGGGACTCACAAGAGAGATCACAATGAGCATGGGAATCGCAAAAAAGACCACACTGAGCATGGGAATCGCAAAAACGACCAGTCTGAAGGTCACCACGGCCATAGGCATCACGTCAGACAGCACAAGGATTCGAAAAGATACCATGGTAAGAGACACCCATTCACAAACAAAACGGACAGTCGGCATGACTTAAGAGACCCGGGTGATCATCGGAATCACAACACAGACAATAGCGACTGTTGCGACGATCCAAAAGAACAACACATCGACTTCGGAAATCATGGACATCGTAGCAAAGGTCGTTTTCGTGAGTCAGTGGGTCAACTTGTTGATTTTAAACAGAAAAGAGACAACAGCGCATGTTGTTCTGACTCTGGAGACAGCTTTGGTCATGAGCGTCACGGCAGAGATCTTAAGAACACTAATCAGAAGTCAAAAGACCAAGACATTCGTCCGCATCGCGAAAGAGACCATGGCGACAGTCACAACGATTCAAGAGACAAAAGCCACACTGATAACGGACATCGTCTTGAAAAGGTTAACATCGACTGCGCCCCCCACATCAGAAATTCCGATAGCCAAGAATGTCACACAGTAAATTCTTCAGATGACGTCCATATGGATTCCAGTTGTGAAACGTACAAAGTCTCCGAAAGCTGCAGTAGAGGTTTCAGTAGTGATACCGAATCGGACCTCGAAGACTACATTAAGGAGCTTAAATGCAGGCAATCCAGATATCTTGACGACGAACGATTCTACTTGGGTTTCATGAGTTATGAGAAAGCACCAGAAAGAGAAGAAGAAAAGAAAGAGGATAAGAATGAGAATAGAGTAAACGAAGAACCAGTGGAGAAATTGGAGGCGACGTGTGATGCAGACAATGCCTGCAACATTGGCAACATTCCTGATTTAAGAAACAGTAACGCATCCGAGGGAACACAGCCAGTATGCCAGACCGAAGATAGACAGATAGACGTTGACCTCAGGTGTTGTGAATACCCAGAAACAATTCCGCCACTTGAGTACTTTCAGGGTAGGGCCAAACTCAGTATTGAAGGCGACCTGGATGAACGACCGAAGAATTCCATTGCTTTAAGGAGCCGAGACCATTACCCCTTCGCAGCTGCACTCCGCAACCACCGAGAGAAACGTATTTCGTTGAACCCGTACACGAGCTACACTCAAACGCGAGCTTCGAACCGCATCTAGCATATCCGCCTCTATCGCGGTGGCCTCTGAGTCGTGTCACAGCCCAAGGCGCCCCCTGCATCCTTACGGCACAACCTGCCGTCTGTATGCCAGAAAAAATGCCCAGAACTCCGGTAGTGGCGTACAAGACGACGGCGGATGGCGATAGAAGACCGACTTCTATACGAGATAAAGCTGAGAACATGCCGATCGTACGTCGGTTTATTCCTATGCAAATCGGAGATATAACGGATGTCTATCAGATCGAAGCTTTCTCTAACAGACGGTCTTGGGGACTAAAGCCCGAACTGGTCCGCGATGAGCTCGCGACAGCCGCATCCATAACGAAAAGAAGTTTCGTGGATAGAGAACGAAGAATTCCGAGCAAGAGCGTTGGCTGGGCAAAGCAACTGACGCCGATTCCATCCATCCATTCAGACAATGCATTGGCTGTCTGTGTTGACAATGACTCGTTTGATTCCATGACGTCATACTCCACACAGGACAGAAACCCGTTGGCCACTGACCCTCCTCTCAGATCCATCGCTCAGAGTATGAATTCGTTAGTGGAAAATCGAGTATCGTCGCATCCGCCTGGGTGTACGCCTGGATGTCCGTCTGCAGCAGCCAGTTCTACACGTCGCTCGATTCTAGTTGGTAGCAGGGCGTCAGACGAGACTAGACTGTCTTTGACGATTGCAGGAAGCAGAGTGGAGTCGATTCCAGAAGACAGCAGAGCAGTGTCCTCGATGCCAGGAGGTGGTAGATTATCTTCGTCGATTCCAGGAGGAAGTAGGCTTCCACCTTCTGTCTCTAACGATGGTTGTCTAACGTCTTCTGATAGATCAAATTCTTCTTATGCCTGTCCAGCCACTTCAGAAACGTACATCGGTCCAGACGATGCAAAATACTCGATTGTCCACGACTTTGAAAATAAGCGACACACATTTGGATACTCGGACCGCCAAGTCACTGTACGTCTAACACGCCATACGACGACCAACCGACACGGTCTGACCATCGGTTCCTTTAATTCTCAGACAGAGGTTCTTGTTGCTGGGCCTCATTTCGCTCAAGCGGACATCTATTCCGTGGATCCTTCGTTTAATGGCGTTGAGGTCATTCCTGCAATCGAAGATCTCATTGTCCAGATACCGTCGCAAACGGAGCCTCCCAAAAAGACAAAGCCTTGCGAAAAAACAAAGACAACAAAGCCTTCAGAAACAGCGAAGCCGCCATGTGATGACTCTGATGTGACGTGTCTAAAGGAACTGCTGGCCGTTCCTCTTAGAGGACAGGATGACTCTGACTCCGAGAGAAGCGCTGACTCGGACGGGCAGCTGTGTAAGGCCTCCAGGAGTCGGTGCCTGGACACATCAGCCAGCGGAGTTCCCTTCTGTCAACCACAGCGCCTCTCCTCTAAACAACCACTCCCCAACCTTTACCCTTCGGAGAATTGCCTCTGTACTTCGGTCACTCAGGTCATATCGCGATCGATGAAGCACGGCACCGACGGAGACTGTGACGGTTGTGCTGTCATGCGAGACAAGTGCAGTTCATCCAACCGAAGGAAGTGGTATCGATCACTCAGTTCAAAAACTATCCACGACATCCAGAGCGAAGATTCCCTCACTGACGGAAACAGTAGCACCTCCGAAATGAAGTCAGAGGAGTGTCAGCTGCACAGGACGTCCACGTGGGTCGACTGTTGCACTCTTCAGGGATCAGAACTACGACGCCAAACACAAGCTGATGAGTATGGGGAAGAAATGCAAGAGGCGTCCTCTTGCACGGACTCCGTTACGACAATCTACACCCGCCTTCCGACGTCATCCGCCCGCCATAGGCCCGTCAACTGCTGCGCTCTGGCGACGGAATCATGCGATGAAAACTGTTTCACTAGAGCGACAAAGAGGTACTGTAAGGAAGCTGAACGAAAACCAGACGGCAGGAAATGTCGGCGTAGTTCGCCAGAGGCAGTAATACTGTCCTGTGGTCACCGCTGCCGTCTTGCAGCGGACGATAGGATCATAGCTTCCACTGTAGTTGCCTCTCTGGGACATCACCGATGCAATGCCTTAAATGGTGGCGGAAGATCCAGAGAGCAGACGTTTGAGCGCAAGTACAAGGCGCTGAAACAATACTGCATTGAAACGCTTGGATGTGTCCCGCCGCCACCCACACCACTGCGCTTCGAATGATGGCCTGCTGAATGGAAACTATTGGACTGATAGAAGACAGAGCCTGAGATAGATTATCTATAGATATGTGGACAGAGATAGATAACACAGACAGACAGATAAGCTAACAGACGGACAGTCGAAAGGAAAGAGATTAGAGTTTGTCTCAGAAATTAATTTCATCCGTATTGTAGTAAACTGTAGCTTATATTAAATTATAGCGTTGCGGAGAGCGAAAAATAAAACCACCTTGCAATTTATCTCCACAGATCTCACAGTAACTGTTGTATTTATTATCAATTAAGTACGCATTGGCGGCATTGCCCCCTTTGACCTATTGAGTTATTACACAAGTTAATCATCATTAGCCTGAGCTCAGAAGAGAAATTTAACATAGAAAGATTTAACAAGCCATTGGCATCCATCACATAACAATAATTATTTTAAGAACGACGAAAGATTATGCTGCGCGCAGTTACTAGCCTTGGTTGAGCACAATTTTAATTAATGCCAGCCGCGCAGATCCATAAGATAATCTTGTAGTCAAGCAAAGCTCCGTAGCGGTGCTGTAGGTTTCCTTAAATGTATGTCTTTATCAACTTACAAAGGACGAGGATTCGGTAATAAGCCAGAAAGTTAAAAGACCACTCGATGAGTTAAAAAATCTGACGCCTATAAAACTATAATGTCTAGTAACAACAGACATCAGTCAAGGTAAAATTGTAGAGCTAATTCACTTGAAGAATTCCTCAGAAGCGTGACCAGAGTCCAGAGTTGTACAAACTGCAGGACACAAGACATAGAAAACTCATGTATAGAGGCGCGGATAGTCAGCCGCCAGATGAAGATGCACTTAGATTTCCTAATCCTTGAAAGCCAAAGAGAAATAGTGAGTTTTGAGCCGCTTTTGAAGGAAGTGAATTTGAGCTATGAAGAGAGTGGCAGTCGATTCCATTCCTTTGGAGCAGAGGCGTGGAATGCACGAGCCCATATAGGCCTATTATTATAACTGTTCTGCATCGTACGTGGCCCAGCTAAAAGACATGTAGGCTACTTGATGATCGCAGGCAACGAGGAGGGATGTAAGGAGTTGTTAGTGCATGAATATAGGTAGGTGTGCTGGTGCTGTGAGCTTTGTAGGTCAAACAAGCCAATTAAAATTTTATTCTGAATTCAACGGAAGCCAATCCAGCTCATGGAGTAGGCCGGATCCGAGGAGCATGTTCGTAGTGGGACACGAAGCACTACACGAGCTAGGGCCTATAGGCCTACATGTCAAAAGACTCAGATTACTAAGTCAAAGACTCAAAGTTACCGAGTCTGAATACAGATCCATGTCGAAGATCAACAGTTTAACAACGAGCTGCATTGGTTTCGCAGTCGCTTTTAGCAGGTCCATATACTCTCGTCGTTAAACTGCTAAAGCGTTAAAGTATCGATTACTGCTATTATGTATAAGTAAGTCTGTATATGGCTATTTATCTAGCGCCTTATAAGAACCTCACGAAGGTGCTAATTAACGTATACCTACCTAGCAAATGTAAACAGATGTGACTTAAGACATTTCGGAAAGGTTTCCTCAGCTGCATGCGGTGCATTGTTACGAATTGTTAATGGAAGACTGTTCCAGTATGAAGGTCCAATGCATAAGAAGGCGCGGAGCTCCCGCATCGATGTACGAGAGCGTGGGACCATAATCTAGTCCCCCTCGAGCTGCAGAATGTAAGAATCGACGACCTGGCTGGCTGGAGACGGGAACACAGAGCTCCCTGGGAGACTAGCTGGGACTGCACTGACCATTGATATTCGTCTCATGAGGATGATCGTGAATGTGATCCTGTCCCTAATTACGTAACATACAGGAACGTAATGGTAAAATGTACTCGATTTTATAGCGACCGTATAAGGCCTCGACCCTGCAGGGTCTGCTAATTTGTTTCAATGAATTGATCGGTCGAGATCCTTCACCACCGCTTGTCCTTATGAATGGGCGCCACGCCATTTAAGGTCCCCGTGGGCCGTGAACTCGCTGGGCCGAAGAAGTATTTACGGTATCCCAGATTCAATACACGGATCCATCAACTTATAAGATTACCGATTATAACGGAGAAGAAATTCAGGGCTCATTCTACGAGCAAGAGCTACAAAAGACGACTCAAGAAATATTTAGAATAGAAAAGGTTATACGGAGGTGTGGTAAGAAATCACTCGTAAAGTGGTTAGGGTACCCCGAGACGTTCAATTCGTGGTCCGACATTTCAATTTCTGAACTAAACCAGCATCGGGAACCGAAACGCGATCCACACTCTCTGACGCAGAGAGCGAGTGAACGCAGCCTACGCACTTAACGAAGTAGCAAACTGGGTTAGTATGGAGCAGTGAGTATATCTATTCAGAAGAACTTAGTCAAACAATAATTATGTTGAACAGAAGGTAAAGCTAAACTTTACAATAGTAGGTGCACTACCATATCAACCAAATTATATACAAATGCATTATGTTTATGTTGCGAGACATACCACATTAACCATAATAAATTACTACTCAATAAATTCATTTTATTTTCAGGTAAATATTACAAATACAACAGAAAGGAATATAAGAATTCCTTCAACTTCCACTGTTCCACCCAAAACGTTTTTCATATCTAAATTTTTCATATCTAAAGTTTGCTGTAAACACTAGCCATTAAAATTTCTGCAATGAAGTCAGTCATATTACAAACCAAATTATTAATCATAATAAATGATAAAAACCAAAATAAATTATTGCACTAATTACAGTATTGCAAACATGATCAGTAAATTAATCCCAATATTCATAACAGTCTTTTTGCTCTGAAGGTAACATGTCACAATAAAATTTCGCCATTTTTATAACATTTAAAAGTGGTTAAAGCAGTAGAGATAACAATTTTAGTAAATGTAAAATACATGCACAGTACACTATGAGAACAATCATCGTGCAGCTCAGAGGGGCACATAACAACACACAATGGCCAGAGTTCAAATCCAGATCAAGGGGTAAAATTGGCTGAAATAATACATAATAATAGACTTCAAATCAGATAACCAGCCAATAGACACAGGCATAAGAATTTTCCTCAAATCGAATCTAATAACTTCTATAGCAACTTCATCATAATGTGTACAGACTCAATCAATGGTTGCTTTAACTTAAATATTGTAGTCAGTCATAATCCACTAGAGAAGCCAGAAGGTCGACATTGATCAGTCAGATAAACCAGAAGTCAAGCTACAGAGGGTAAGCAAGCTGAAACAGAGGTCTTAAGGTTTAGTTTTGAATGACATTAGAGAACTTAGAATGTAAAACTGGGCAGCGAATTCCAAAGCTTTGGACCAACGATCGAGAATGTCCGAGATAACAATACTGTTTTGGTGCAAGGCACAGCAAGAGTTCAGGGTCGCAGCTGTGCCAACTTGATTTTTCTTCTAATAAACGAATATGTGATGATGAGGGTATCGATTGAGAGTAAAAGTTGCTGGTATCAGGAGCACGGAGTGGAAATAAGTTGGCTGATTTGAATGCAATATGTTACACTCAATTCTTTGCTTGATGGGCAGCCAGTGTAATAAGTGCAATATTGGTGTAATACCGTAATTATGTTGATACTTGTGGGGTTTTGTTACGGATCTAGCCAGAGAATTTTGAGCTATTTATAGCTTGTCCAAATCTCTTTCAGCAATACAAAGTAATGAGAAGTGAATTACAGTGGTCAAGATGGCAAGTAACCGGAGAAGTTGAAAAAGAGGCTATGACAGTTTGAAGCAGGTAAGATCTTTCACCACGAAAGTGAACTGAATTGCATACAATTTTAATATGGTTAGAGAAGGACACAGTGGAGTCAAAAGTTATACCCAAACAAACAATCAACACTCATACATTTGAAACAATCAACACGCACATCAGCCAATCAAATGTGTGGATTTGTTGACCTATGCCTGAGAGGAGGAATTCAGTCTTAAAAGAATTCAGAAGTTGGTTGACTGAACATCGCAAAAAAAACAGTAACTGGAGAGATGAGGAACCGCACAGTTCAAGAGCAATGAAATGAAAGAAATAGCTGGCTATCACTGGTAGACAAATGGCAGTCAAGATTAATTACACCATGAAGTGAGCCAAACAGAGTGGTATATAGTGCCAACAGGAGTGGGTCCAGCAAATAACCTTATGGGACCCCCCCAATTCAAGACAGTTGGTATCTAAGTGAATTGATTGAAACAGATTGATTACTAGGGTGTAGCAAGTGTTTGACGTGGTGGGGCATTTTATAATTGACAGTATCAAAAGCGGCAGAAAAATCAAGTACACGAGTGCAAACACCTTCCCTTTGTCCATGGAGCTGATTATGTGATTGTGAATGGCAAATACTCCACTTTCAGTGGAATCATATTTACGATATGCAGTTTGGAAAGAGGACAGAGTTTATATGATCAAAGGTGACTAATCAAGTAGTTTGCATCTATCTTTTCCAGAATTTCGAAAATAAAGTGAAATAGATCTTCAGGAGAAACAGTTTTTAAAAAGAAGGTAAATTGTTGCACGGGTGATTTTTGCAGAGAAGAAGTCTTCAGCAAGAGAGAGGTTAAATAAGAGTGATATTCCAACCCTATGGGGTCTGGAATCCGGTAGGCCAGATATGGGTGAAAAGAGGAGTTTGTTCAAATCTGGCTATTAGCTGCTTTCTCCATGCCATGATTCATCATTTAATCTTTCCATCTCCTGAAAAGAATGTTTGATATCTTGGGCTTATCTTGTCATATATCAACAAGATAAGCCCAAGACATCAAACATACTCTTAGAAAAACAACATAATGGGCAATACAAAAATGTTTAAAATCCTGTGCATAAAAGAGCATTCACAAGGAATTCCAGTCTAGATGTTTTCTTTCTCAATTTTAAATGAGACCTTGGACCACTGCTTGATAGCCACAAAGTCCTTCAGGTCCTTTGACCGCCACACACAGCCCTCCTTTCCTAAGACAAAGCCGAATGGACGACGACCTTGTTTGTACCTAATCTTAAGGCCCAGCTTGTTACCAGGACAACCTTCTGCCTTGCAGAAAATCTGGCCTAAAACAAGAAACACACAAATCTCAACACAAGAAATCTGCAGTCTCTAAAGTTTATAAAACTTTAGTAAAGCTTTTAGAACTTACATGTATAAATTATGTAATTACTTTGGCCTTAACTTGGTTGCTGGTGGAAATTAATTTGATAAAATTATTCACATTCTTGATGAGGTACAGCATATATTCACATTCTTGATGAGGCACAGCATACTACTATGCAATCACTAAACTTTCTAAGCATTCTGATTTGGACCATACATTCACTACTTTACAAGGGAAAATCGCATTTCCAAAATCCGTAACTCTGGCTTTTTGGAAAATGGATTATTGTCCAAGGTAAAGGATGCCGTATGTGGATTTTCGATCCAGTTGACATACTCAATCTCAGTTTAAATAAAGCATCTGACGTTAATGTTTCACACTAACCCAGTTGCTCAACAAGATGAAGGCACATAAATTTGAGGACTTTAATAGATTAGTGGGAGAAGGCAGAGTAGCAGGTCATGTAATATCACTTGGTATGCACAGGATGCTTACCGCTCAAATTCATCTTAAAGTTCTTCTAAAACTTTAATTTACCGGTTTTACTCTGGCCTAGCACCCAAGTATCTTCATGACCTCATCCGCCTGCCGACTTCAGCCTTCTCTCTTCATCCACAATGCTCACTTGAATAGCATGATCTCCTGGTCCCGCCGGCAAGGACTGCTATGGCCAAAACTTGAGCTTTGCCTTCATTGGTCCTGCACTATGGAATCAGCTCTCTCCATCAACACAATCTTCGCTGTTGACTTACTCTAAGTGCCTGTTTCTGCTGTCTCACAACCACTTTCTTTTCTGTGGGTCTTTCGCACTGGGAGTGCCTCCGATTGGTGTGCACTGCGAGAGGCGCTTTATAAATATAAAGATACAAAACAATACAATACCTATTAGATGTGCTGAATTATATGTAGCAGAGCTCTGCCTTGGGTTATAGTGAAAACAAACTCATGACTAGGTTTTGACACTAAAAAGATTTGGTTATACCTCACCAATTGCTAAATTCATAATTTAACAAAATGGTTACCCAGATGAATTTCGCTGATGAACTCCTTTCCACCTGGAGTCTCTCTGAAGATGGTACGACCTTCAAAGTCTTCCGCAATGCAAATGTAGTTGCTGCCCCTCAGACGCATATCCTTGGCATCACATAGGAATTCCTTACATTTTGAACAATGGATTGTCACTAGGCCACAATCCACTGCCGAAGCCCGCATTAGGTCACGCTTCAGTTGGGACTCATACTCCAGCCAGTTCTTTTCCTAAAAGATCATTAATACTATTCAACAATTCTAGGAAAACTCTGTTATGCATTAATGTGTACCAGCAAATTCTTTCTTTGCTTTTATCCATACAATTTTCATGGGATTTAACCGTAATGTAATGTAGCATACCTAAGACCAAAAAATAATGTGGACTGACAACATAAAGTCAAGGACTGATTTACCATTCGATCAGTAATTGAGGGAGACGAGAGAGTGAAGCAGGTGGAAGAAAATTGTTCGTGGTGCAGCCAATCTTCGGATCAAGGACAGTTGAAGACAAGATACAACAAAATGTATTATTACATTTGTATGAAACCTAAGAGGCTAAGAGCCTCACAAGGGCCCACCTTGCCAGCATAGATGATGCCATAGCTCAATGTATACATACATGTATGTATGTATGTATGTATGCATTACAGTAGTCCTCAAAATAATGGCAAAATATTACAAAACTTGTATTGTACCCCTTTTAAAAAAAAGAAATATATGAATGATTCCTGCTAAGTTTTACTGAGTAGCAATACATGTTTTCTGAACCCTTCCGAACTGAATTCTTGTAGGAACAAGACAACAACTCTGCAAATTTGGCAGGCTTATGTCTGTTCAGTTGGATAACTTACTTGTTAACCATATCGAGCATGATATCCGACTCCACCAAGTCATTTGCTAACCATGTTCTGACCACAAAAAGATCAGCTCAGTTTCACATCTGAGATATTCATAGAATCAGAGCGCTTTTGCTTCATTCTGTCTTAATCCCACTAGGTAATGCATTGTTTCCAGCAGGCTTGACTAATGTAACTCACTTATTATTGGTATCACTAAGTGAGATCTGCACAAGCTACAAAAGGTTCAAAGTTCTGTCGCTAGATCCATAATAGAGACCCCTAAATATCAGCATCTTACACTGGCTATCCAGTTCAACTTATAGTTGATAAACTACTATAATTTCACGAATCAAGCTATCGGTGATCTATGGTCACTAGTGTGGTCCAAAAAATTAAAAGTTGAAAATGCATTGCTCCACAAGGCTGCCCTTGTTACACATGAAAACATGAGTCTCTATGCAAAATTTTTGGAAAGATTGGATTATATTTAGAGATCGCTATGTTTTTCGACTTTTTGCTATATAGTATGAACTTGTCCAAAAACATGTATAATTTTGATTTTTTTTTCAAATCAGTTATAATTTTTTCAAGACAGTTTTTTTTAAAACAATAAACATACTCATGTAGAAATATATATACTGCAGTGTTTCAGGCTGAGTGAGGCTGCATTAAGTTTGTAATGAAATATAGTTTGGATAATTAAAGAAGTTATCCTGTCTGCATAAATACCGTCATTGAAGTGCTTGAAAACCCACAACCCTCTGTTATTTCATTTTGCCTTCGTTGGAACAGAAAATTTTGTCCGATGACTGGAGACAAGTTGCAGCAAGTATTGTTTCTGTGACTCATCCTTATTACATCATTGTAAGAATGGATCAGAGCCACTCCACGTTCTGCGCAGTCAATGACGACCATCAACAGTTTGACATTTGCCTTCATCGACTGGAATTTCTGGAAAGTAGTGTCCAGTGGTCAGGGAGTAGAAGCCTTTGATAGGAAGGCTGTGGGTTGTTCTTGACCCTGGATGGTAAGAAGATCAAGCAGTTTTAAAGATCTCCTTGTGACATACGCTTCCAGTGGAGTCTGGTGGTCGAAGGATTTCCTGTCCAGACGCTACATGGATAGCGGATTAGGTGGATGAGTAAGATTGTATTACCAGAGCAGCCTCAATGTCTTCAGTGACACACTCATCAAAGAAAAGCCCGTGGCTATAAGGTGTTCGAAGAAATATAAGCGATGACGACTGAAAGAGTTAATTTAAACCGACCTAAAACTGTAACTCCTTCAATCAGCAGAAATCTTGGCTCATACAACTTCCAGTGCTTGCGAACACCCGAATCAGCACGCTGTGCGGGATTCTAGCTATCTCCCGAATTACTAACGCAGCGACTATTGTTGCTTTCATGGCCTCACCAACTGTTAGTCTATTCTGGTAATGCAACATGAAATTCCTCAGGATTGCCTCATTTTTTGGGAGTCCAGACCCAAGAATGTGTTTGTCCCTAACAACCAACATTGTGGGGAAATCCTGGTTGATCCAAGTTCCACCATAGCTGCCGTTTTTGTCACGTATGAGCTTTTATTGCAGAAAGTGAAAAAAACATGTGCTGTAAGCTTATTTCATATTCAAGGCTGGCTTCACAGATTAAAAAAATACTCTATTCATGCTAAATTAGCAGCATATAGAGCAATATTGAACAATCCAGTTGTATATGAAACGAATTGTAAGACAGACAGAATTATTAATTAATTTGACTGAACGATTGAACCATATGGAAGATTCGGGTTTGAATTCAAAGGCAGTAACCGCGCCACCGGACCTTGACCATGCCCAACCCATGGTTAGTTCCAGATCGGAACTCGCGCCTTACTCCGGCACCACCTCGTCTAATGTAGAGCCTGATGGGGGTAGAGTAGGGTTAGCCTCAGGGATCCAGGGGTCCAAATTCCCACTTAGGCGGAGCGAGAGGATTCGGGGAAGACAACCACCATTGGCCCGATACTTGGATTCGGCTGAACCCTCCCTACCCGGGTTGACATCAGAAGGGAATAGGAACACTGTCTGCCCAATGTCATCTGTTGAACTAAGCCGCGGGTTACTGGAAGGGACCCGGGAGCGGGACCCGGGTCCGGTCGGAATAGCCACCCGGCCTAATGATGAGCAGGGGTTTTACCCTGACGATAGCGCAAAAGCAAGTAAGGGCGCTAACCCGCTCCGAAACCCGTTCAGTAGGATTGATCTAACAAGTAACGAGCGTAAGATCCAACCCTAAGTAGTAACGTTACAATTCTGGATGCTGGGAATCCGGGATTGATTGATTAGTTGATTAATTGGAGGTTCAATTAATCACACTACTGGGACTGTTATCAATTAGACACGAGTTATAATTAGCGAATTCAAACTGAAAATTTGACTCACTTGGATAGACGCCATTTTAGCTGTATGTTGTCGTCTGATTAGTCTGTTGACATTCAGAACGTAACAGTGACGTCATTTATTTCACAGCGAGGCATTGAAGGCCAGGTCACGTGTTGAATGTACCTATTGCTGATTGGCTACACTAAGGGCTAAGGCTTGGGTCAAGGATTCTATTTTAAAGGATTGGTTACTCGTGAAAATATCGTGTACTTCCGGTTTAAGACTACGAGCCTGGCGCCACCTGGCGATGCGGGTGTAAGAAGGGTCTATGGACATCAAAAAGCATGGACGACCCGATGTGTTGTTCAGCGATTAATTGCACGAATTTGAGGAAAATCAAATCAGGATTATTTTTCTTTCAGTTTCTAAGGATAAAAGAAAGGTTAATAATAATAAAATGTAAAGCTATTTTTAATGACGTTCAGTTAAATAATCTAAACTACGGAGATAGGCTGGCTTTTGAAATGTACTGCTATAGAAGAATATTGCATCTGAATTGGACAATGACGGTGACAAATAAGGAGGTCCGAAGAAGATTACACATAAAGGAAGATCTAATACAGTCAGTAATGAGAAGAAAATTGGGTCTGTTTGGACATATATGCAGAATGGACAATAATAGAAAAATAAAAACTGTCATGATGGGTATGATGGATGGAAGTGGACGAAGAGGAAGACCTAACAGGGAATGGACTGATGACATCAGGGATTGGTGCAAACAAGACCTACACAGTTTAAGTGTATTGGCGCAAGACAGAGGATTATGGAAACGGATGACGAAATTTGCATTGGACACCTACGGGCTTTCGGCCCATGGATCCTGATGATGATGATGATGACGGAGATAGGCGTTTAGCATGGTAAACACGAGGTTCTACACCTTTGTCGCTAGGTGGCCAGGCTCCATGGGCCGCCATTTTCTCTCCAACGCGCTTACATAAGGAGATTCCAGCCCTGTGTATATTGGTCCTTGGGCTTGGGTTATGGCCAAAGATTCTATATTAAAGGATTGGTTACTCGTGAAAAATATCGTGTACTTCCGGTTTAAGGTTACGAGCCTGGCGCCATCTGGCGATGCGGGTGTAAGAAGGGTCTATGGACATTAAAAAGCATGGACGACCCGATGTGTTGTTCAGCGATTAATTGCACGAATTTGAGGAAAATCAAATCAGGATTAATTTTCTTTCAGTTTCTAAGGATCAAAGAAAGGTTAATAATAATAAATGTAACGCTATTTTTAATGACGTTCAGTTAAATAATCTAAACTACGGAGATAGGCGTTTAGCATGGTAAACACGAGGTTCTACACCTTTGTCGCTAGGTGACCAGGCTACATGGGCCGCCATTTTCTGTCCAACGCGCTTACATAAGGAGATTCCAGTCCTGTGTATATTGGTCCTTGGGTTAAGGCTAAGTTATATTTGGGTATATTACTATATTTCACAACCGGAGGCAAATTCAGAAATAGAATTAGAGAAAAAAGTCATGCAAAATTGAAAATTTTGCTTACACTAGTCCTGATAAGGACTCAAGACATTTTATATCTCGTATGTTATTCCTGAACTCTTAATAAGGTATTATTACTTCATAGTTCATACTATAATATCTAGATGTATGTTTTTCTATGTAGGCTACACCTACAGCGTTACGTCTGTTGTTAACACAATAAACGAATAGGCTAGGCCCACACTTTGGGCTAGGCCTATATGATTACAAATATTTTCATGGCAGTGCTGAAGCATACTTCATATTGAGCAGAGCTTAAATTTGACAGGCCTATAAAAATACACTTACTTAACTGACGTTGATTTTACTACTGCCATGCCTATTTCTCATCCTAAGTTAATCGAACTGACTCATGTTTTCCTTTCAAGTTCTATCAATTTTTTCCATCATAGTGGGGAAGACTAGATAAGCCCATTGGGCTTCTTCTCCCCACGAATCGATTTTTATTACTTAACCTGTTAGACTAGGACAATTGACCATTGGCCTCTTCAATTTCTGTTTCTTATTAATGGCGCTTACGAAATGTAAACTGTTAATGACTGTATTCACACGTGTAGCCTACATCAGTGCTTCCCAAACTTTTCGGTGTCACGGACCGGCAGGAATTAACTTTCATTGTCACGGACCGGCAGGAAATTTTCAACTGCAGGAGGACCGGTGCCAAATTTATTAATTATTTCTCTGTTTCGTTTTCGATCACTTAAATTCCTCAAAAATTGATCTAAATGCATGTTAATCCAATTTTACATGACGCTATTGTCCTTTAAATGCTATCCTATAATAAGTCTTTTGTTATGACTTTTAAAAATAAAATATTCATTTCTTGATTCCGAGACAATTTGACCAGTTTCTCGACTGACTTTGCGGACCACCACTTTGGGAAGCACTGGCCTACACTGTATTCACTGTTCATGGAATCGATTCTAATAAATTTGATTTGACAGATTTGGCCTAATTTTTCATTATAGTTTTTTCAATATATGAAAAACATACAACTTTGATTCCTAAATATTTAACCTTGGGCCGTTACTTTATAAATAGGCCTAATATTATTCCAACATTTTAATATTCAATTTATTGTTGTTCTTCATTTTCTTAATTTCGTTGTAATTTATTAGGCCTATATTCATTCTGCCTCTTAAGTTTTCTATTCGTTCTTCTGCGTGAACTAGATTTACTACAACAGAGGTCCGACCTAAACTAACAGCTGATAGCTTAATAGATCTAGGAGCCTATTGAGCTATTTTGTGAACCTTTATTTTCTGTCGTTATTCACTGAATGGTGTTTTTTTAAGCGCAAAAGAACTTTGTAAAGAGAAAGGCTTAAGAACGAAGCACTGCCATACAATACAGTGCAGTACAGTACAATATGATGCAGTGTTTACGATTCAGCATGTGGGTGTCGATCAATGTGCTTTTGACAGTCTTTCTTAAGTTTTACGGGCAGCGAAGTCATGGGCAGATTAAAATAGCAGCACTAGGCTGCCTAAGTTTTATGTTGAATCTTTGGTAGTCGTTGGTTTGACTTTACATCGACTTCGATCGGATTTTAGTCGTCGTTACAGTATTGCACTTTGATAAGATGCTAGGCGCTGTTTTGCTGGTTATAACGATTACAATGGCCATTCTCATCATCCGCTTGCACACATGGTCCGAGCTGCCTGTGTAGTGGCGGCTCTAGACTTTTTCAACAGGGAGGCCACGGAGGGAACGGGCAACCTGACAGAGAGGCCAGTTGGAAGTCCGGTTTCGTCAAAACTGAGAGCGGTGACAGGAGACCTGTATTGAAGCTACATGACATCAACAACCTCAAGTTAAAACACAATTGGAAACAGACTCACTTTATTAAAATTAAACTCTGTAAACTACGAACAATACATACACTTTTAATTAGGTTCTACCGTAAGTGCAAGTTTATAACTGTCATGCCTAGAGTCAAACTTATCCACAAAGGCATCCATGGTAATAGGCTCTGTAAGAACACATTCAACTGAAGGCATTGTTAAACATCTTGAACGAATAATTATCAGACATAGTGCTTCGTAGATATGTCTTAATTAATTTCAGAGCAGAAAGCTTTGCTCACAGGCAGCTGCTGTTTATGATAACACAATGGCTAGGTTCAGCAGTCTGTATATTTCATGACAGCTAGTTTATTATGGTTCCA
>JACEVL010000384.1:1808196-1938196 GCA_020284085.1 Aporrectodea caliginosa | reverse complement strand
CATTTCTTATTTCTTAATATCAGCCACGAACAGCCATCATAAATATCAGAGTCCCTTTGCACTATATCCAGGTCTGTGGTTGAAATGTTGTAATTACTCTGTGCTGTAGTTGGGTCTCGTCAATTTATTTAACAATTTGTTCACTTCGAAATTTACTAAAAATTACTGTAGATTCGTCCCTCTTCTTTGAAGTGAGTTGTGTAGGCCTACTCTTTGAAAGTGTGCAAAAAAACTGACGTTTTATACTGTTTTTGCGAATTAGACTCGTCTTCAGTGCTGCAGCAGCTGCGTTGCGTAACACATCCTGGTATCCACTTCAAAGTCCTATCACTAACCTACAACTCCACACAATTCTCCCAGCTGAAATATTTTCGCAAACTCTTCGCCATCCATCCAACCTGCTGTATACCCGATCATCCTCTCAGTCTTTCTCGACGCCCGGTCACTACTCATCTCGGGTTCTCCAACCGAGCCATGTCCAACACTGGACCACGTCTCTGGAACGACCTGAATTCCTTAGACGATTAATCGTCAACTTAGGTGGAAAACTATAGAATTGCCTGTAAGTAGAATCTTCATAAATAAGAAAATAGCCACATATAGGCTACAAAGTACCTTATTTGCCAGTTTTATTTCTCATAATCATATTTTGGCTTATTTTCCAGCCACTGATATCAGTGTAATTCTCGCTAACGATTACGGTAACGAAAATGTTTTTGGGATTTGTAATTGTAATTGCAATTGTAACCGAATATTTATATAGCGCCGCTCAGAAATCACCAGCGCTCTCGACCTGCGTTAGTGTCTGCGTCAGCGAACAGGAGAGTCTTAAGGCGTCTCCGGAAGTGGGAAGATGAGAGGGCTAGTAACTCAAGGCGATGAGACTGGGGAAGAGAGTTCCAAGCTGATTGGCCAACACGGGCAATGCACCAAGAGTGGGCTGTAGCAGAGAGCATGCGAGGGACAACCATAAGGCCACGGGTCGAAGATCGCAAAGAGGCCCTCTCAGGTAAGGAGGAGACAAAGGTGCAAAAAGAACTCAGGTAGGATGGGGCCACCCCAACAAGGTAGTTACTCATGAGGGAAAGGATTTTGAACTGTACCCGCTGTTGGATAGGGAGCCAGTAAAGGGTATCCCGAATATAGCCTGAGATATGGGCAAAGTTTGAAATGTCGCCTATTAGCCGAGCAGCTGCATTAAGAATAGACTGGAGTTTGTGCGCATTAGAGGCGGAGAGACCAATGTATACAGCGTTCCCAAAGTCGACCCGAGTGCAGATCAAGGCGTGGAGCAGAGTATTAGCACGTGTAAAGAGCGCTATCGATGCCAAGCCATGAGGTACATATGGCATTTACATACTTCCTTTAATGAAAGTGACCTGAAGTGTTGTAAATGCCCTATGTACCTCAAGGGGTCGTCATCGATAGCGTTCTTTACACGTGCTAATACTCTGGGCGCATTCGGTCAAACAGTTCCGCCTTCGATATTATTTTTCCGTGCGGGTCACTTATGTTCTTCTAGTTATATGGTAGCTAAAAAGCATGTGCATGAAACCAGAGAATATTCAGAGGACTTACCCAGTGGAGAACCTGACAAGTTGTTCTACAAAAAGGTTCGTCAAATTTCACTATGTGGATGACTGAATGCTAATTTCTATTGTATTGTATTGTATTGTATTTGTTAATTTATATAGCGCCGCTCACAGCAGTGGCCATTCAGTAGCGTTCCCAGTGCGAGGATCCATAGAGAAGAAGCAGGTTTTGAGGAAGGTGAAGGCTGTAGGAAGAGACCCAGAAAGTATGGAAACACGTAGAGAGGCATTTCATAGGGAGGGCCAAATAGTGGCAAAAGATCTAGTTTGGGCCATAGTGGTCCTAACTCGTTAAACAAAAAGAGTATGCCTGGCCAAGGAGCGGAGAGGTAGATGAGAAACTGAAGAGAGAGGGAACGAATGTGATCCCTAAGATACATGTATTTAGGAGCAATATCCAATTTGGACTTAAGGACTAGGAGAAGCACTTTAAACTGAATTCAAGATGTGAGAGGAGCCAGTGAAATTGATTGATCAAAAACGAGGAGATATCGGAGAATTTGGGAAGGCGAACAAACAATCTGGCAGGGGGCTGGATAGGGGACAGGCGGACGTTGGAAAGGCCTATAAGAACAGAATTGCAATAGTAAATTCTGGAACAGACAAATGCGTGGACTGTTGAAGTCAAGGTAGATGAGGATACAGATCTGGGAATGGCCCTGATACGCCGGAGTTGGAAGTAGGAGGAGCGTGTAAGCTGAGTGATATGCTCAGAGAAAGTAAGAGAACTGTCCAGAGTGACACCTAGGTCACGTACACTAGTAGAGAAAGTGAAATGGGGGAAGTTTTCAGCAAGAAGCAAAAGGTCAAGTTTTGGAGTTGCTGGAGTGCCAAACCAGATGAGTTGAGTTTTGGAGGAATCGAGAGAGAGGCGATTTGAAGACATCCAAAGGTGTAAGTCATGAGAAAGAGCGTCAATACGGCCAGCAAGAACGAGTTGAGCTGAAGGAGAACCATGGACGTAAGCCTGGACGTCGTCAGCGAAGAGGTGACCCGTGGCGGAGTGATAAGAAATTAATGAAGTATGATCAGCCGTGAACAGAATTAAAAGAAGCTGTCCTAGGACAGAGCCCTGTGGAACTCCTAGAAGAAAAGGAACCCATTTAGACCTCGAGTTTCCAGATATGATCATCTGAGTACGATCAGATAGATAGGAACGAAGCAAAGGAGAGGAATGCTTGAAACCATAAGAGGATTCAAGGCGTTGAAGCCAAATTTCGTGGTCCACCATGTCAATAGCTGATGTGACATCAAAGAGAGCAAGTAAAGAAACTTAGGACTTGTCAATAGCTGAATAGATAGATGTCAGACAACGTGGATAGCAGAAGAGTTTCAGTTGAGTGGTTGGTCCGAAATCCAGATTTGTGAGAGGGAAGAAGGCCAGATGACTCAAGATAAGGAGGGCTCTGGATGGATACAAGACGTTCAATGGTTTTGGAGAGGAAGTACAGGTTGGAGATGGGACGAAAGTTTTTGCAGAGATTTGGGTCAAGATTAGGCTTCTTAAGTGCTGTGAAAACCAAGGCACGTTTTTGTGAAGCAGGGATACAGCCCTCAGCTATGGATCTGTTGAAGAGATAGAGAAAGAAAGGAGCAAGATCATAAAGTATGTCAACAACGATAAAAGGCGGAAGAGGGAACGCCAATCATCGTCGATATGACGGCGTCGTTAAATAAACGTATTTTTAAGTAAGTAAGCGGAAGAGGGTCCAATTCACATGATCTAAGATTAACAGATGAAAACAGATGAGAAAACTGTTCGTATATCAGCATCCATTTGTGAGGCCTAAAGCCATCAAATACAGAAGATGTAGAAGGAAACGAAGGCGGCTGAGTTTCTCTCCTAGAGGTTCTGAGAGAAGTGATCTTAGTGTGTAGCATATCCAGGAACTCGTCGGCAGAAAAAACTGGAGTCTCAAGCGGTCGAGATGGCCGACCGAGAGGCCCGAGATGGAAGACCAGAGTAGACGAGGGTTCTTCTCATTACGCATGACAAGCAAGTTGTTCCCAGTAGGCGGCCTCTTTGTGATGGCATAACCGGTGGAGGGATCGAAATTGTTGAATCCACGTCAGCCGATTGAGCACTGCGATCTTTGGATCTGCGATAACGTCTATCGGCACAGCGAGTTCGGCGTTGCGCCTGGTGGCACTCTTTGTCGAACTACACTGCTAGCGGTCAATGTCTGGTCCTAACCTTGGGCGGCGGTAGCATCCTGTCGAGTAGGTCCGTCGTAGTCGAAGAGAAAAGGTCAAAGAGCTGGGAGACGGTGAGTTCATCAAGCATCTCACGAGAAGAGACTCGTGTTACGAAGAGCAGTTCAGAAGGCCTGGGAGTCGAAGGACTTCCATCCGCGTAGCATTCGAATGGTATGAACTTCTTTAAAGTGTATTGATGGAAGGATGAACTGGATAACCGAATGATCCGAGAGTGTAGGAGGAAAGACTTTTAAGTTCATCAATTTGTTGATCATCTATGGCGATGACATGATCAAGGCAGCCGCCTAATTTGTGGGTATACGCTCATCGACGTGCTGACGTAGACCAAACTGAAAAAGGATGTCAAGATAATGTAGGCCTACTGTAGGTGAGGAGGATGGATCTTTAACGTGTAGGTTCAATCCTCCGATGATGACTAGTTGGCTGTTACGAGTAATCAGAGTTTCAAGTGTCGAACTGAATTCTTAAAAAAAAACTGTTCTGAAGTAGGTACTGAGCCTGGTCTGTAGATGGTTAACAAGGTTACTGAGCCGCGAGAAGTGGCGATGCGCAGGCAGAAAGCCTCAAAGGTTGATGAGGCAACATCGAAGATCACCGGCGAAAGTCGATTAGATGATTGGAAGAAGACGACAAGGCCGCCGCCTCTGGCTGGAAAACCAGCCAGGGACAATCTCGCGAGGAGTATCCGGGTGGAGTAGCTCGTAGAATCGGTGTGTCTTCAGAGCATTGGTGCCAACTCTCTGTAATGGCGAGAATATCAAGATTATCCTCAAGGAGCTTTTGACGGATGAAGGCGTGTTTGTCAATTTTATAACCTAAATATATTATTATTAGCTGTAAGTGCTTTTTCAATTACATTTTATTGCAGACAGTTTTTTGTAGGCCCAGTAAATGGATATATATATAATATATATTTATATAGGCTTCATTATAGGCTACAGCTTATAATGAACCTTCTAAAGTTAGCCTACTTAAACTTACTTCAAAGCATTGCGAAAGAACTTTTCTGTAATGTAGTCTTTACAGCAGTTATTCTCAAATGAGAGATAGTATTTGTATTCTTTCCTCAGCATCTGAAGACATCCCTCCGCCTTGCTTTTGGGACACTTTAATTTTCCACATTGACCATAGATGTCGACGTCAATGTACTTGGACAATTCACTGGCATAATTACCTCGTCCGCTATGGGTTGCATCACAATTACTAACGAACCAAGCAACCTGTTTTGTTCTTCCAGCAGCGTAGTTAACTCCGTCATCTAAAGGATAATCTTCTATCCGGGTGAAATTCGGAAATGTTTCAAATTTTGCATAAGGGATCGGAATTGTAGAGTCTCTTCGGTAAAACATCGTCCAGTTGACTAGATTTCCAAGAGCACGAGAATCAAAAATATTCATTTGAGAATTCAGTGGGGGAGATTCTCCTCCTATTATGGCCCATACTTGATTCTTCGATTTTGGTAACAAATCTTTCAACATAGCTTTCTGGAAGCCTTCAAGGTAAACTGCATCAGCCACCTTCACGTCCTTCACTTTCCTCGTGATGCTACAAGCCTCTACTGGACATTTCCGAGATGTAAAAACGTGCTGACCTTCTGGTGGCGGAACTCCATAGTTTCCATGAGGTACCTGATAAATCAGCTTCAGTCTTCTTGTATTCACTATGCTGTACTTTTTCAAATAATTCATGAGCCCGATTTGGTACGAAATTCGATCATTCGTCTCATTTTGTTGCATCCACCAAAGAGATTTATTTCCAACTTTCGTCTTATTTATATAAACTGTCCATTCCAGAGACGCTAAACCGTTGGAATGGAGATGAAATGATAGCGGTTTAAATAAATGAAACTCATAAATTAACACGAATATAATTGTAATCCCTATCAGAATCCCGACTATTCGACATTTTTGGAAATCCATTTTTTAGAAATAGGGACTACATGGACATGTAGGCCGCAACTCTTTTATTGTGTTTAATAGAATTGTTCCACTTATGTAGGCTACTTTATCTGCACATTCTTTCATATCGCTTTAAAACTAATTAATCTAGTTAATACGCTCATTAACAGAAAATATGCCGCAACGAAAATGCGATTATAAGTCGAAGCTCTCAGGCGCTGTTCGAAGCGACGAGGAAAGAACGGACTATTTCTCAACCTTAGCTCAGTTAGGGCCTACTACAGAGCCACAAAGGTGTCTTCTAAACGGAGACTAAAATTATAATTTACTCGAGAGAATTATATGTCGTTTCGAGCGAACAGTATACATTTGTGAGATTATACTATTTCATCTGAAATTAACCAGATTTTTATCCAGCGAGAACGATAAATATATCGTGGAACTAGTTGCAAGTATTATACGATCGTTTTCAAGTGTCCCACAAAATCTATAATTCATACACGCTTATTTGCCTACATTCTCATAGCAGCTGGCACAAGTTTGGTCGAAGTCCTTATTACGATTAGGTTGCATGGTCTATCAAGTTCCTAAAACACTCAGATTTCAACAGCACATTCTGCCTCAAACTGTAGGGCCTACTTGAGCTTATGGCTAAATTTCGGGTATTGGAACAAAATCGTGTGTATTTGACTTGAGGTAGGCCTAATCTCTAAGAAATTCAAACTATACACTTCACACTCAAGAGAAGTCAATTGCACACTCTGTAATGTCTGCTGCGTAGTGTACACTTCTCGTCAGTAAACACTATTTTAGACCCAAGATCACCTGTAATCTTTATGCATAATTATTTGACAATCCTCGATCTGTCGCCCCAGGATCCGGCTGTGATCTTAATGCATATTTGACAATCCTCAATCTTTCGTACCGTTATGGCTCGCATGACATCATGCAGATGTCACGGAATAAAGTCTCCCCGAACAGAGTCTCCCCTGAACTGAAATGATGTCTCCACGGAGACTGTTTCGAAACAAAGTCTTCCCGATTTAAAGAAATCTCCCATATCTACGATATAAAGTCCTCCTCCGTTGAAAATCACCATTCCATTCGACCGTCATTTATTTTTAACTAAGATTAAAATAGGAGCTGATAACTACATTATTAAATAGTGGACTTGTGCTTTCTTGTGCAATAGAGTGCAAAATAAATGCTTCATAGGATTATCTGGCATGATTTATTTATTCCAACAGTCTCTAAACTAACGTGGAGAGGCTGTGTCGCCCGATGCGCTGCCACCGCGAGGAAGGACTAAGGTCTAAGGTAAGGTCTCTAAACTTGCTAATATAGCCGATGCTAAACTTCTTTTCTCCATATTACACAACCGCGAACATGTACTTTACCAACTCCAACCTCCACTCCGACCTCCGACCCCTCTTCTTTCACCAATTAAGACCTAGAGCAAACAACCATACTCTCCCACCCAAAGATAACTCTCAATTTATTCCCAGATCCTTATATAAAAAGTTTACTAGTTTATTTTAAATTTTCTAATTAACTCTTCTTATCCATTATCACTCATGTTAGCATTTCTGCGGTTTTGTCAGATTGTTTTCGCAATAAAACGAACGCGACAGAGAGGTTATGCACGTTGTTTCGTAATTAAGAAAATGATTCTGACGAGAAGTTGACATTTTCATGGCAAACGAATTGCTTGTGGCTAGATAAGTATTTATTCGCGGCCAATGTGCATTGATAATATTTACGTGGTGACAGATGGAACTTGTTGTGAATGATTTTGTGATCAGTAATTCATCTTCTCCATTAACTAATTGATACTGGCTTCTTGACAACAAATTTTCTATGATTTTTTGGCGAATGGGGCCTACCATTCTACTGATATTGGGTTTCGATATAGGCCGTTTATTTGATTCAAATGTTCTTCATTTGGTTCTCTGCCTCTTATGCATTGTGTGTTTGCACTGTTACTATTGCCAAATATTATCCAGAAAAAAGTCAATCCAGCCGCAGCGGATCCATTTGACCCCTTTGGATTGACCTTTTGACTAATGCATCACTACTGGAAAATGTCTTTGAATTTATACTGATTTGTATTGATTGATGTTACTGTGATTTTGTGATCTTGTGGTGTTTGATGCTTTGCCAATAAAATGGCGTACTGTAACTGTTACTGTTACAAATGTCCGTCGTCGCCATTGTTCTCGCTGTTGGGCCTCTTCTTTCAGCATTCTGTATCCATCTATCATCAATCATCATCCATTCCGCATAATCTGTCTCGGTCTTCCTCTTGTCCTCCTCCCCCCGATTTTTCCTTCGATGACCGTTCTTAGTAGTCTCCTCTAAGTGTGTGTCCGATCCATTTTTTTGTCTCATTCTTATTGTATGTATCAGGGCTCTATTTTCTCCAATTTTGATATTGGCCGTTTATTAGATTAAAATGTTATAAGTTAAGTTATTAGCTAGAGTAAGGATTGAGCTGAAACCAATGAGTGAAAATCACTTTAGGAGTCGTCCATTAATTATGTCAACAAATTTTAGGCAGTTTTTGACCCCTCCTCCCTTGTCAACAACTGTCAAACATTGACTGACCCCCTAAAAAATTATGTCAACAATCCCAGATTCCCCCCTACAAAAAAGAAGCAAAATGGCTCAATACATGTAGAATCATTTTTTTTAATTTTTACACTGAAAAATGCAATCTCGAATTTCGAAATATATGAGTTTAGTTTATTACCAGCTTTTTAGTAGTATTAAACTTTAAGCACTTTATACAATTTTAGCATTTCTTAATGTTTTCGCTATCATTTGGAAGGGTCTTTGTTGATTCATTGGAAAAAAATTTGTTGACGTCAACTTGAAGCGAACCCCCTCCCCCCTTGTCAACAACTGTCAAACTTTTCCAAACCCCCTCCCCCTATTTTGTTGACATAATTAATGGACGACCCCTTACTAGCTTTTTCATACGACCAAGCACTGGCTTCTCTGTGAGACTTTGATGCGAATTATCCTTCTGTCCAACTAATATCAATATAAATTATTGGTTGACTATAATTATGACTATGTTAATCTTATAATTACTATCATTGTTCCTTTGATTATAACAACACTGATAATTCGTAGTAGCGTTAATATTACTGGCTGGTTTCCTGATGCTCCGATAAGGGCTATTCTCTGTGGTTTCTTGATGCAAATTAGTATGCTATTCAACTGGTATTAGGCTAGGATGTTAGTTGTTTGTTATCACCTGATTTCACGAAACCATAGCCAGCGAATGGAAATGAAGTAGGGCCTTCTGGCTTGCTGATTGGAGTTTGCGGTGGCTTTTCGGTGATCTTTCGATTCGGTTTAGGCCTACCATTCAAGGAATCACGAACAACAAATAGACAACGATGACTGGTTGCTGCTATCTTGTAAAGTCCACCCGAAGAGTATTCGTAATCCTGCAGAAGCTCGGAGTTTACTGTATCGTTTGCTTTCCAGTGGGCTCTTGGTTAAAAAAACCTGGATATACATTGTACGATTGTACAATAAAAGTGTGGTTATGGATATGGTTATGTTGCAGCAATGCGCAAGCACATATCACGCAGGGCTGTTTTATCTAGTAGGCCAGTAGGCACTGTGCATATAGGGCCCACGAACTCTTCAGGAGCCTAACGAAAGTCTGAAAATGAGATATAGAAAAAACAAGTTTAATGATATTGACGCGAAAATGAAAAAAAGGAAATTTAAAATTCTAATTTAATCATTTTTGTAATTGTGCTGAAACAGTCTAACTTTAAGATACTAAGTTAAAGTTAAGTTAAGCTACGCAGTAGCCTACACACTGTGAACTTCATTGCTCTTTGCTTTAACAGGATCACTTATAACGTCTTCAAATGTCATTTTTCCGACAGTGATGGGTTATTAAGATTTTGTAACTAATTAATAAGAATTAGCATTGGCATTGGAATTCTGGAGGGAGAAGGAAGAGAGGAAGGCCACGGAAGAACTGGCCTAGAACCATTAGTGACGACTTGAAATGTCCTGGAAATGTCGTGGGAGGAGGCGATGGGAGGAGGTGGAGCAGCTGGCGATGAGCAGAGACGAATGGAGGAGATGCGTTACCCGATGTGCTGACCTGCACGGGAAGGACTAAGTTCTAAGTAAGTAAGCATTAGGTTCGAATTTCATAATTAGAAGTAGCATTTTTAGGATAACTAATTAATTAGAGTTAGAATTAGCATTCAATTAATTGATTAATATTAGTTGCTGACGTCAGAATACAAAACGACACAAAAATGCTCTAGCCAGTTTGGCGTTGAATCTTTTAGGCAAATATTATCAAATTATGACAAAAAAATCAAATTTCAATAGTCTTCATCCAATTGGAAGCTGGATTGATGAAAAAAATTGTCTTATTACAGAAGCTGGATTGATAGAAATAATTTTTCCCGTAAATATTTATGGATGAGATCGGACTTGCATTGAATATATCCTGTATTTTAGCGTATTTTATTATTTACTTTGGAATTGATTATCACGTGAAGTTCTAAAGACAAGTATTGCACTTTAATTATCATGAGTTCTATATTGTCTTTAAGGCTATTTCTTTACTTATTTGTAACAAATCTTGCAACACCAAATTCTCGCTCCATTGGTGCTGATGTTACAGGAACAACATAATGTTTCAGATCAGCTGGAAACTCTCAGAAATCTCATATTAATTTTATTTCCTTACTAGAAGCTAAGAATGTTATTGCTGAAACGGCCGCTTTCCAATTAATTTTACAGTTTCTTTACTGATGGATTCGTTTATGTGGGCCCTACAGAAATGCTTCATCAACACATGTCAAAACTAAAGGTATTTCTTCCTTCAGAGGTATCATAAAAACTAAAAACTCAAAATTGGTTGATGTTTATTACATGAAAGCATCCAGCAAAAGTACGTAAGAAAATATGTAGGCAAGGTAACTATGAAGCTAATTATGAAACTTTAATTAGAATTAGACAACGTTTAATTAGAATTACAATTAGTAACATTTTGGTTACTAAATGATTAGAATTAGAATTAGCTACTAAGCTAATTAATTATGAGAAAGTTACCCATCATTGTTTCCCGCATCAAGTCGTTTTCAATTTCAGAGCTGGCAGTTGGGGTCTACGAACGCAAGAGTGCCTAGGACCTACGACGATCTTAAAACGGCCCTGGTAGCACGATGCCTTGAAAAGCCGATAAGTAGTGCAGTTCCCAACTGTGCCGATTGGAAATTGAGGACGCAAGCTAAAGATCATTGTGAATAGGCCTATCTTTAAAAAACTGCACTTTGATGACTTTTTATTCGCTGCATCTAATTTATTTTCAGTATCCCAGAAAGTTAATGTCATTATTGTAACATAATTATAAATAGTTTTACAATAAAGTTGGAAAATTAAACAACTTAAAATATCATTATCAGGTATGACTTTATCCCTCAAATAAATAAAGTATCCCGGGAGAGATATTATTTCAACGGTGGAGGAATTATTTTCTTCCCCGAAAATACTGTCTTTCAAAATGTAATCTACGGGGGTCAGTGGCGTAACGAGGGGGCAGGGGGCGGCCGCCCCCGGGCGCAGGACAAGGGGGCGCAAAATTAGGCTTTAGAAAAAAGTTTTTTTTAAAGAAATCAGGCAAGAATAGCTAAAAAAGTCCAAAAAGTAACTATTATACATGAGTCTTGCAGGGGCGCGGGCGCGGGGGGGGGGCGCAAAATGAGGCTTCTGACAATTTGACCACTTTTTTCAGGAAAAAAGATGGAAAAGCAAAGGTCATGAGAATTTTTGGCGGAACTAAGAAAAAAATGTCAGGAAATTCTTGCCCCCGGGCGCACGAACCCCTAGTTACGCCACTGACGGGGGTAACGGGGGAAAGTTTATTCTTTGATAGATTCTCAGAGGAAAGAATCTGTACCGAAACAGATTCCCGAAAGGAAGACTTTTAAGGGAGAGACTGTGACGGGACACCGGCAAAAGCTGCATGTCTTTTCATATAGGCTACCTAATAAATTGCTATAGTAGGCCTAACTGTAACATTGTGTCGATGATAGTTGTTTTAGAACTGTAGCCTACAGATATTCCTCTGAATCGTTGCCAGGAGGTCGAGAATCTTTCGGTTTGACGCAACTCGATGACAACAATCCAACAATAATATTTATATTGCGCCCGTTTTTAATTAAACAACTCAATTGCACTCAGGATTTGACAGCATAGAATGATTTCGTAGGCCTACCCCTAGAACTATAGGGTTCTATGTCGACATTTTGCGAAACCAAGAAAAACGATTTTTAAGATTATTTTGCTGACGAAATTTTTCTGCTGTTTCATTGATGGGCAATGAAATCAAATTTTTTGGGAAAACAATGTTTTCCCTTAGTCTGATTATAATGTGTATTTCGATAATAATGTAAACCGACTATGAGTAATTTGGCTATAATTATGGCTGTATAACTTGTTTTATTGCAGACAAAGTGAGTGCTGTAGGAGTGTAGGTTACAAGTTCAAGTCACGTGTTCAGATCTCTCACTGGTATTGGCTATGGACATAACGATGTATAATTGTTTTTCAAACCTTACACGATAGCATCATAGCGGTTAGGTCTCACATTCACGTGATATAAAATAAACGATTCTATTGGATGGCTGAACTTCTATAGATCTATAGCTTTGAGACACTGTCCAAATTTATGGACATAGAACTATAGCACTCACAGATAGAGCTTAAGAAAGCATCTCAAGTTAAGCTGGACTATTCAGGACATAGTCTATGTCATGCTGATAACAGAAATAGAGTTAGGTTGATTTTTTTAAAGTTGACATAAAACCTTATAATTCTAGGGGTACGATTTTCAATTTTAGCATCAGTGGAAGAAAAGGCTACCGATTAGCTCGCTCTTAAGGTTACTAAACAACCTGTTACAGAATGATTTTCCGACTTTGGTAGTCTTCTATCTGTCGATTTGGAAATGCGGGACGGAGGACTTTAAGGTAGCAGTATCATGCTACGGAACGACAGATACTTAATGATCCCGTAAGTTCTGCATCGAGAAGTATCCCTCTATCAGTTAAGATTGTGCGCGAACCTTCCGGGAGTTGTGACTCTTCAGAATCAGGATTTTCAGGAGCAATCGTTGCAGCACTTCTCTTCAGAAGTCATACAAAGCATTAAAGTAAGTTATCTACATTCATCATCATTTTCATTTACATTGGCCTCACTGGAGAAGCCGACTGGACTTCTGGCATTAAATGGTGATCGATGTCTGCTAATTTCATGGGTTCGTTTGCCGATAGATGAGTTTTTGTTTCTCAATTAAACTTTGAATTGTGCACGTTAGTCTTACGTTGAGGTTCTAACTAACTCATCTGGCCTCTTCAGTCCTCTTCCGCTGGTGAGTCGTCGGCCATCATCTGAAGTCCATGCGCTCTCTTGAATACATCCTGTCTTCCTCAAAGTTCATTGTGGTGTTTTCGCGTTTTTCAGCGTTTATAGGTAATTGGCCAGTCGGCTACCTTCTTTCATTAACTATTCTTGTCCGTCGTTTAAAATGCACCGTCTCAAAACTTCTCCTTTGTCTACCACAGGTCATAGGTCATTCTCTCAATTTAAAAAGTACCAATGACGCTTTACCTTCTAATGTGTAGGGTCTAACCAGTTCTCGATTATTGTTTACTATTTCTCACCCATTATTGGATTGTCGCATAAGACAAGAAGTCGCTGAAATCATCTAAAACACTTAAGGGTGTACCAGATACTGAGTTATATCCTGGCCCATGGCACCTAAGAAACCTAAATAAACTGCCAGTTGGTCCAGTTTTCTTCAATCGGTCCACCATCGACTCATGCCTTCTGCATTTCACTTATGGCGCTATAGTGGGGCGTGGTGGTATAATAGGGGTATGTTCAGTGCCTTGCAGCCGGAGGGTTGCGGGTTCGAATCCACCTCAAGCCGCCGCGTAGGGACCCTGGGCAAGTCCTTCACTCGCAATTGCTCATGCGCTTCGGCGTGAAACTCCGATTCAGTGTCCGCACTGTAGTCGGGAGCGCTCTGAGTAGAAATCTTGAAGGGGCGCTATATAAATATCTGAAATGAATGAATGAATGAATGAATGAATAGAAATATACTAGAATAGCTTAGTTTGTATTAGATTAGACTCCGGAAAAAAGTATTAGTTGCACAGCATGCTATTTTTGTTGAGGAGTTGAAAGGTCGATCAATGCAAAAATCATCGACTACACTGTATACCCCTAACGGAGCCAAGGCCCAAGTATTTACAGAAGCAGTTTGTATAATCAATATCCATAAGCCTACGAACGACAGGGCCTACATGTGAAACATGAAAAGATGCATCAACATGGATCTCATAGGTCGAACGAGTTTTAACCCTCGGGCTACCATGGGGGGGGGTGGCTACCACCACTCCACCTACGTTTTTATGCATAAATTTGTGTTACATATGGAATGTAATTTTTATATTTTAGGTAGCTGTAGCAGATTCATTGGCGCACATTTTGACGTAAAAGTCATGATGGTATCTCACGCCGTTCAAAAGTTATACCCGATATACCCGAGGTACCAGAGGGGTGGATACCACCCCCCCCCTTAGTTTTTTCCAAAGCGTTTTCAGTTTTCTTCGCAGAAGAGAAACAAAAATACCATTCTGTAGAGGGAATGCAAGGCTACATTTGAGTGCTTACCTTTTTGTTTTTTGGAAATGGGAAGTGGTCATAATAAATAATAATACCCAACATCTGGGTGAAAATGGCTGATGCAAAAACCGATATTTCTACATAAACGTTTGTCAACAGCTACAGATTTAGAACTTATATTTAGCTGAAACAGGTACTGAAAATGAAGTGAGAAGCCAGTTTACAGGAAGCATTCGCACGAAATAACGGGAGTAACTTAAAATAACTGCAAGGACCACCGACATATTTGACTGCCGTGAACAATAACGTGAAGTTTTGTTTCATGTTGCCTCTGGATATCGCTGTACCTAATACAGACTATGGACTAGTTTGTAGGTTATTGTTACAAATGAAGCATCATTATGTTTAAAATGTTCTTGGATACATAGATCAGTTTCAAAACACACATAATCTTATATTTGTTTATCCAAAAAGTACAAAATGTACGCAATAATAGAAAATATCGCTAATTATCGGTTCCGTTGTTAAAAATGATGTAAGTTCGAGATGCAATCACATAATGTACAACTAAATATACCATTTTGTGCAGAAATGAATGCTTAATCCATTGCTGTATTACAAGGTATGATATGTGAAACCAAACCCGAAATCCAGGGGGTGGGGTGGTAACTTATGGCATCCCCCTTGGTAGCCAGTGTTACAAAAAAACCTCGGTAGCCTGAGGGTTAATAAGAGCTCGTGCATGTGTTTAATAGATATGTAAATATAATTATATATACACGTATATACACATAGGCCTATATATATATAAATGTAAATATAGCTAATATCGTCGGAAAATGCATACGAAAATATTCTGGCTATCCGAGATTCCCGTGTTTGCTTTGCTAAAACAAAAAAATCGAAGTATATAAACGCTTCTGTCAGTCTTCATCAATTTCGGATTTTGTTTCTCCATGACTGCCAGTGTCCAGATTTCGGATTTTCTAAACATACGCCCTCTTCCCACCACCTGTGGAAGTCAGGATACCAGTGTACGTAGCTTCCGTCATCATTCGCATGCAGAAGAGCACACAAACGACACCAATGGGATTCTGAAGTAAACGTTCCAGTCTTCTTCCAGCGAAAGTATTCGTTGTAGAGTGTATCGTTTTTATCGAGAAGATGGAGGTAGTCAGCCAGTTGCTTCGGGCTTTCAAAGTCATCGACGTGAATGTAGGACCCAGGAGGAGCCAAGGCCTTGTAGTCGTCTGGTTGTGCGCCGAGAACAATTGGTATGATGTCATTCCTGTAAATGTAATTAATCACATTCGATATAGAAAAAACGAGTAGACTATACACAAAACAATTTAACAAGTCGTCTTTGTGGCATAATTTGAAGTCGTAGGCCTAGGCATCGCGTTATTTCCCCTCAAAAATACCAGCCATAAAAAATATTTATTTTTCAATCAGTTTCTATGGAGGTTATATTTATATCTTCTTGAAATGGAGGCCTACATGAACATTCTTCAATAGACTTTACGCACAAACTATCACAACATAATTATAAGCGTATAATTTTATGTCGTGACATAGTTTTGGAGTGTTGGTAAACTTTCACTCACGATTTTTCATTATTAGCAGGGTAGAGACATGCATATTTTTAAATATGGTAATTTTTTAATTTATTTCGATATAAACAGGCGGGTTTACCTAATTATTCAGCAATTTCCGCCCAATCCATTGCAGCGTAAATGCTTGTCTGATTTCTCACTTAGCGAGGGCTGCACGGTCACAATTTACCAAATTAAATTTGGCACCATCCACCGGAACTTAAAAGAGGGTAACAATATAAACGAGAAGCATGAGGTGAAATCGGGGATAAGATGTAGGATTCAGATGGATAGGGAGAAGGGACGTGGCACTTCTGCACTATACACTTCTATATAGCTCGGAAATAGAGTTTTTGAGGAAGAAGTCGAATTGTCTCATTGAATGTGAACATGTACGTCTAATCATTCTGTGCCTTAGTGGCCAGTGCAGGTTATGGTAATATAGCAAGTAG
This sequence comes from Aporrectodea caliginosa, assembly GCA_020284085.1. NCBI lineage: Eukaryota > Metazoa > Annelida > Clitellata > Crassiclitellata > Lumbricidae > Aporrectodea > Aporrectodea caliginosa. The sequence continues at coordinate 1,921,769 of JACEVL010000384.1, read as the reverse complement.
TCAACTTATCTTACATAATACATAATACATGCAACTGGTATTTTCACCTGGATGTTGCAAAAATGTACTTACTGCAAGGCGTTGCGGAAAAACTTTTCTGTAATGTAGTCTTTACAGCAGTTATTCTCAAACGCAAGATAGAATTTGTATTCTTTTCTCAGCATCTGAAGACATCCCTCCGCCTCGCTTTTGGGACACTTTAATTTCCCACAACGACCATAGATGTCGACTTCAATGTACTTGGACAATTCATTGGCATAATTAGCTCGTCCGCTATGGGTTCCATAATCACAATTACTAACGAACCAAGCAACCTGTTTTGTTTTCCCAGCAGCGTAGTTGACTCCGTCATCTAAAGGATAATCCTCTATCCGGGTGAAATTCGGAAATGTCTCAAATTTTCCATAGGGGATCGGAATAGTAGAGTCTCTTCGGTAGAACATCGTCCAGTTGACTAGATTTTCAAGAGCACGAGAATCAAAAACGTTCATATGAGAATTCAGTGGGGGAGATTCTCCTCCTTTTATGACCCATACCTGGTTCTTCGATTTTGGCAACAAATCTTTCAACATGGAAGCCTTGAAACCTTCAAGGTAAACTGCATCAGCCATTTTCACCTCCTCCAGTTTCCTCGTGATGCTACAAGCCTCTACTGGACAGTTGTTAGATGTAAAAACATGCTGACCCTCTGGTGGCGGATTTCCATAGTTGCTGTGAGGTATCTGGTAAATAAGCTTTACCTTTGTTGTGTTCACTTTGTTGTATTTATTCAAAAACGTCGTGAGCCAGACTTGGTACGAAATTCGATCATTCGTTTCATTTAGTTGCATCCACCAAACGGACTGGTTTTCAGTTACCGTTGTATTCCGCAAATATGTAGATTCTAGAAACTCTTTGGAGTGTTCTGAGTGCCAATGGATTATTGATAATGGTTCAGCTACAAAGGACTCGTAAACAAGCATGAGTAGAAGTGCGATGATAACAAAAATACCTACGATTTGACATTTGCAGAGACCCATTCTCACGAGATCTGTCATCCTTGAGCATCTAGAAACTCCGTATGGTATTCTTATCAATGAAATGTTATTTCATGTGACCATTCTTTACTGACCTCCTTCTTCATTGGCTCTTCGTTTATCTTGACAGCGATCAATGTTCACCAATATCAACTATATTGAGTTTCACGAATTTTGGGGAAAGCCACCTAGGCATATGTCATGCTGTTCAGTCTTTATGTGTAGTCCACACTCAGTATTCCTTAAACTGATCGCTGTTGGGGTAACATCTCACAAGTATGTCGACTTTGTGAAAATGTTTGTCATTTCCAAACCCTCCTGTGAGCCTATACCATATGACTAAAGCCGAATGCTGCATATATGGTTGAACAGCTGTGAATATCGATCTTAACAGCAGCACATATTATCGAAGTTAGGCTAAGTCTGCACGTGCGACTCGTTGTCCATCTAGGTCGACTGCTAAATTTTTCTTAGCTAGACGAAACAGACGATTTTGAACGTCGTCTTTTAACTTTGCGTCACGGACCTCGCTGATTTTCGGTTATGACTCAATGTCAATGAACAGCTGTGACGTTCATGTGACTTCGACTGAATAATATATGTTAATAATCTGTATATATATATATATATATATATATATATATATATATATATATATATATATATATATATATATACTTCGAATATGCAGACTTTGCATCATCGGCTATACCAATGAACTCGCCATTCTTCGAACAGTATACTATCACTACATCCAGCGCCTAAAAGGCTGCTTCACACGCTAGCTTCGATCTTGCTATTTGTCGTGGATTTATTTGATTATAGGGGGCGCTGACTTTGATTCTTCTAGCTGACGGCCTACTTGGTAGAATTCGAGGTTGGCCTCCGCTAACATTAATTTTATACATGTATGTAACAAGTTGTGTCTGTGTCAGCCAATAAACAAGTATTGATTGACTGATTGACTGATTGCAAAGAGTGCAGCCAGATATAGCCTACAGTTTTGTCAACCATTTACCATTCCTCTATAGAAACTCTAGATTCCTTGCAACAAAAACCCTGCGCGAGAATCGGAAACAATACAAACAATGTAACCGTAGATTATAGTTATCACGAATGTCAACTCTGGCAAACATTGAATATTTTCTTATCGCGCTAATGTTGATCGACAGACCAAGTTTCTAGCCCATTATTGGTTGAGTTTAAAGCTTTGATCGCAAAAAATTACCGCGTTATTCTCACACGTTAACGGAGATCAATCATCCGTTCTGGTAAGCATGTACATGTATGTTCAGTGAAAGAAGTTCTTTCACTGAACAATACAATACCATTCCACTGAGTCCCTAATATAGAGTTTGCCTACTCTCAGATGTATATGACGCCATGGATAGGACACAAGTTACACTTCTGGCTCTGTTTGATGTCAGTGCGGCCTTTGATACAGTCGACCACGACATTCTTATTCATTTAGTTTCTTTTGGCATCTCTGGGAAGACGCTTGACTGGCTTCGCCCTTATTTGAATGGGCGTATGACCTGCGCTATCTTTGGGTCCACTAGGTCTCCTTGGGTTTCCATTCCATTCGATCTGCCGCAGGGCTCTGTTCTCGGCCTGTTGCTCTACATTTTATACACTGCTGATAGTGCAACTGTCCTGGCCTCCTGTGGTGTTTGAGTCAGCTCTACGCTGGTGATATTCAAGCTTATCTGCATTGTCCGGCATCTAATACTCTAACTGCAGCAGCCACATTGCAGCGCCCTATGGAGACTCTTAGCAGTTGGATGCTATCCAATCCTCTGCGCCTCAACCCTTCCAAAACGCAATTTGTATGGCTGGGTAATGGGCAGTAGCTGAAAAATAGATCCTCAGGCCATATCTGCCGATTTCCCTAACTTTGTCTTCTCAACATCTGTTCGCAATCTAGGGGTCTATGCTGGCATCACCTAGGGGTGCATTGCTCAGCTTGAGCGCGTGCTTCGTGCAGCTGCTAGGCTTGTTGGTGGTTTCTCTAAATTTGACCATGTCTCGCATTATATGCATGACGTACTCCACTGGCTTCCTGTTTCCCAGCACATTCAATTTAAAATATCGGCCTGGGTCTGGCGGTGCCAGTAAAGGAGCGCCCCAGCCTGCTCCATGAGTTTTGTTGCCCCACTTCAGGTTTTGCTGCCCGAAGAAATCTTCGTTCTGCATCACGAGGAATAATCTTTCGTCAGATATGCGTGTTCCTTTAGCTAGAGATTCTGAATACAACTTTACAAGAAATCTGAAAACTATTCTTTATCGCCGGAGTTCGGCTAGAGCGCTTCTGAGTAGGTTATCTTGGAGGGACGCTATATAAATCCTCTGTGTAAATGAATGAATGCACACCAGTAAGGCTGTGTAGTCAAGCAGTACGTCTGCCAAAACAAATACTCTGGAACCAAAACAAACGGATTCCTCACGCTTACGAGTGTGATGCCTCGGCCCACTTAGTGCCTTAACTAACTTATCTAGTGCCAAGTGCCAACAATACATTACGAGCTCCTCTTCCGTTTTCTGAATGGAACAGTTACCTACCAGTTCTTCGCCTTCAGTCGGTTCATCCGAAGACCCATATTGGCCCCATGGCTCTATCTGCTCCACCCCTCTGCAAAGCACCCATAACGAAGAATTTTGGCGATTATAATTACCCATCCTACACATAGGATTATGCATTCCTCTTCAACAAATTCTAACCTCGATGATCCTCTTCTCATTGCCTTTCTCGCTGCTCCTCCATGCCTAGACACTACACATGGTAGTCGTCGGAGTAGCTGCCGGTCTGTCTACCAGAAGCATAACTTACTTACCTACTACTTGGCGTATATTGTGATGAATGGCTAGATATCGTTGTCATTATTCAGTGGCTGTTGAGGCCACAATGAGCAGTCAAGCCCTTTGCATCTGAGTGCACGCAAAGTTGTTCATAGTTTATAATTATTACACTATATTAATGAGTACTGTTGATCGGTGCCCGTGGTTAACCCGAATTAGGAGTATGACGATGCACAAGGAAGGGATTACGCTGCACAAGGAAGGGATTACGCTTGGAGAGTCGATGTTCATCTCCTGAGGAAGTAGGAGGTTCGGAGCCCTGCTCTCGACGGACAGAGAATGAAGGTCGTTTGTTTCTTTTCTCAAAGGACTGAGAACAATTTGAAAAATGTATTATAGTCTACAACACTGTACTTACTGCAGCTGACAGTGAATTGGCTGTTGATCTCTTATTTCGCCGATGTAAATAAGTCGAGCATTTTCTTGGAGTAAACCGTTCAAACGTTACAGCCTGACATAGTCAGTCCAAGAAACGAAACTATGCATGATTGTAGGTCTCGACTGAGCGACCCTGAATAGCACGATTTCAGCGATTGGGATGAAATTTATTTGGTGGATTAATTTTGAGATTCTAGGATTAACTGTTACTAATGACTAACAGGACTCCTTGAGCCCCGCTCTAACCTCGATCCCTTTTCTACATCATCTATATTTCTGGACTTGCGTCACTCCTTGCAGATCACGCGGTCTTCGGTCAGCAGATTACATACAGGCAAATCTATACTGTATGTCATCTGTCTCGACTCAGCTGTTTCACTTGTGGTTCAATTCCATCTGGAATTACCTCCAGCTTGAGCTCCGCTCTGTATACTTGTAGTCCACACGACAGGGTTTTACAAATCGCTCAAGTCTTTTTTCTTTAGTCTTGACTGGACTGGAAGCTCTCCTGAGTAGGTTCTTCTTGGGGTATTATACAAATGCTTGGAAAGACAGAAGGAATAAATATATGAATGATGCAATATTTTACATTACGAGACTTAGGAATTATACATTTAAGACACTGAGTGTTGTTTCAGCTCATAAACTACTAATTATCATAAGGGTAATTACATTTCATTCTTTGTTTTTCAAAGTTAAAACAATAATTCAAAGCAGGATAGCAGATCATTCTAGAATGGCTACTTCTCATCGTCAGAATTTATGAATTTTTTAGCATCAAAGTTAAATGTAAGCTTCATGAAGCTGAATGAAGCTCTAAGCAAATTGTAGACACGTGTTAATATGCATAGAGCCATAGATGCTGCGCCTAGAGGCAATTCTTTGCTTAGCCTTATTGCAACTAAGTAGGCCTAGTAACTAAAGAAAAAAATCCAGTAACTATAACGATAACTAATAATACTAACTACAACTGCATCTGTAACTAAAATAAAATCTCTCTACATATATATAAATATTATGTGTATATATGTATAATATATATTATATAACATATTTATATAACTTTATAGCTTTTACTAAAACACATTATCTATATATTAATATCGGTAAGATCTCCTGGAAATGCGTACGGAAAGCCATCCTTGCCATATGAGACTTTCACATTTGCTTTTCTAAACACCCCGAGTAAAAAATTATCAAACAGTTTTGTTAGTCTGCATCAACTTCGCGTTTTGTTTCTCCAAGACTGCCAACGTCCAGGTTTCGGCTGTTCTAAACACACGCCTTCTTCCCACCATCTGTGGAAGTCGGGATACCAGTGTACGTAGCTTCCGTCATCATTCGCATGCAGAAGAGCACACAAACGACACCAATGGGATTCTGAAGTAAACCTTCCAGTCTTCTTCCAGCGAAAGTATTCGTTGTAGAGTGTATCGTTTTTATCGAGAAGATGGAGGTAGTCAGCCAGTTGCTTCGGACTTTCAAAGTCATCGACGTGAATGTAGGACCCAGGAGGAGCCAAGGCCTTGTAGTCGTCTGGTTGTGCACCGAGAACAATTGGTATGATGTCATTCCTATAAATGTAATTAAGTCTCATTTGATTAAGAAAAAGTTGGTAGACTATAAACTGAGCAAGAGATCATTTCTACCCTATGGTCATCAACGTTCGATGATTGATAGTCCTATCAGATCAATAAACTTGAAACCTATAGGGTTCAAGCCAACTTAGCCAAGTTCCTGTCTGTGCTGGTCGGCCATGGTGCATTTGCATAGCCAAAACGAGCATCCTCCTTCATCTGCATTTTTGTCTGACGCATGAAGGTAGCGCTCGTGAATAAGCTGGTGCCCTGCGCTTGGCTTTCAAAAAAAGTGGCGCTTTAGAAGTTTGGAGATTAGGATTTGAAGATTTATCGAGAAAATGTTCTACAATTAATAGAAATGCGTGGCCCTGAGGAAGAATTTACAGTTAATTAGTAACAGTCTAACTATTTTGTATATTAGTTAAATAATACTTAAATTTCAGTTGAATGTTAGGATATTTTGCGGAATGAATTTGGCTGCTATTGGTAGCTATGCAGAGGATTTGTATTTAATTTTCGTGATACTGGCCTGATATATTAGATATTTTAGACTTTTATAACGTGGTTGAATCCCACTTCAGATCGTAAGACGCTCGGGACTACGCTGGTGCCTTTTCGTGTAGCTTTCGAGTTGCGTTTTAGATGCTTGGAGCGTATACTATTACTATTACGATTACGACAGAAAACGCGACTATGGAGTGAAAACGTTTAGTTAACATTGGACCATTAATTAGACGGCAAATAATGACCTTTGTGTGTTTATGTCAATCCTTGTAAATGACCCTGCAGTGGGATTTAGCTACTGGCGATTTACAACTTTGAAGAGTAAACCCGTCTGCATGTAAACTACTAAACGTGCGTAAATAATTCACTTAAAAATTGTCTTCTTGATGTTATAATTTTATATCCCCACAGTGTTATTTAAAGTTCAGCTAATACTGTTATCCATAACAGTGAGCGTAGGTAGAGGAGGTAGAGGATTTGAGGAAGAAGTGGAATCGTATCATTGAACGTGAAACTGTACGCCTAATCGCCTTAGAGGCCTGTGCAAATCATGTTATCACAATAAGTAAATCCAGTTATAATTGTGACCATCGTATCGTATCTAAGCATGTATAAAGCTCCTCTCGCAGAATAGCTTTTCAAAAACGCTCTCAGCACGGAAGGTTTTATCTTTCTAATGACCTACAGTATGCTTGAGAAATTTCTTACCGAAGAACTAATTTGCCAAAACATTTGCTCAGAAGGAAAGCATATGTCGCGTCAAATGAGTTGTGTTTATTATAATTATCGATTGTACTAGCTATCAAACTATCAAACCATAAGTCCTTGAGTAGACTAGAGTTTCCTAGGCATAGGCCTATCTATTTTCAATTTTATTCTAATATGCCCTACACCAAAACAATTAAATCGAGTAATCAAAACAATTTGCGTCGAGTTCTTTGTTCAAAGCCAGGCCATTCAAATATCAATTTTTAATCAGTTTCCATGGAGATTTTATTGATAACAGCTTGAAATGTACACGAATGTGCTCCAATTTACTATGCTCATAAACTATCAGAACACCTAGGCAGTGTAGGCACATAGTCTTAGGTTGTGTCATAGCTTTGGTAAACCTTCACAATTTCTCATAAATTGTAGTAGCATAGGCCTATGTATTTTATAAATACGGTAATTTTTCACTAATTTTGATAGAGATAAACAGGTTTCATCTAATTATTCAGCCATTATATCTGTCCAATCCATTGCAGTATTAATCCTTGTCTGATTTCCCGATTTTGTAGAGGCATTCTCGAGCACGGTCACAATTCACAAAATTAAATTCGGCACCATCTACGGGTAGGCTACATAAAAGAGGGTAACAATATAAACGTAAAACTTGAGGTGAAATCGGGTACAAGAGGTAGGACTGAGATGGATAGGGATAAGGGACGTGGCAATTGTACTTGCTGAGTATAGCATGGAGGTAGAGGGTTTGAGGAAAAAGTGGAATCGTCTCATTGAACGTGAAAATGTACGCCTAATCGTCTATTCCTTAGAGGCCTGTGCAAATCATGTTATCACAATAAGTAACCAACTTATCCTAAACTGGTATTTTCACCTGAATGATGCAAAAAAGAGTACGTACTGCAAAGCATTGCTGAAGAACTTTTCTGTAATGTAGTCTTTGCAACAATTATTCTCAAACGAAAGATAGAATCTGTATTCTTTCCTCAGCAGCTGAAGACATTCATTCATTTGGTCTCTGGGACACTTTAATTTCCCACAACGACCATAGATGTCGACTTCAATGTACTTGGACAGTTCATTGGCATAATTACCTCGACCGCTATGGGTTCCAACGTCACAATTACTAACGAACCAAGCAACCTGTTTTGTTTTCCCAGCAGCGTAGTTGACTCCGTCATCTAAAGGATAATCCTCTATCCGGGTGAAATTTGGAAATGTCCCGAATTCTCCATACGGTATCGGAATTGTAGAGTCTCTTCGGTAAAATATCGTCCAGTTGATTAGGCTTCCAAAGGCATGAGAATCAAAAATCTTCATATGATAATTCACTGGGGGTGGCTCTCCTCCTATTATGACCCATACCTGGTTCTTCGACTTCGGTAGCAATTTTTTCAACATGGAAGCCTTGAAACCTTCAAGATAAACTACATCAGCCACCTTCACCTCCTCCAGTTTTCTTGTGATGCTACACGCCTCTACTGGACAGTTGTTAGATGTAAAAACATGCTGACCTTCTGGTGGCGGATTTCCATAGTTGCTGTCATGTATCTGGTAAATTAATTTTAGTTTTGTTGTGTTCACTTTGTTGTATTTATTCAAAAACGTCGTGAGCCAGACTTGGTACAAAATTCGATCATTCGTTTCATTTAGTTGCATCCACCAAAAGGACTCGTTTTCGGTAACCGTTCTATTCCGCAGATATGTGTATTCTAGAAACTCTGTGGAGTGTTCTGAGTTCCAGTGAATTGATAATGGTTCAACTACAAAAGACTCGTAAACAAGCATGAGTAGAAGTGTGATGATTACAAAAAGACCTACGATGTGGCATTTGCGAAGACCCAGTCTCTTCTTGAAAAAACGAGAAATGATTACAAAAGTACGTACGATTTGATATTTGCGGAGACACATTCTCTTCTTTTAAAAAACGAGATCTATCTTCGTTGAACATCTAGAACTCCGTATGAAATTCGTCTAAATGTAGTGTAATTTCACACGACGCCTCTTCACCGACGTACAGCTGCTAGTTTAACATACATACAAAACGCAGCATTCGGGGATTTTTAATATCCAAACCCTCCTGTGAGCCTATAACATTATCAGAAGACTCTACGTCGAATGCTGCATTGGTTTGAACAGCTGTGAATAGTAAATATCGATCTTAACAGCTGTACATAACGAAGTTAGGCCTGTAGCCTATATACCTGTCTTTTTGCATCTAGGTCGACTGCTAATGTTTCTTTACTGATCGTTATGCGAAATTGACGATTTCGATTGTCGTTGTTTTAACTTTGCGTTTCGGGCCATGTCGATTTACACGATTGACTCACTGTCATATTGTACAAATGTAGGCCTACCATTCATACCATGATCAGAATTAGACCTTATTATCTTAATTATCTATCTAGGGCTTCGTGGACGTTTATCTAAGAGTGTTTACGCTTATAATTGGATGTATATCCTGGCAAACAAAATAATGACCGTGCCTTAGAAACTACCTACGTCACATAGGCGTAGACTCTGCCAGGGCAGCCGGGGCACGTGCCCCCCCCCAATAATTGAGATGGTGGGGCATTGCCCCACCAATAAATCCAGAGGAGAATTTCTTAAAATATTAAAAACTTCGTCAGAAACAGAGACAAAGAACTTAAATACTATCAGAAATTCCATAATGAAAACCAAGATTTATTTATATCTTCAATGTTTTCAAGTCTTCAAGGCTTCAATATGACAATATGAAACAAATTTACATGTAAGCAAAAAGCAACCATTTCAGACTGAAACTGTTCTCGTTCTCGTCTCTACGCTGGATAACATCTTCTCGTCTATTGACAATTGAAATTCCTGCCTCTCACTATGCCTTGACCTCAGTGCAGCCTTCGACACCATAAAGCACCAGCTACTGCTTTCAAGACTCACCAAAAGGCTCTGTGTCCCCTGGGTCTGCCTTAAACTGGTTAGCTTCTTACGTAGATGACCGTATCAGCAGGTTGGCATTGGATGATCGGAACCGCAGCACCGCTCGATCTTAGCCCGCTGTTTACACTGCTGGAATGCCACAGGGGTCTGCCCTCGGTCCTTATTATTTAGATATCTACTTCCCAATCAGTCGTACAGCTAATCACTTTGAATTCCAATTACAACAGTAACCGGATGATACTCAGCTCCATCTTGCTCTGTCACACACCGATCAGCCTGGTAAACAGAAAAATTTGCATGGCTCTGTTTCAATGGTTTGACCATAAACCCAGACAAATCTGAGGCAATTCTGTTCGGTTCGCGCCAACGACTGCGTTCTCTTCGTAATTCAAATTCACTTCCGTCCTTCAAAAAGCGGCTCACAACTCACCATTTCCCGTTCGATTTCGGTTTACGCCAGTGGTGACGTTGACTAAATCAGACGTTTGAATTGGAATGTTGGTGTTTTACACATTCCAAGTTTGGCTTTGACAACTTTCCCAGTAAAAGAACTAGAGTTTAAATTATGCTGAACACTTGTTGCTGCACTTGGAGCAGTTTCATACAACAGTAACAACACAGCCCACGCTGATAAATAAGCAGGAAGTTAGGAAGTTTATATGTACTTTGGCAAACTTTGCGCATGATAGTCCTGAAAATAGCAACTGCGATTTATATTATTTAATATATTTACCTTCAGATTAGTCGAATTCTTTCCCACAAGCTGCAGTTCACATGGTTTATTGTTAGCGTCTGATCCAACTTTCACTAAACGTAAAACTCATATTCGTTTTGTCATCATTAGAGAGCGACGCGGGGGGAGACAACCTCGTCCCCCATACCCGCCATGCAACAAGTAAGTCCTCCCCATCGCGCCCCATCCGCGCATGTTTAGTTACCACCCTCGCAGGTTTTCTCCACATCCCCACACCATCCCCGCAGGCCTACATCACATTCCCCACAAAAAAGTTTTCACCAATGAAAATTTAAAAAAATTAAATTACAAGGCTATTTGTATTACTAATTGAATTGCTAAAACACACATAACACACGCAAGCAAGCAAGCAAGCACACACACACACACACTTAAATACTATCAGAAATTCCATAATGAAAACCAAGATTTATTTATATCTTCAATGTTTTCAAGTCTTCAAGGCTTCAATATGACAATATGAAACAAATTTACATGTAAGCAAAAAGCAACCATTTCAGACTGAAACTGTTCTCGTTCTCGTCTCTACGCTGGATAACATCTTCTCGTCTATTGACAATTGAAATTCCTGCCTCTCACTATGCCTTGACCTCAGTGCAGCCTTCGACACCATAAAGTACCAGCTACTGCTTTCAAGACTCACAAAAAGGCTCTGTGTCCTCTGGGACTGCCTTAAACTGGTTAGCTTCTTACGTAGATGACCGTATCAGCAGGTTGGCATTGGATGATCGGAACCGCAGCACCGCTAGATCTTAGCCCGCTGTTTACACTGCTGGAATGCCACAGGGGTCTGCCCTCGGTCCTTATTATTTAGATATCTACTTCCCAATCAGTCGTACAGCTAATCACTTTGAAGTCCAATTACAACAGTAACCGGATGATACTCAGCTCCATCTTGCTCTGTCACACACCGATCAGCCTGGTAAACAGAAAAATTTGCATGGCTCTGTTTCAATGGTTTGACCATAAACCCAGACAAATCTGAGGCAATTCTGTTCGGTTCGCGCCAACGACTGCGTTCTCTTCGTAATTCAAATTCACTTCCGTCCTTCAAAAAGCGGCTCACAACTCACCATTTCCCGTTCGATTTCAAGCACTTAGATATTATAACTGCATCTTCTCCTAGCGGTTGACGATCAGCGTCGTAGATTCACATTTCGGGAAATTTAATAATAATAATAATAATAATAATAATAATAATAATAAAAATAAAAATAATAATAATAATAATAATATTTATTTATTTATTTTCTACAATAAAATAATAATAATAATACATTAATGTAATACCGGAAGCGCTTATGATGCGACCAGTTTTCGCGTTCTGATTGTCCAGACCCCATGCCCCACCAATATTTTGGACAAGTTTACGCCAGTGCTACGTCATGTTCCCATTTGACGGGCCATAAAAGAAAGAATGGAATGTTTTTTATCTGCTGCTAATTCTTTTTGCCTAAGTGGTCTAACAGAGCTACAACAAAACCGAACAGAGACTTTCATTGCCTTGCGTTTAGTAGGAGTGCAACTGGCATTAGGTTTGCGTTTCAGCGTTTCTATACATCCTGGATCAGTGTTTCCGTTGGCTGATAACGTTGAAGTTGCTGGGCTATCAATTCGATTCTATTTTCAGGACAGCGTTTAAAGTGGCCAACAACTTTGCGATACCCCTTAGCAAGACTAGGTCTACACCTTCAACGCCCGACTCGATTATACCTGCCAGTCAATTAGAAATATACCTTACTTGCCTATTCGCAGAGGGCTGCATGCTATGTGCCATAAATGGCATAATTATGCTGAAGAGGTAGCTCTTTGACAACAGCTGTCATAGTTCTTGCAATGTCCGTCACAACTGTTGTTACTTTGCCCACTGATGTGATGTGCTCGAAACAGGCTTCAGAAAAGTATCGTTTTTCACCATTGAAAACCCCAAAAGCAAACGACTTAAAATTCCAGGTTTTGTCAGTCAGATGGCCGGTTACCCTTAAGTAGCTGTCACTGGTCACAGGGGACTAGTAGTCTTCTGTTAGACGGTTAGAGCAAGAAAAACCGCATCTTCAAGCGTCTGACAGATCCAGTCCCTCTTTTGTTTGTGCAAATCGTCGAATCGAGCACTAATTAGTGAACGTGAGAAAATCGTTTAAGATTATAATCGCTAATTTCAAAATTTATTAAGCGCGTCTCTACAGATAAGCGCTACGCAGCAGCTTATTCACAAGCGCTGCGTCGTATCGTAGATCGATGTACTGTGGAGGTCTAAATATTTAGAGAGAGAGAGAGAGAGAGAGAGAGAGAGAGAGAGAGAGAGAGAGAGAGAGAGAGAGAGAGAGAGAGAGAGAGAGAGAGAGAGAGAGAGAGAGAGAGAGAGAGAGAGAGAGAGAGAGAGAAGAAGCTGTTAATAGGCGTCCTGTAAGCCCACGTCTCTTGAGATATTAATAGCATTTGGGATTGCATTGTTATACCTTCGCTATTGTCCTGATCCACCGGCTTAACCATCTCCTTTAGTTGAACTATAGGGTTCCTGGCATAGTGCAGGTTCCGTTTTATCATCTGCCGAATGCGACACTGTTGTCTTATCATGCACAGGACCGGACGCATGCTTGGAATTATGGCGACTATCTGACTCATCCTACGAACTCACAAACTATGCTCCTTTTACAGTAGGCCTGTAAGCTTATGCATCTCTTCAACAAATTCTAATCCGGCTGATCCTCTTATGCTTGTCTTTCTCGATGATCCCCCATGCCTAGACACTACGCATGGTAGTCGTCGGAGTAGCTACCGGCCTGTCTACCAGAAGCATAACTTACTTGCCTAGCGTATATTGTGACGAATGGCTAGATATCGTTGTTATTATTTAGTGACTGTTGAGCCATGAATGAGTAGTTAAGCCCTTTGCACCTGAGTGCACGCCAATATGTTCGTAGTTTACATGTACACTTATTAGACTATTAATCATTGGTTGATCGGTGCACGGGGTCTACCCGGAGTAGGGGTACGACGGTGCACACGGAAGGGATTGCGCTTGGAGAATCGATATTCATCTCATTACGAAGTAGGGGGTTCGGAGCCATGCTCTCGACGGACCGAGAACGAAGACCGTCTGTTTCGTTTCTCAACGGACTTACTTAGATCAGTTTGAAGTGGTACCCCGTCAGATTCTAGGATTAACTGTTACTAATGACTAACAGGACTTCCAGCTCCGTACCGCTCTGACCTCGTCCCCTTTTGCGTCAGTCTTTGCAGATCACGCGGTCTTGGGTTGGCAGATGACATAGAGGCATATCCATACTGTCTGTCATATGTCTCGGCTGAGCTGTTTCGATTGTGGATCCTTCCATCTGGAATGACCTCCCGCTTGAGCTCCGCTCTCTACTTGTGGTCCACCCGACAGGGTTGAACAAGTCGCTCAAATCTTTTTTCTTTATTCGTGACTGGACGAGGGCACTCCTGAAAGTTCTTGAAGGGGCGCTATATAAATTCTCTGAAAGAATAAATGAATGAATGATGCAATATTTCACATTACGTGGCTTAGGAAAATACATTAAAGCGATTAAAGATCATTGTGTTGCTTCGGCTCATATAACTACACGGTGATTCAATAAAAAGTAAGCCAAACTTTATAAACAAATATTAAAGCTTAAACTATATTTTATTAATAATATTTTCAAAATAAAAATATGCACATACTTACCTTTCATTTTATTGACTTCCGGTTTATATTTCCTACTAAAAAAAGCAGACGATAAATAATACGATAGAAAACTTAAACAAGAAACTAGCAATTTCCGGAAAAATGCCTTTTAGTAAAGAAGATTTACACATGATAAAAGGTTTGAGGGAATCCAACTTATTTACAGCAGCCGTCAATTTCTACAAGAGTTTCCAGAAAAACACTGGACCAGAAGCGGATTAGATAAATTGCTTCGAAAAATTAGCGTAACAGGGTCAGTAGGTCGCGTCATTGGTAGCGGCAGACGAAGGTCATCGCGCACTGAAGAAAACGTTGCAAAATGGGGCCAGCGCCTCCAGGCTTGCGTGCAAGCAGAAGAAGGACATTTTGAACATCTTCTTTAATTAAATAATCAAACCATACTACTGAGAGTTTATTCACAAAAATATTAAATACTGTTTTCATGTTAGAAGTACTTATATGAAATACAAAGTTTGGCTTACTTTTTATTGAATCACGGTGTAATTATCATAAAAATAATTAGATGTTATTCTTTATTTTAAAACAATAGTCAAAGCAGGGTAGCAGCTCATTTTGGAATGGCTATCCGACATGGTCAGAATTTATGAATTCTTAGCATCAAGGTTAATTGTATTCATGAAGCTGAATGCACCCATTCTTAAAAGCCTTTCGAAGCTCTAAGCAAATTGTTGACACGTCTTAATATGCACAGCTGCTGCGTCTAGAGACAATTTCGCCTAGCCTTATTGTAACTAAGTAGTGACTAAAAGTATACAAATCCAGTAACCAGTGGCGTCTAACCCCCCCACCTGGAATGGGAGAACAAACCCCCCCACTCTGGCCGACTTATATATAAAAGAGACTCAGAAGTCACTCATAACTATAAATTAATATACATCAGCATAGTACATTACAAAAGTTACTCCAGGCAATCAGAAGTTATTATACTGTAAATGTTCATTAATAGGCCAATTGTGTTCTGACCAGTAACGACTACATAATATAATAATAAATTTCACAGCTAACAAAGCACCACTCACCAGTGACCGGTTGAATGGAATAATAACTTTATTCTAGGCGTCTATGTTATATGCAATGCAATGGGTAATGGTAATGGTACAACATAAGCAAACAATTTAAAGAAGTTTGCATTTTTATTCAAAAGAGTGTGTAGGCTACACGAATGTGCACCAATTCTATTTGAATTTAATATCGTTTCGTGGGATGACTGCCCGCGGACAGCGGTTGATAAAGGAATATGAAACTGTGATTGTACAATAACGAATCAAAGGCTTTGATTCTTTATTGTAGGCCTACTAACCGCAAAGATGTTAGTATTATAAAGTAGTTCTGTATTGCTTCTTGCCAGCCTCAGTATTATCACAGTAGGGCCTAATAAGCACCCTAATCATGGCAATTACAAAACAGACAATGCAAGTTACAGTATAGAAAAGTAAATCGGCACAGTTTCTCAGCAGCTCTAATATCAGCTGTGGGCCTATTAGCTGCAGATTAACTGCTTTCTCAGCACTGGTGATATGGCAGTTAAGCTGCTAATAATTTGTATCGCTAGGCATATTATCTGCCAAACAGCATCTTATATTGGCTAGGCCAACAATTAACTTTCTTAATGCTACAGAGCTCTAATGCAGCGATTGCCTACCATTTAATTATGTGACGAACTTCTAATGCAAAATGTTTCAGAAAAGAACAGGACAAAGAATTTAAAAAAATTAAGTTAAATCAAAACGTGGTGGTGAATTAAGATACGTAGAAAAGTGTAAAATTCTAAATTATTATAACTCACCACTAAGAAATTTCCCGTTGCTGGTAACCGAAATAAAATATTACGCCAAATAGCACTTAAGCTAATAATCCGAATTCTCCCCAGAGATTGTCTGTATAGACTGCCTTCTATAGGTGTCGAGAATTTCTGTTGATGTCGAATGGTGATGCTTAATGATTACAGTTACTCTCAACACGTACCAGTCAAGAAACAGTAAAATTCCCTAGTCTGTGATTATAATGAATATCACATTCAACGACCAGTTACGCCCCAACACTATACGACTGCACCTCTAGCACTGAAAGGCAGTTTTACAGCATATATAGCTGCTCTTATTCATTACAGGGATCTGCTGGCCGGAAATCTAATAGGAAACATCTGTTATTAGCTTCATTAGCTTTACAGAGGGACCATGCACTGTTTGAAGATTGAGGTACCTATACATGCACAGCAAGTGTCTATACGGGTCGTTAGATATTTGCTACAAGGCCACCTTAATCATCTGTCGCCTTCATCACCTTCCTTGCCAAGCCGAAACCCCCGCCATGGGGGCGGATTCGGCTTGGGATCTCCAGTAAACGTGACCTGAAGTGATAAGAAGTGTGCTCAACCACTGATGTCTCTGAGTTGGAGGGATCCTTGGGTGTATGGGTCCGAGATAACATGTGTTTTCGATATCATGTATGATACATATATACTAATTTTCGTACATGCAGGCCGTTATATTAACGGAAATCAACAACCCCCAGTTTATGTCCAAAGCGTCAAACCCCCACTTCTCGAATCGGTGGGAGATCGTTCTCCCAACCCCCCCCCATTGGTAGACGCCACTGCCAGTAACTATAACTATAACTAAATAATACTAACTATACCTGCAACTGTAACTAAAATAAAATCTGTAATAATACTAATGATAATTCTCTTCTTTTAATATTTTAAAACGACAATTAAGCAGTAGGATTACAAATCAGTATGAACGGACGATCACAAGTTATTACAGGAGTCGCATTTAACTGTATACAGCAGCCATGCGCGCCCATCACGTCTTACATCTTAGTTTACCAACGCGCCATCTCGCGAATGAAAGGTTGAGTGGACCTTTGGGAGGGTACGGGAATTTTACTGCATTGTATTGTATTTTCGTTTATTTCATAACTTGCTCTCAAAACGCAACAAGTAACAGAGACTATACTATTATAGCTTTAGGCCTAGATACTGCACTGTCCAGCACTATAGGTATAAGGAGGCGATCCCGCAACCTACTGCACTTCCCGCCAGTGATGCTACCACTACACTATGGACTACATTATATATGTATATCGGTAGGTTCGCATGTAATTCCGGCCGGAAGGTATCCTTGCCATCTGAGACTTTCACATTTGCCTTTCTAAAACACCCTGAGTCAAAAATTATGAAACAGTTTTGTTAGTCTTCATCAACTTCGCGTTTTGTTTTTCCAAGACTGCCATTGTCCAGATTTCGGATTTTCTAAACATACGCCCTCTTCCCACCATTTATGGAAGTCGGGATACCAGTGTACGTAGCTTCCGTCGTCATTCGCATGCAGAAGAGCACACAAACGACACCAATGGGACGATGAAATGAACCTTCCAGTCTTCTTCCAGCGAAAGTATTCGTTGTAGAGTGTATCGTTTTTATCGAGAAGATGGAGGTAGTCAGCCAGTTGCTTCGGACTTTCAAAGTCATCGACGTGAATGTAGGACCCGGGAGGAGCCAGGGCTTTGTAGTCGTCTGGATGTGCCCCGAGAACAATTGGTATAATGCCATTCCTATAAATATAATTAAGTCACATTATATAAAGGAAAAGTGGGTAAAAACTAAACTGAACAAGAGATCATTTCTATCCTATGGTCATCAACGTTCGATGATTGATAGTCCTATCAGATCAAGAAACTTAAAACTTATGGGGCACAAGCCAACTTAGTCAAGTTCCTGCCTGTGCTGGTCACCCATGGATTTTTGCGTAGCCGAAACGAACATCCAATAAGCTGGTGCCCTGAGCTTGGCTTTCGAGTTGCGCTGTAGAAGTTTGGAAATTACGATTTGAAGGTATAGCGGGAAATTATTCTACATTTATAAAGTGCATAACGCAGAAGAAGAAGAAGTAACAGTAAATTAGTCACAGTCTGACATTTTTGTGCATGAGTTAAATTTCAACTGGATGTTAGGATATTTTGCAGAATGCAGTTGGCAGCTATTGGTATACCTATGCAGAAGATTTCCAAGCCCTATTTAATTTTCAGGAGACTGGCTTTATATATTAGACATAAGCTTAATAGACTTTTTCATAACATGGTTTGAACCTGGCATCAGATCTTAAAAACGCTAGTGAATAAGCTGGTGCCCTGCGCTCAGCTTTCAAGTGTCGCTTTAGATATTTGGAGTTTAAGAATGCGATTACGATAGAAAACGTGACTATGGAGGAAACATTAATTGCACGACACATAATTATTGGCCTTTGTGTGTGTCAAAGTCACCCCTATTGGTATTTAGCTACTGCCGCTTTACAACGGGCGAAAATAGTTCACTTTAAACTTGTCTTCTTTATATACACGCCTACAGTGTTATGCAAACTTCAGCCAATGCTGTTCTCCAAAACAGGGAGCTGCTATATAATATACGTAAATCAAGGTTATAATTGCGACCGTATTGTATCGTAGCCAAACGTTTATAAAGTTCTTCTCGCAGAACTCTCAGAGAAGGTTCTTCAATTTTTTCAATTTTATCCTAGTGAAAAACACCGTGCTTGAGAAATTTCTTACCGAAGAACTAATTTGCCAGAAATTTTCTCAGAAGGAAAGCATATTATGTCGCGTCAAATGAGTTGTTTTTATAATCGATTGTTCAAACTGTTAAACCACAAGTCCTTAAGTAGAGTTTCGTCTTTTAGGCATAGGACTACCTACTTTCAATTTATCTTAATGGCACACGAGAACAACTTGACATGTCGTCTCGGTGTTTATCTAGTTTCTTAAAGCCCGGCCATACAAATAATTTATTTTTAATAAGTTTCTATGGAGATTTTATTGATAACAGCTTGAAATGTGCACGAATATGCGTCAATGTACTATTCTCATAAACTATCACAACACCTAGGCACATAGTCCTAGGTCTGGTCATAGTTTTTGTAAACTTTCACTCATAATTTCTCATAAATAATAGCGAAGAAACATACGTATTTTTTTAAATATGACAATTTTTCACTAGTCTCCATGGAAACAGACAGGTTTCACCTAATTATTCAGCAATCTCCGCCCAATCCATCGCAGTGTAAATCCTTGTCTGATTTTCCTACTTTGTGAAGTCTTTCTCAGTCACAATTTACAAAATTAGATTTGGCACCATCTACCGGTACTTAAAAGAGGGTAACAATATAAACAAGAAACTTGAGGTGCAATCGGATACAAGAAGTAGGACTGAGATGGATACATTGGATAGGGAGAAGGGACGTGACAGTTGTGCATGCTGAGTATAGCATGGAGGTAGAGGGTTTGAGGAAGACGTGGATTCGTCTCACTGAACGTGAAAATGTACGTCTAATCATCTACGTCTTAATTAGAAGCCAGAGCAAATTATGTTATGATACCAAGTAACCAACTTATCTTACACTGGTATTTTCATCTGAATTATGCAAAAAGTACTTACTGCAAAGCATTGCTGAAGAACTTTTCTGTAATGTAGTCTTTGCAACAATTATTCTCAAACGAAAGATAGAATTTGTATTCTTTTCTCAGCATCTGAACACATCCACCCATTTCATTTTTGGGACACTTTAATTTCCCACAACGACCATAGATGTCGACTTCAATGTACTTGGACAGTTCATTGGCATAATTAGCTCGTCCGCTATGGGTTCCATAGTAACAGTTACTAACAAACCACGCAGCCTGTTTTGTTTTACCAGCAGCGTAGTTAACGCCGTCATCTAAAGGATAATCCTCTATCCGGGTGAAATTCGGAAATGTCTCAAATTGTCCATAAGGGATCGGAATTGTAGAGTCTCTTCGGTAGAATATTGTCCAGTTGACTCGGCTTCCAAGAGCATGAGAATTAAAAACCTTCATATGAGAATTCACTGGGGGTGCTTCTCCTCCTATTATGACCCATACCTGGTTCTTCGACTTCGGCAGCAATTTTTTCAACATGGAAGCCTTGAAACCTTCAAGGTAAACTGCATCAGCCACCTTCACCTCCTCCAGTTTTCTTGTGATGCTACAAGCCTCTACTGGACAGTTGTTAGATGTAAAAACATGCTGACCTTCTGGTGGCGGATTACCATAGTTGATGTCAGGTATCTGGTAAATAAGCTTTACCTTTGTTGTGTTCACTTTGTTGTATGTATTCAAAAACGTCGTGAGCCAAACTTGGTACGAAATTCGATCATTCGTTTCATTTAGTTGCATCCACCAAACGGACTCGTTTTCAGTTACCGTTCTATTCCGCAAATATGCATATTCTCGAAACTCTGTGGATTGTTCTGAGTACCAATAAATTAATAAAGGTTCAGCTATAAAAGATTCGTAAACAACCACGAGTAGAAGTGTGATGATTATAAAAAGACCTACGATTTGACATTTTCGAAGACCAATTCTCTTCTTCAAAAAACCAGATATGATTACAAAACTACCTGCGATTTGATATTTGCGGAGATACATTCTGCTCTTGAAGAAACGAGATCTGTCTTCGTTGAACTCCGTATGATATTCGTCTAAATGTAGTTTAATATCAAACGATGCCTCTTTACTGACGTACAGCTGTTGGTTTAACGTACACACATAATGTAGCATTCGGGAATTTTTTGAATATCCAAACCCTCCTACTACCCTATAGCAGATGACTGAAGTCGAATGCTGCATCGGGTTGAACAGCTGTGAATATCAAAATTAGGCTTGTAACTACATAACTGTCTTTTTTCATCTCGGTCGACTGCTTAAAATGTTCTCTTAACTGATCGTTATGTGTATGCGAAATAGATGTTTGTTGTTTTAACTGTGCGTTTCGGGCCTTGTCAATTTACACTATTGACTCACTGTCATATTGAACAACTGTACAATTCATATCTATTCATATCTTGATCAGACTTAGACCTTATTATCTTAATAATCAATCTATATAGGCCTTCGTGGACGTTTATCTAAGAGTGGTTACTCATATGAGCGGATGTAGCCTATACATGTATCTCTTCAAACAAATGACCATGCCTTATCTACGTCATGTTCCCATTTGACGAGACATAAAAGAATTAATGGAATGGTTCTTTTATCTGCTGCAGATTCTTTTTGCAAATTGTTTTTATGGTCTAACAGAGATACGACAAAACCTAACACAGACTTTCATTGCCTTGCGTTTAGTAGTAGTGAAACTGGTAGTAGGTTTGCGTTTCAGCGTGTCGAAATATCCTGGATCAGTGTTTCTGTTGTCTGATAGCGTTAGAGTTGCTGGGTTATCAATTCGATTCTATTTTCAGGACTCTCTTTAAAGTGGCCAAGAACTTTGCGACACCACTTAGCATGTAGGCCTACAGCCCTACACCTTCAACGCCCGATTCGGCGACAACTCTATTCGCAGAGGGCTGCAGGCTATGTGCCATGAGTTTCATATGCTGAAGAAGTAGTTGTTTGACAACAGCCGTCATATTTCTTGCATTGTCCGTCACAACTGTTGCTACTTTGCCAACGGATGTGATGTGCTCGACGCAGGCTTCAGAAAAGTATCGTTCTTCGACATTGAAAACCCAAACGCAAACGACTTAAAATCCGAGTTTTTGTCAGTCAGGTGGCCGGTACCTCTAAGTAGCTGTTACTGGTCACAGGGGACCAGCGTAGTCTTTTGTTAGACAGTTAGAACAACAAAAACTGCATCATCGCTGCTAGCATCTGATAAATCCAGTCCCACTTTTGTTTGTACAAATTGTCGATGCCAGCACCAATAGCGAACGTTAGGAAATCGTGTAGGATGGTAAGCCTACACGAAATCGTAAACTCTAAATTCCGAAAGCGTTTCTCTATAGCCATGCAAGCGCAACGCACCAGCTTATCCACGAGCGCTACGATCGATGCCCTGTGGAGGTCCGAGTTCAGTGGCCAGAGAGACCAGAGAGAGAGAGAGAGAGAGAGAGAGAGAGAGAGAGAGTCAGAGCAGCTTTTAATAGACGTCCTGCAAGCCCACGTCTCTTGAAATGTTAATACATGTAGCGTTTGGGAAGGCATTGTTATACCCAGAGGCAGATCTATCGTCGAACTAATGAAGCTTAAGCTTCAGGGCCCCAGGATTTCAGGGCCCGAAGACAGTATTAAACTGATGATATCGTATTATAAGGATGAAATCTACCACAAATGAGTAAATGAGTGTCATCAATTCAAAGAATATTTCCACTGTAGGAAATTCCAGAACACAGAAGAAAACACGCCATCTAAAATTTATTTGTGAGCAACATCTAACTGAAGTGTTCCCCAGTTTTAGTAATGCGCTTAAGCTCTTCTTGACAATGCCTATAATGAGCTGTGAAGCAGAAAGAATTTTCAAACCTATCCTTTATAAAAGAACTGATTCCGGGCTATAATTATTGAAGAGCATGCATATTGTCTATAGAAAATGATATTGCAAGGAAGCTATCATTTGACGAAACTGTATGTCAATATTTTGCTAGAAAAACCAGAAAAGAGTATTTCATAAATATATGCTTCAATGTGTATTCTCATAAGTGTCTTCCGTGTCTAGTCTAGTACGGAAGTTGCAAAGGTAGACGGACATAATCCTCTCTATGGACATAATCCCCCGGACATAATCCCCAGGCTAGGACATGATCACCTGAACGTCAGCCAAGTAAGATGGATGAACTTAAATATTATATCCAATAACATCTATAAGATTTTTATTCCACTGGAAAAGTTATTAAACTAGTTGGTCCAAAAATGTGTACAAAATTGTTGCAAGCAACGGCAAAGTTACAGTTAGCCTAAGAGTACATAAAATGTGACTTATAGCTTTAGAGCCCATTTTGGGCTCAACATTTTAAAACGTGTCCAATCCCGCGCAGCGTATCCTCGAATCCTCGATCGATTTTGCTCCATCTTGCCGATTGTTGTATCTCGCCGACCATTCTTTCATTGTAAATTTAATATTAGAAGTGAACGACAGTAGCAAGACTTCAGTTAAGACCTAAGCGACATTAACAAGTCCGGCTATCTTTGGAACTTAATGACAATAACGAGTCTTAAGGTTAGACCTGTATGGCATTAACAAGTCTTAGGTCTAACAATACTGACACAACGATACTCACACAATACTGACACAACGAACAAAAAACTGGCCAATTAAGGTTTATAATTAAATGCAGACACAGGCTCATTGCACAGAGGGATTATGTCCTACTCAAAATCGAGGGATTATGACCGGGGATTCTGTCCGGAGATTATGTTCTGCAACCAGTTGCAAAGGGACCCCATTACTGCACCAGTTCAAGCTTCAGAGACCAAAACCGTAGACCCGCCTTTGGTTAAACCTTCGCTTTTGTCCTGATCCACCGGCTTAGCCATCTCCTGCAGTTGAAATAGGGTTCTTGGCATAGCGCAGGTTCCATTTTAACATCTGCCGAATGTAACACTGATGTCTTATCACGCGCAGTAGCGGTACGCGTGCTTGTTACGCAGATCGTAATCGTTAGCTGCAAACTTCTAAAGCGCCACTCCAAAGCCAAGCACAGGGCACCAGCTTATTCATGAGCGCATATAATATTTGAATTACTAGTTGCTACGGTGGCACGTTACGAGTGCCTGTGTGGAATCAAGTAGCAGCTCTTGTGTGATGTATTGATGCAATTTCGGGCCTTCACTTACTTACCTATAGTGTCAACAATATAACGAGCTCCTTTCCCGTATTCTGAATGGAACAGAACGGAACAGTATACAGTTTGCTCTTGCTATCAGATATCTAGGACTACCACTTCTTCGCCTTCAGTCAGTTCGTCCTAAGACCCCTATTGGCCCGTCTCTCAATCTGCTCCACCCCTCTGGATAAACACCAAGAGTAACCCATAATTATGGCGATTATCTGACCCATCCTATAAGCTGACAAACTCTGCTCCTCTTACAGTACGCGTATGCATTCCTCTTCAACAAATTCTAATCCGGCTGATCCTCTTCTGTCTGTCTTTTTCCCTGCTCCTCCGTTCCTAGACCCTACACATGCTAGTCGTCTCAGTGGCTACCTGCCAGTCAATTAGAGTCTTACTGTTAGCCTACTTGCCTAGCGTAGGCCTATATTGTGACGAAGTCGCTCGTCGTTTTTCTTTAGTCGTGGGTGGACTGAGAGCACTCCGGAGCAAGTTCTTGAAGGGCGCTATATAAATGCTCTGAAAGAATGAATGAATGAATGAATGAATGAATGAATATTTCACATTACGAGACTTAAAACTAATACATTTAAAACATTGAGTTTTGTTACAGCTAATATAACTAATTATCGTAAGGGTAATTAAATTTATTCTTTATTTTTCAAAGTTAAAACAATAATTCAAGGCAGCGTAACAGATCACTCTGGAATGGCTACCCTATAGTCGTCAGAATTCATGAATTTTTATTATCAAGGTTAATTGTATTCATGAAGCTTAATGAACCCATTTTAAAAAGCCTTTCGAAGCTCTAAGCAAATTGTTGACACTGCGTTTAGAGACAATTTCTCATAGCCTTCTTGTAACTTAGTAGTAACTAAAGTAAAAATTCCAGTAACTATAACTAAAAAATTAAAAAATACTAACCATAACTGCAACTGTAACTGAAATTAAAGCTGTAAGGAGAACCACACTGCTATATATATATACGAGGGTTGATCAATAAGTAATGAGAAAAACATATTAGACAGCTTTTTTTGCAGAATTTTTTATTTTTATTTACTAGCTTACTTATTTAGCAGAGTTTTTATTTTTAAATTGTCATGTAGGCCATTACTGTGGTTGCTAGGCAACTGCCGGAAGCCGTCTGCCCAGCGGCTGTTGTAAATAATGGATAAAAACGAGAAACGTGCGGTTATTAAATATTTGCATTTAAAAGGATTGACTCAAAATGAGATTGCAACGGACATGAAGAAGGTTTTAAGGGACAATGCCCCTTCACAGGCTACAGTCTATCGGTGGGTAGCTGAATTTAATCGCGGTAGGCAATCAACTGAAGACGAGCACCGTTCTGGCCGCCCTATTGAGACCTGTACCAACGAAAACGTTCAATTCATCCAGGATCTGATACAGAAAGATCGGCGGGTTAATATTAGAAATGTAGCAGATTGTTTGAAGTTGTCGTACGACACAACCCATCATATTATTACAGACATTTTGGGGTACAACAAGGTCTGTGCTTGATGGGTTCCACGAATGTTAACACATGAAAACAAGCAAGTCCGACTAGCAACTTCTTGTGAAAATCTCGACCTTTTTAGAGAAGACCAGGCAAAGTTTCTACGCAGATATGTCACTATGGATGAGACTTGGGCTCACCACTTTGATCCCGAGACAAAACTGCAGAGTATGGAGTGGAAGCACGTCGATTCCCCGACACCGGTCAAATTCCGCAAAATTGCATCAGCGGGTTAAGTTATGGCATCCGTATTTTGGGACAGTGAAGGTATTTTGATGATTGACTACTTGGAGCGTGGAAAGACTATCACGGGTGTCTACTATGCACAGTTAATCCGAAAACTTCGCGTGGCTATTAAGGAAAAACGTCGAGGGAAGTTGCGTCAAGGTATCGTGTTTCATCAGGACAATGCTCCAGCTCACACCTCGTCTGTTGCAATGACTGCAATTCGCGAGTGCGGCTTCGAACTGCTACAACACCCACCCTATTCTCCAGACCTGGCACCGTCTGACTTCCATCTGTTTCGTTATCTGAAAGATTCGCTTCGCGGACAGAAATTTGACACTGATGAAAGTGTTATCCATGCCATAAATGACTGGTTTCAGGAGCTAGATAAAACTTTCTTCCTGGAGGGTGTAAAAGCACTTGAACATCGCTGGGAAAAATGTGTTGAGCTTAAAGGGAAATTATGTTGAAAAACTATAAAACAATGTTGGTCCAGATTTGCTGTCTAATATATTTTTCTCATTACTTATTGATCAACCCTCGTATATATGTTACGGTGAATGTGCATTATCAGGGAATGTGTATAATAATTATACCCTGAAATTTTCAGGGTAGATGCATATTCCCTGATTCACTCGGGGAATGTATACATTCCCTGAAAAAACCAGGGTATATACAAATACCCTGAAATTCTCGAGTGATTTCTATACACTTACCCTGACTACAATAACACATTAAGCCAGATTTCTATACACATACCCTGAAAATGTCAGGGTATGTGTAACATTTTCTGTTACATTTCACACAATTTCATAGGCATCTGCCGGTTCCAGGGCAGTTATCTTAACCACCACACAACGACTTCATCTGAACCGCGGTTCACACAGCAACTTCTTCATCTTGGAGACGTCAGTATCCGGCAGAAGCTCGTTTTCTCTGAGTTTTAATTTGTTTCTGATTTGGTTCTGTTGCCAACTTCACCTGACGCTGGAGAGTTGTCTACGGTCGAAGTATAATCTGCATGATGTCAACTACTGAGTTGATAGGCAAGCTCAGCCGCGAGCTTTGTAGACAACGGACGAAAAGCACAGTATTTGGTAAGATGATTTTAATATGCCATGATCCATTTGTGATGTCCACTAGGCATAGACTGCATATCAATCAGGTCCACTTGTCCACGTGAGCCACAGTCCGTCATCACTCGTTATGTTGGCGTACTTAATTGACCGCCCATACATAAAACAAACATGCCTCAAAGTTCTTGTGAAATGGAACGGTAGGCGCCCTTGTAACGGCATGGCCGTGTTACGGCGTCATATAAATTGTCGTAATTATTACACATACCCTGAAATTTTCAGGGTATGTGTATAGAAATCTGGCTTAATGTGTTATTGTAAAGCCTTTCAGGGCATGTGTGTAGAAATCACATGAAATTTTCAGGGTATATGTATATACCCTGGTTTTTTCAGGGAATGTATACATTCCCCGAGTGAATCAGGGAATATGCATCTACCCTGAAAATTTCAGGGTATATACACATTCCCTGATACTACACATTCACTGTAACATATATATCAGTGTCTAATATATTATATATCAGTAATTAATATATATATATATATGCATTAAATGCATATATATATATATATATGCATATACATGCATTAAACATATAAATATAAATGCATTACACACTTGCCTTGCGCTGCCTTTTACTAAAACACATAATATAGGCCTTATATGTAGGCTATATCGGTAAGTTCGCCTGAAAATGCATACGGAAAGCACCCTTGCCATCTGAGACTTTCACATTTGCCTTGCTAAACATCCTGAGTCGAGGGCTTTTTTTAACGAATTTTTAGAACTACATAACCTCTTTAAAAAGTTGACGACCCGGGGGGTAGTCACGGAAAACGTTGACGACCGGGGGGGGGGTAGTAACGACACTTTTCCTCAATTTTTCACTGCACAAAATTGCTTTTACAGTTGCACAAATTGATTTCCAACTGCACATTTTGTGTAGAACTGCACGCTAAAAAAAGCCCTGCCTGAGTCAAAAATTATGTAGAGTATGTAGAACTGCTTTGTTAGTCTGCATCACCTTTGCGTTTTGTTTCTCCACGATTGCCAGTGTCCAGGTTTCGGATTTTCTAAACACGCGCCCTCTTCCCACCACCTGTGAAAGTCGGGATACCAGTGTACGTAACTTCCATCGTCATTCGCATGCAGAAGAGCACACAAACGACACCAATGGGATTCTGCAGTAAACCTTGGAGACGTCGAAATAAACGTTCCAGTATTCTTCCAGCGAAAGTATTCGTTGTAGAGTGTATCGTTTTTATCAAGAAGATGGAGATAGTCAGCCAATTCCTTCGGACTTTCAAAATCGTCGACGTGAATATAGGATCCGGGCGGAGCCAGGGCTCTGTAGTCGTCTGGATGTGCCCCGAGAACAATTGGTATGATGTCATTCCTATAAATATAATTAAGTCACATTAAATAAAGGAAAAGTGGGTAAAAACTTACTGAGCAATAGATCATTTCTACCCACAATCCTTAAGCAAAAAAAACCTTTAAAGACATTTTCAGTTCAGTTGTAGTGATGTAGTCCCTTTACTGTTCCCAGTTGCGGTGTGTCAAATGATTTTCATATTAAACAAATATATATAATATATATATATACATATATACCCTATTGTCTTCAATGCTCGATAGTCCAATCAGATCAATAAACTTGAAACTTATGGGGTACAAGCCAACTTAGCCAAGTTCCTGTCTGTGCTGGGCCTGGTCGCCCATGGTCCATTTTGCGTAGCCGAAACGAGCATCCTCATTCATCTGCATTGTTGCCTTACGCATGAAGGTATAGCGCTCGTGAATAAGCTGGTGTCCTACGCTTGGCTTTCGAATGACGCTGGAAGAAGTTTGGAGATTACGATTGCGATTTGAATATCCTACAATTATAAAAATGCATGGCGCTGAGAGAAAATTAACAGTGAATTAGTCACCGTCTAATTGTTTGTATAGGAGTTAAATTTCAACTGGATGTTAGGATATTTTGCAGAATGCAGTTGGCAGCTACTGGTAGCTATGCAGAAGATTTGTATTTAATTTTCAGGAGGCTAGACTGATAATTATATTAGATATATTGGACCCTATAAGGTGGGTGAAACATCGCATCAGATCTTAAGACGCTCGTGAATAAGCTGGTGCCCTGAGCTTTGCCTTCGAGTGGCGCATTAGTTATATAGAGCATACGATTACGATTACGATTGAAAACGCTGCTATTATAGAAGAAACAGTTTGTTTAAATTGGACAATTAATTACACGACACACACTGACCTGTTTGTGCTTGGAAATCATGTTATGACCACAAGCAACCGACTTATCTTAGTTTCATCTAAATATTTCAAAAAAGTACTTACTCCAAGGCATTCTGGAAAAACTTTTCTGTAATGTAGTCTTTACAACAGTTATTTTCGAACGAAAGATAGAATTTGTATTCTTTTCTCAGCATCTGAAGACATCCCTCCGCCTCGCTTTTGGGACACTTTAGCTTCCCACAACGACCATAGATGTCGACTTCAATGTACTTGGACAATTCATTGGCATAATTACCTCGTCCGCTATGGATTGCATAGTCACAATTACTAACAAACCACGCAACCTGTTTTGTTTTCCCAGCAGCGTAGTTAACTCCGTCATCTAAAGGATAATCCTCTATCCGGGTGAAATTCGGAAATGTCTCAAATTCTCCATAAGGAATCGGAATTGTAGAGTCTCTTCGGTAGAATATCGTCCAGTTGATCAGATTTCCAAGACCATGAGAATCAAAAATGTTCAGTCGAGAATTCAGTGGGGGTGGTTCTCCTCCCATTATGACCCATACCTGGTTCTTCGATTTCGGTAAAAAGTCTATCAACATGGAAGCATTGAAACGTTCAAGGTAAACTGCATCAGCCATCTTCACCTCTTGCAGTTTTCTTGTGATGCTACAAGCCTCTACTGGACAGTTGTTAGATGTAAAAACATGCTGACCCTCTGGTGGCGGATTTCCATAGTTTATGTCAGGTATCTGGTAAATAAATTTTACCTTTGTTGTGTTCACTTTGTTGTATGTATTCAAAAACGTCGTGAGCCAGACTTGGTACGAAATTCGATCATTCGTTTCATTTAGTTGCATCAACCAAACGGACTCGTTTTCAGTTACCGTTCTATTCCGCAAATACATGTATGTATATTCTAGAAACTCTGTGGAGTGTTCTGAGTTCCAATGAAGTGATAAAGGTTTATCTACAAAAGACTCGTAGACAAGCATTAATAGAAGTGTGATGATTACAAAAAAACCTACGATGTGACATTTGCGAAGACCCATTCTCTTCTTTAAAAATCGAGATCTGTCTTTGTTGAACATCTTGAACTCCGTATGACATTCGTCTAAATGTAGTGTGATTTCTCTCGACGCCGGTCTACTGACCTCCTTCTTCATTGCCCATCCTTTCTCTCTTGACAGCGGTCAAAATTCACCGATGTCAATAAACCGACTTATAGGAAATTTGTGGGAAGTCATCCAGGCAGTCTTTATGTGTAGGCGACACTTAGTATTCCGAATGCTGTTAGTTTAACATGCACACATTATGTAGCATTCGGGAATTTTGTAATATCCAATCCCGCCCTGTAAAGAGATGTTTGAAGACGAATGTAACAGCCAGCACTGGGTTGAAGTCCTGTGTATTTCGATTCTAACACATTTCGAAGTTAGGCCTGCACATAGACCTACCTGTCTTTTTCATCTAGGTCGACTGATAATGCTTTCTTAACTGATCGTCTTGTGTATACGAAACAGACGCTTTGCTTGTCGCTGTTTTAACTTTGCGTTTCGGGCCATGTCGATTTAGAGTATATTGACTCACTGTCAGTGAACAACTGTACTATTCATGCCTTTATCAGACTTAGACTTTATTATCCTAATACTTTCTTAATTAGCCTTATGCATGCATGAATTTTATCTAAGAGTGTTTACTCTTATGGGTGGATGTATATCAGGCAAACTATTGGCTATACCTTAGAAACTACCTGCGCCGTGTTCCCATTGGACGAGACATAGAGGAATTAATGGAATGGTTCTTTTCTCTGGTGCGGATTCTTTTTGCAAATTGTTCTTATGGTATAAAAGAGCCTCGATAGTACACAGACTTTTATTGCGTTTAGTAGGAGTGAAACTGGCAGTAGGTTTGCGTGTCAGCGTGTCTATACATCCTGGATCAGTGTTTCTGTTGTCTGATAGCGTTGGAGTTGCTGGGTTATCAATTCTATTCTATTTTCAGGCTGTGTTTAAAGTGGCCAACAACTTTGTGACACTTAGCAAGTAGACCTACGCCTTCATCGCCCGAATCGACGACAACTCTATTCACAGAGGGCTGAAGGCTATGACATTATGCTGAAGAGGTAACACTTTGACAACAGCCGTCATATTTCTTGCATTTTCCGTCACAACTGTTGCTTCTTTGCCCACTGATGTGATGTGCTCGACACAGGCTTCAGAAAAGTGTTCTTCGACATTGAAAACCCCAAACGCAAACGACTTAAAATCCCAGTTTTTGTCAATCACACATAAGAAGCTGTCATTTGTCACAGAGGACCAGTAGTCTTCTGTTAGACGGTTACAGCAACAAGCATCATCGAGGGTCTTACAAATGCAGTACCTCTTTTGTTTGTACAAATCGTCGATGCGAGCACTAATAGCAAACATGAGGAAATCGTGTTGGATTGTAGCCGTAAATTCAAAACTTCTAAAGCGCTTCTCTATGGCCAAGCGCACCGCACCAGCTTGTTCACGAGCGTTGCGTCGTATCAGAGGGGTTGTCCATAGATCGATGTCCTGTGGAGGTCCGTATTTGGTACTTAGAGAGATCAGAGAGAGACAGAGCAGCTCTTATTAGACTTCCTGCAATCCCACGTTTCTTACGATGTTAATAGCATTTTCGATTACATTGTTATACCTTCGCTTTTGTCCTGGCTTAGCCATCTCCTGCACTTGAAATACGGTTCCTGGCATAGCGTAGGTTCCAGGTTTACATCTGCCGAATGTAACACCGATGTCTTATCACGCTCAGTAGCGGTAAACACATGCTTTTTATGCAGATCGTAATCGTAATAGTAAACTGCAAACTTCTAAAGCGCCACTCGTTAGCCAAGCGCAGGGCACCATTCTTATTCATGAGCGCAGATAATATTTGAATGATGAGTTGCTACGGTGGCACGTTACGAGTGCCTGTGTGGAATCAAGTAGCAGCTCTTGTGTGATGCATTGATGCAATTTCGGGCCTTCACTTACTTGTCTTGTGACAACAACATAATAACGTGCTCCTTTCCCGTATTCTGATGGAACAGAACGGAACAGTATACAGTGTGTTCTTGCTATCAGATATCTACCAGTTCCTTACCTTCAGTCAGATCATCCTAAGACCCCTATCGGTCCGTATCTCAATCTACACCACCCCTGTGGATAAACACCAAGATTAATCCAGAATTTCCATGTGGCGACTATCTGACCCATCCTACAAACTCACAAACTCTGCTCCTGTTGCAGTTGGCCTATAAGCTCATGCATTCCTCTTCAGGAAATTATAACCTCCATGGTTGATCCTCTTCGTCTTCCTCGGTGCTCCTCCATTCCTGGGCACTACACATGGCAGTCGTCTGAGTATCAACCTGCCAGTATACCAGAATCATAACTTATACTTGCCGAGCTTATATTATGACGAATGGCTAGATATCGTTATTATTATTTAGTGGCTGTTGGGCCATGAATGAGCAGTTACATGTAAGTCCTTTGCACCGGTAAATAGGCGCATCGTATACAGTGCACGCCAAGTTGTTGATAGTTTGTATTTGACTATAATTAACGAGTTGATCGATGTACGTGATGAGTATGACAGAGGAGTATGACGGTGGACACGTTAGGAATTACGCTTGGAGAATAGATAGTAACCTCTTGACGAAGCAGAAGGTTCAGCGCTTTGCTCTCGACGGACCGAGAACGAAGCCGTCTGTTTTTTTCTCAACGGATCGAGATAAATTGGAAAGGTGTATGTAGTGTAGCCTATAACACTGTAAATATGTCGAGCATTTTCTTGGAATAAACAGTTCAAATGTTGCAGCCTGGCATCGTTATAGTTAGTCGAAGAAACGAAAATACTTATGTTTCGACCGAGTGACCGTGAATAACCCGATTTCAGCGACTTAGCTGTACTGCACCAAAGTATATAGGCCTACTGAATCAATTTAGAGATTCCATGATTAACTGTTAGCCTACTAGTGAGTGGCAGATCTTTCAAGTGAACGAGTTTCTGCCACATTTCTTCAGAGGAAAACTGCAATTTTTTGAAAACACAGAAAAGAAACTATTCAAGCAGTCTACATGGGGCATGGAGATGGTAGAATGGTAACACTCTGGCACGAAGATCAGAAAGACGCAGGTTCGATACCCGCTAACCCTAAAGGTTGAATCAGCCTTCCACTCCCTAGGATCGACTGTAAAATAAGCAGTAGGACAGATGGGCGCTTTGCAGGCTGCCATATACTGTTAAATTCGAAACCTATTAAGTTAAACTATTAAGTTACTCTTATATCAAGTAATCTGCGTATATATATATTCTACTTGTCATTTTCAATTAATAAACGAATATTATAATTATTATTATTAAAGGTGTCTAAATATTATTATGATTATGAACATCAGTACTAAAAGCTGCAATTGACCATAAAGCAGCAACAGTACTGTTGTCTAAAATGAACATCAAAGTGCTGTTATTGTTACGTCTCCATTCGGTCTGGCTCCGCTAAAGTGCCACAAAAAGCCACTGAGTTGAAACGCTGGATGGTGATTGAGAGACGTTGCAGCAGGAAACAGGTTCTCTCTGTTGTTGTCTCCTGTAGACAGCGCCAGGCTGCGGCCAAGATCTGATAAAAAGTTTAGGTCAGTGCTGTTGACTGGTCCTAAAGTCTCAAGGGCTAGATGCACGAAAAAGTGAGTGTTTGAAACAGCGTTGTATTTGTCCTTTTTCCTCTGCGAGGCGGGCGCGGCAGCTGCGAGGCGATCTCGGCTGCCGCGCTCGCCATTGCTGCCGTTATTATTATTATTATTATTTATTTTATTATTATTTTATTATTATTTTATTATTATTTTATTATTATTTTATTATTATTATTTTCATCATCATTATTATTTTATTATTATTATTTCATCATTCATCATCATCATCATCATCATCATCATCATCATCATCATCATCATCATCATCATCATCATCATCATCATCATCATCATCATCATCATCATCATCATCATCATCATCATCATCATCATCATCATCATCATCATCATCATCATCATCATCATCATCATCATCATCATCATCATCATCATCATCATCATCATCATCATCATCATCATCATCATCATCATCATCATCATCATCATCAATCATGCATTATAAAAGAATGAACTAATTATTTTAAGAGGCATTATTTGACACATTTATTGATCATAAGTTGATGTAACTACTAAACACGTTTTTTGATCATAGGATCAATAAACGGTTTAAACTAGTCGGATCAACTTCGCATTTTGTTTCTCCAAGACTGCCATTGTCCAGGCTTCGACTTCTCTAAACACACGCCATCTTCCCACCATTTTTGAAAGTTTGAGTACCAGTGTACGTAACTTCCGTCGCTATTTGCATGCAGAAGAGCACACAAACGACACCATGGTGACGTCAAAATAAACGTTCCAGTATTCTTCCAGCGAAAATATTCGTTGTAGAGTGTGTCGTTTTTATCGAGAAGATGGAGGTAGTCAGCCAGTTGCTTCGGACTTTCAAAGTCGTCGACGTGAATGTAGGATCCGGGCGGAGCCAGGGCTTTGTAATCGTCTGGATGCGCACCGAGAACAATCGGTATGACGTCGTTTCTGAAGATATTATTAGATTTAAATTAGGTTTCAACGTGAAATGTCAAGCATAAATTAAGTTAGATGACGTCATTTCTAACTATTAGTATAACGTCATTTTCTAACCACTGGCTTGGGGTTAATTCTGAAAACGATAATTGCACAAATAATCAGCAGGCCTAGATAACATCTGAATGTAGGATAAAAAGGAAACAAAGACAAGAATAGGACCTGATTATCTTACTGCAAATTAATTAAATCGAAAATCTTCCATTACTATATGTCATTAATATTTTTACTACATTTTACACTCGACCTATTTTTCGTTTTACGAATTCTTTAAAGTAGTCTAATTATTGTGAAGTTTTCACATTTGATTTTTATGGACACTCAATGCTTGAAACCGTTTCATAACTCTGCATATATTAAAAACGATCAAAGACACATAAGACACGTAATTACAATTACAATTACTATTCTCTTACATTTGTTCTGACATCTATAATCAGCTGTCCAGCCTGTTCTGACATCTATAATGGCCTGTTGCAATAGCATAATCTTATAGCTTGCGTAATATTCATGTATCCGAAAAATAGAAATGCCTATAGCGGTCGTCCATTAAAAGACGTGAAGACAGAGGTTGCACGAATGCGGACGTGGAGAGGAAAGTTCGTGCCAAATTCGGAGGTAAATCTAAATTTGATACAGTTATTTAGTACGGTCTGTGCCTTAAACGCAAACTTCAGTAAATTCAATCGGAAAGCAAGTAAACGAATCGGAAAGCAAGTAAACGAGCAGCCAATATGTAGCCTACTGCTCTTGGAAATGAAAACTTGAAGTGCCTTTGCTGAACGTGGCAACAGGTCGCCTAACCTGGGCGCAGTACTCCATTGAAATGTGGACTTTCACTGGAGAGGGTAATGCCAAATGCGGACAATTGCTGATAAGCGGGAGGGAGACGCAATTCACAGAGACCTTGTGTATACCGACATAGTATAGGTGGCATCTAAATATGCCTGCCTGATCAGCTCAAGAAAATTCCAAATCCTTGTATTTTCCTCAACCTATATATACACTGCATCAACTCACCCATTCACTACCGTTTCTCATGTCCACAACTTAGGTTTGGGCTGCAATTTCTTTTACCAGAATGAACCAATTGCAGCCTGGGTACTCCGGATCACGGAAGTCGTTTAGTCCCTGATAATCGCGAACAAATAAGGAAGCATCTCAGTGAGGCCTGTCTATTATTGACTGCTGTGTATGTCAGATCAAAGCACATCATCCGCAGCATATCCAAGAAATGATATGTCCGTCTTGCTATGTGCTCTGTCGGTATACCTTGAACAGGGAGGTCGCATAAGTGCTACCACAACATTTCGTCGCCAATTATGGTGCTGTCTGAGCTGCTCGTAGGATTGGGATTCTTCAACGATCATGTCTCGACGGAAGAAAAGAGAATTTACTGGTCATGGCTCTAACAGATACTGAACCTCTGAAACGGATTCCACTATTCGTCAATCCCGAAATAAAGACACTATACATGACTTCATCATGTACACGGCATTTTTAAAGATCCTCTGTGAAGAATTCTTGCAGATCGACTCAAGCGAACGGCTACTTCAAGAATCTAAAGAACAGATGGTTGCTACCTCTGTGAAGGTTGTGAACGGTCTCTTGCATAACACGAGTTGCCTTGATTAAAGAATTCAATGCCTCTAACACGCAACGAGGAACAGAAACAGATTCAAGTAGTCAAGAAGGGCACTCTATAGAAACAAGTTCAGTGTGCCAACAAAGGGAGGAGCTATCAAGAATTCCAGGGAAACTGGTAACGTGAGTTATTGACTTACTGATGTTAATTGCATTTTAAGTTTAACGAAGCCGCTGCAGGGCATAATGCTTTATTATAGCGTTGCCCGTTCATTGCATGTTGTAGATGCTACATTACTACACTGCAAATACAGTGTTTTAATGATTGTACTGAGTGACTATTTATGTACTTTACGCTATTATATAGGCTACTCTACAACTACTCTGCAGTTTACAATTTTCATGTGTTTACTGTTTAGGGTGTTTATTGTTTACTTTTCTACTGTTTCACTTCACGATTTTACGGAAACAACACTGTAACAAACTTCGATTGCTTTGGGCAAGTCCAAAAATTTATTCGATCATGCTAAAAAGTTTACTGGTTACTTTTCCATTTAGTATCACACAAAAAAGGCTGGAGAATAACTTTCTGACACTTTCATTTTTACGAAGCACCCTACCTGCCAATCTACTTTGTCTTGACTGAGCGACTGTGAATAAGCTGGTTCCCGCGACATCGCTTTTTGGGCGCTGTAGAAGTCTCGAGATTACGATACGATTAAGATTTTACTCCCAAGTTGGGCGTAAACCAGAGTTACACGTAATCTCGGACTACCCGTTACACCGTCGTCATACATACGCTTCAGGGTCATCTTTTAATAGAGGCACTACAATAGCGATTATACGTTACGTTACCTTACTCGGCTTTATCAACTATACCATGAAAAGGTAAACAGAAGACATGCATACGTGCATACACAAGCATATGCGACATTTTCTTGAACATTCTTAGTTTCTTACACGTGTCTCAGAAACTTACCCATCGACACAATTTCTTTCAAATAATACCAGGTTATTCGTCATTCGTCGATTACTTACTTACTTCTTAGTGAATAACTATGCATAGCAAACAGCGCTCTATTCCTTTGCAGTCTGGGTAGTTGTAGTGTTTATTGGTGGCGACCGCAGGCGGGTCAATTTCAATTTAAATATGACATATTCTGCAGTAATTTGAAACTTTACACCAGCAGGAATTTGCTATAAACATAAAGACAAACTGTTTACCCGAAGACTTGGCTAAATTAGACAACGATTCGAAGATCTATTCAGACTTACAGCAAGGCGTTTCTGAAAAACTTTTCCGTGATGTAGTCCCTACAACAGTTGTTTTCAAACGCCAGGTAGAACTTATAGTCTCTTTTCAGCATCTGAAAGCAACTTGGCCAGTCTTCTTTAGGGCATTTCAGTTTCCCACATCGTCCAATGACGTCGACACCAATATACCTGGCCAGCTCTTCGGCATAGCTTCCTCGTCCGCTGTTGATTCCATAATTGCAGTTACTAACTAACCAGGCGACCTTCTTTGTCTTTCCAGCGGCGAAGTTGAGACCGTCAGCTAAACCATAGTCTTCAATTCGAGTGAAATTCTGAAAGGCCACGAATTTTCCGTAAGGAGTGGAAATGGTGGCGTCTCTTCGATAGAACATCGTCCAATTAACCAGGCTACCGAGAGCACGAGCATCAAAGAGTTGCATCTGCGAAGACAGGGGTGGAGGCTCTCTTCCAAATATGATCCACAACTGATTCTTCGGCTTCGGCAGCAATTGTTTCAACGTCGAAGAAGCCTCGAATCCTTCAATGTAAACTGCATCGGCGTTTTTCAGATCCTTCCGTTGCCTCGTGATGCTGCAAGCCCGTACAGGACATTGTTCTAACGTGAACAGATTCTGACCCTCGGGAGACGGATCCCCGTAGTTGCTATGGGGCACTTGGTAAATGAGTTTTAGATTTGTTGAGTTGGATTTTTCCGACCAATTCCAGCCATTCATAAATTCCAACTGATTAGAAATGCGATCGTTCGTTTCGACGATTTCTCTTGGCCAGACTTGTCCAGGAAAGTTTTTCAATTCGTCGAAGGGACTGGAATTCGTTATTGTCTGGTCATAAACTACTGGAACGTCGACGATTCGTGAAGATTCCGTCCGTACTTTTTTCACTATGATGATTTCGTATACGACTAGAAGAAAGACAGTACTCAGTATCATTATTCTTACGCGATCATATTTGTTGTACGCCATCTTAAGCCTTCAAATTTCAGCGACAAATACCTCAAACGTTCCATACTTTTTGAATTTCCATGGCGCGAGAACGTGACTGCTGTAGGCTCTTTGAACATTCGTGTGTATAGGCGTTTAAATGATGTCGACAGTAGGCCTACGCTTCTCCTGTTAACAGACTGCTTTGTCGAAACGCTGTTTGTGATCTGCTGTGCTGAACTTTAGTCTGCATGTAGTGTATACCTGTAAATGAATGCACCGCCCTTAACAAGTGTACGTGCTTCTCTATGTTTTCAGCACATGTTTGATTCAGGCCTGAATAGACAAAGCTGCATTAACTCTCGGGCTTTAACCCCGAGGGCCGAGAACATCCGTATGTATACGACCCCAGCCCTACGGCTCTGTGAGAGCTATTATGTATATTATGTCAATTTATGCAAATGTGCAGGCATGTATCTATGCAAATGTGCAGGCATGTTTATATGTATATATATATATATATATATATATATATATAAAGATATATATATATATTCGTCTGTGGTGTGTATAATTCTTTAGACGCACTGATATATTCCGGATATACGTGGAGGTCTAAAGTCTAAACACGTACACACTACACAGTAGCTCTCTATGACGCAGTAGCCTAATCCAACTTAAGGATATGCAAACTAAGAACACTTGAAGATGAAATTGAAAGACAGCCAACCACTCTTATGGTTTAAGGATGTCAGGGTACATTAACTGGAAGATCAAACGGCGTGGGGTATAGGGCCCTTGCGCACAGAGGTAAAGACAGCACAATTAAGATATTAACAATGGTGGCAAGATGGGGCGCAGGTTTGTACTTGTTTCCCGCGGTGCTGGACATCTTAGCTTTGTCGCTGCGATGAATATATGATCTGGATCACAAGTGCTAATGAATGAGTGAGTGAATGCATATAGAAATGAATGAATAAACGAAACGTTGAATGAACCTAAAACGAAAGAAAACAAGAACGAATGCTTGTAATCAGGGAACGATAACATGTTTAATATGGAATAATGACTACGAAAGAGTAATTTATCATCGGGGTTCGAATCCCAGTTAGCGCCACACGATCGTTCTTAAGTCAGTAAACAATTTTCTAACACATATAGCACATTTTGTTATTGTTTATGCGCTGCAGCCAGAGGTTCAGCCAGTGGGGGTAACGCCTCTAGGACTAATATTGACTGCACGTACATGAATGATTAACCTGGCAAACAATGTGTGTACATTCAGGTGCGGTTGTTGTTAGGTATAAAACAGCAAATACATAATATGTATGAAGTGATGATGTCAGTTCGTTCAGTAACATCTCATTCGTTCGTGTTTTGTTCAACGATCAGTTCGTCCATTTATTAATTCGTTTGTTCATAAGAAATCAATCCTGGTTGAACGACTGTATCTGGGAAAATTGCAGAGACCATAATCACTCTTGCTCTTCCCCACTGGTTTCAGTATCTGAGCTTTTCCGTTTCATGCTGCCACTCCTCATGTAAACAGCACATGCAAATCATATGATGCCTATCTTCTTTGTTATGAAGACGTCGTTGAATAAAGGTTATCAAACGGATGCATGTCTTACCTAGTATGCTTTGTTTTATCCTGTAGTTCTGTTAAAGGCCCATTCTATCTTCCATAAGCATCTTCAGGAAAGTGAGTATACCTTGCTCTTGGTAAACTTCTCGTCTATGCCTGGTGCTCATTCCCATCCGGAACTCTCTACCTCCTAATTTTCGCAACTCTGTTACCGAGACTATCTTTCGTTCTTGTATGCATATCTTACCTATTCCTGTCTGTTTATGGGTCTTATCTTTCCTAATGTCCGGTTTCAATGTGTACCTATGAACTCGTAAAAGGTGTCATTATCAAATTTCAGTTGTGCTGAAATTTGATAATGACCCTTTGTCAGCCCAACTGCGTCGAAGGCACGACGTCGGCTACAGCTGTAGGCACAGTGTCACAGTAGCCCCTTTATGATTAAAGCAACCTAAAGCCGTCCACTGATTAATGTTTGAACATGAAAAGTTACGTCATTATTGTTTAATCGTGCTTCGTAATGTATACAGCCGTCCGCTGATCATTGTTTCATCATTAATCATGATGAAAACCTGGCACTCCCAGATAACAAAGCACATGTTTACATTCTCTTTCACAATCGAGTGCCCGCCTTTTAACATGGAGTGGGTAGGTGCACGCCTAACATGCGTTGCTTAGTAACATCAATCGATGTTTATCATAAACAAAGGCGCTATGTAAATATGAATCTTACAATAGTTATCAAGGGTGTAACTTTGCTCCAGAAAGTGGTGCTGAGCAATCCCCTTCTTCTTCCCCTCTTCCATCTCCCTTTCCTGCTCCCTCCCTTTCTTCCCTTTTTCTGCTCCCTCCCTTCCTTTCCCTTTCCTATGTACAAAGTTACGACTATGATAATAATGATAGTAATATGTGGTTAGACAACCCCACTGCTAATATTTTAAAAACTTAAAATAATTATGATAATGATCCATTGTAAACGTACCTAAATAATTATCAACACAGATAGGCCTATAAAATTTGGCTATAATAAGCCCATCGTTGTTTAAATGCAACAAATGCAACAAAACTGTATTACCGTTTCCGTCTTTACAGTTAACATCGTATAAATAACGAACTGCCCGATTAAATGACGTAATAATTACGTAATTAATCGCGATCGGCAGCTTTAAATGCGTCGTCTGACGTGACCTGTTTGCAATAATATTTAAGTGCTTTAGTAAGTGGTATACGTAAGTGGTTACTTAGGATCTATAGAGCCTCTTCAAGGAAACTCACCAGAGATGCTCACGACCTGACAATAACAGACCACGTTTGACTAGAGTGGTCTTCAAACGCTTAAATAATCCTGGACATATCCTCCATTACATGTACCTACTACCCTCTGTTCCAGATACTGGTCACGATCTGCGCCCAAGCTCACATAACCGTGTTCTATCTAGAATTGATTCCCTCACCAGGCGCGGTTTCCTGGCTATAGGATGTTTTACAGCTAGGCCACAGTGTTTTTAGTTTAATTAATTTATTTACTTCTCTGCTTCTAGGCCTATACGATAACTTTGTATGTGCAGCGCCAGCGTTTAATAAAGTACACACTTACTTACTTACTTCCGAAATAAAGGCTTGTTGGCAAACATTAATTCAGGGTGAGTA
This sequence comes from Aporrectodea caliginosa, assembly GCA_020284085.1. Lineage (NCBI taxonomy): Eukaryota > Metazoa > Annelida > Clitellata > Crassiclitellata > Lumbricidae > Aporrectodea > Aporrectodea caliginosa. The sequence goes on along the minus strand of JACEVL010000384.1, from coordinate 1,879,929 downwards.
TTGACGTGGGAGGGGCTGGGTTCAACCCCTACTCTTTCTTAGTACCCCATTGTTAAGTCTTCATTTCACGCCCAAAACTCCACATGAATCACAGTCTGACCCCAGTCTTTCGTTTTTCTTACATACTCGATTCAATACTAATATATATATATATATATATATATATATATATATATATATATATATATATATATATATATATATATACAATTATACATTACATATATATATAATACATACATACATACATACAAAAGCCCTGCTATAACTGCTGTAGAGTAGAGACCAATATAATCTGCGTCTTACTGATATCGTCAATGTGTGGACTATATCAGTTATTTTTCAGACTTTTCAGACTGCTAAGGCAGCTAAGCCTATGGTACAGTTTCTAGGCCATCCAGTGATCCTCTAACTGGTTCTGCCAACGGATCTGATTTAGGAATGCGGCTTTGCTTAAGGCGGCTGTACACCGATTAGACCCGACCCAATTTTTATGATCCGACTAACAATATCCGATTGGATTGGGTCGATGTAGGCCTAACCTACGTTGCAAGCTTTTGTCAGTCAACTGATTGGTCACAGACGATAGGTGATATTTATCCAGTATGAAATTTTTGTTTGATAGGATTGGTTCGAGCGGGTCAGGTGTGAGGTGTGCGATATCCAGTTGGTATGCTGTTTTGGTCCAGTTGGTGCGCCTATAGTAGGCCTATAGTCGCTTGCCTAGGCTAACGACCTCTTAGCCTATATAGGCTATGTAAATATTAGACTAGCAGCTTATCTGAGCGACAGTTCAGCAAACCGTCTTCTCAATCAATCAATAATTATTCGTTTATTGAAAACAATCAAGCTGACACAGCCGCCACTTAATTAAACAAATGGAAACAGTTATCAGCTTGTTCAGGGGATACGGGGCCTACCTGTGGAGCCGCCGGCAAACGCTCCCGGGGTCTTCTCATTAGAGCTTATGATCTTAGTACAATGTTCGTATATACAGGAGCCGTGGTATGAAGTTTCGATCGTCTTTCTGTGGTAGGGTAACCCCATGCGCCCGGGTTCGGGGGTTGTAACCGTTTCTTCGAGGCTCTGAGAGGAATCTTCTGAGCACGCGGCCTTGATTTTGAATGATGGACCCGAGAGAAAATCCTCCGCTGTTTCCAGATTGGAGAATCTCTCGCTCTCCTATATTCTGTCACACTCCTCAACTCCCCAAGCTCATTTCTAATCTCCATCTTCCTTCCCCAATACCTCCTCTCCTCGGCATCTCCGACTACCTCTATTACATTCGTAAAATTTCCTCTCGCTCTCTCTCTATACCATCAACCTCTGCTCCCAACCAAACATCCCACTTATAATCTATACCCTTCTCCTTCTTTGTAATCGCCCCATTCCCTTTCCCGGTCTTCTTTGTAATCGCCCCATTCCCTTTCCCGGTCTTAAATTCTCACGTTTAATATTATCCCCATCTGCTTTCAGTTTCCCATTCTCGTTCTTCCTCCGCTCTCTCCTCCTTCTTCCGCTCCACAAACCTTCCGCTCTTCAATCTCTGCTTTAAATAACCCATTCCCTGCTATTAATCTCCCCAAATATCCCCTTCCTCGACTTCCCACCCCTTTCCCAGCCACTTCCACTGCTCCCACCCACTCTCTCTGATTGTTTTGCAGATATATCTTCTGCTGCCCTCGTTACCTTAAAGGACTATGAAAACAGTTGCCAAAAATTCTCATATTTATCGGTCTGTGTCGATTTTAGTACATTTTACTTAACTATTATTATAGTTCGATCTTACCAAACCGCGCTTTGCATCGAATCCTACTAAAGGCTATAGTCTGTAACAACTGATTTGGTTTAACGATTATCGTGTGGCAAGTATGACCGTTGACGTCTACGGGGTTTGCTTTAGTATTTATGTAGCCCTATTAGCCAGCGTTTTGAAGACAAAAGGAGCAATACAGCGAGGCGGCCAGAAGTTGAGAATGTCGCCATCGTTATCCATCCAGAAGGCACATGTACAAAATTGTACATGTATGCTCTTTGCAGGTCGTTTTCATTCACTTTTATTCTTGGGAGTGAGGCATAAATCGACCTGGGCATATCCGATTGGTCTAGCAGGTCTATGAAAAATCATTGTCCAAAACATTCTTACTATACACCTACATTCGAAGTCGAGGAAGAGATATATGGAGATAGTGAAGAAGCAGTAATTGTAATTTTAATCTGACATTTATAAAAGCGCCTCTTCAAGAAAAGATTAATCAATGGCGCTTCCGAGACGAGCCAGTGAGATCATTGTCAAATATTACAAACTTCAAGCGCTTGCGAAACTGTGGAGGGGACAAACTGAGGAGCTCGAGCCAAAACATTCTTATTATCTATATCTATATATCCCAGTCCATTGCTCAGAACACTTGCGGGACAAGCAAACATCTGATCGAATCACAAAATGCAATTATAGCGATAATCATCAAGTTTGATACGAGAAAAGGATGTTGTCTTTCTCCGGGTAATTCCGATACATTCAAGGAACTCTGTCTTCTCAGTCTGCAATCACGTCTGAAGATAAGACATGTAAACAATAGAGAGCCTTATAAGCCTTAGCCTAGTGGCTTCAATTTGAGTGCTTCCTTCAATCAATAGCACACAGTACACACTCAGAATACCGGATATGCACTTCAGCCTAATATATAAGCCTACATGTCACCTCACCTCTTGCTATCTCTCCCCAGGTCTTCACTCAAAACTGAAAACACTGCTCTTTCACAAATCATATCCCGAGCCCTCCTCTTGTCCTTACCTGCCTCGCCACTTCAATTCTAAATACCATCCACCATGCATAGCCGTCTGACTGTCTGCCTGCCTGACCCTTTAGATCTTGAACTGAAACCGATTTAGACCCTACCTGCCTTTGGATTTGTTTTGACTAAGCGCCTGTGAATAAGGTGGTTTTCGCGACTCGGCTTTTTGGGCGCTGAAGAAATCTCGCGATTACAATTACAGTAATCGACCATTCAATATTCTATCTTGTCTTCAGAGCAACGATGAAACTGTCTTGAGATTTAAGGAGGAAGATATCAACTGAGCTGTAAACAGTTCTAAATACGGGTTTCACACATCACATCACTTTCGCAAACATCCGAAGCTACATAGGCGAAATGACGCTAATAAAGGAGCAATATAAATGTCTAGCTATATGAACATCTACAAGTTCTACATCCTGGTTGCTTGTTATGCTTATTTGAACAACTGGGCAAGCCCAAATAAGCATACATATAGCACATTATATTACTACAGCAAATAGGCCTCGTACGGACAATGCGGGCTGGCAACTATATATCCATACAAAAAGCTATATATATATATATATATATATATATATATATATATATATATATATATATATATATTTATACATCCTGTAGTATATAGCGTCTTTTATATACACCACAAAGAATTGTTGCAAATTCATACATATTGGGCCTTGCAAATAGACAGACAGAAAGGCCAGAAGACACACTCAGCACGGAGCGGAAATACGCAGGCAGGCCCGTCCCATGGATATATGATTAGATACGCAGTGTACACTATTTAAGCTAGACTAGGTTAATTAAGGAGATTGGGACAAAATAATACACGTTGCTAGAAGAACCATCAAAGGACCTGTTTGCCTGACACTGTTCTAAATCCCTTTATAGCGGGACCATTGGTCCATTCGGACAAACCTATTGCCTGATATCACAATTAGGTCTACCATGGCAATGAGTACATTGTATATTGAATTTTTTATGGGTGCTTTGGTAATATTAATCCCTGATATCCCATATAGGCTATAGATCTCTCACTGAAAATTTAAAGCACTGCTTGATCACAAAATATATATTAGGCTATATATCTTTAAATCTGCTCTCCCACTTGCCTCCCATCGCTTCAATTCTATTACCACCATGCACCCATGCACTAAAAACCGCAGCCGAATGTCTGTTTGCCTGATCCTTTCGAATTGACCCAAATTCACACACCTTGGGCCTTGCAAATAGACAGACATTTTTTTGAGAAGGGCACAGAAGACACACAGCAGGCAGACAGACACATGCAGACAGACACACAGGCAGGTAAGCACAGAGAATCAAGTATCCACACGGGAGTTATTGACTCTTGACAATGCGGAAAATGATAACTGGGTCTACGTGGCATGTCGCTGTAGTCAGCAAATATGTACACCTGTGAATGACCATATACATACAGTAGAAGAATATGGCGACTTACAGTGCCGTGCAAACTGTCACCATTACCCATATGTGGGTCCTATTGTGGCCTCGCTATAGGATTGGGAGCGCCTCTGCTAGTTCCTTGAAGAGGCGCTATACAAATTCAAGTAATGAATGAATGAAAATACGCATTCAGACAGACAATCCACAAACAGACTCAGTTGTTGGTGTCGTTTGATCGCACGATCTCAAGCAACTGGCAAAGCGAGGAAGAAGTCAAGCCTATCCTTCCCATTACTGTTCAGTTGTTTTATATGTCTACTGTTTTTTATCGCACCGACGCCTTTAAAAAGCCTTGGTATACCAATGCATCGATGTTCAAGCGATGTTTGATGCTTTATTCGGGTCGGGATCGAAGCGGACCAAACACCATTTATCGCGCTCTATAGACCGCACAAATTCCCTTGTCTAACGAAACTAATTCCATTAGACGATGCCAGGCGTATTCAGGTGTCTAGTAGAAACGAAATGTTTAGGCTGCAAATACTTTCATCGCTTCATTTTACTAATCTAAATCTAATCTAATCTGAACATTTGTAAAGCGCTTCTCACAGCAGAGGTATTCAGAAGCGCTCTTTCGTGACCCAACTTTACATGTGGTAGCTTTCACTCAGCGAAGAGAGATGAGGTTACCAGTTCCCAGTTTCTCTTGGCGGTCGGTCATTCCATTTCTGACCATAAGGGCGAAAGCCCGATGAGGTTACTGAGGTTCGCGACCGAGGTAACTTAAATAATTTAAGCCGGTGCAGCAGAATTTAGAGGGCATGCGGAACGTGCTGAAGTGCATTATTACATTAAGTCACAAAGGTACTTGTAAATGGGAAGCCCTGCTGGGACTTAGTAACTATAGGAGCGGGTTCTTGTACTTGATTCTACGCCGAGAGATTCAGCGAGCCAGTGAAGATCATTATTCATGTATGTGGAGATGTGAAGTACCGAGGAAGACGAGTTATAAGTCTGGCTAATGCGTTTAATGACAGATTGGCCTACGTGGCATGTCGCAGTAGCCGTCATATATATATACCTGCCAATGGCCATATAGACTCATCTTGATGTACTGCTGTACTGCTCACATGTGCCGTGCAAACTGTCACCATTAACCATTATGTGTCTTCAAGCGTTTGCCTCGCTATAGGATCTGGAGCTTATCTGATCTATTACATTGATTATGCATAATACAAATTCAAATAGCCTAATGCATGAATGAATATAAATACGCATTCACATATTTAGACAAGAAGATTATACAAATGTTCCACAATAACTTTAATTTTTAACCTAGTTTGCAACTGCACTAACTCAGTAGTGGGCTTCTTAATGGAACTATGGACACTAGCCGAAGGGTCAGTTTTCCCTCCCTTTTCATTTGTTATAATCTGCTGCTGTTTGTTTGCGTCCGACCGACGCCTTTGAGAAAAGCCTTCGTATACCAATGCATCGATGATCAAGCGATGTGTGATGCTTTATTCGGGTCAGGATCGAAGCAGACATCATTTATCGCGTTGTAGACCGCAAGAATTTCCGTGTCTAAAGAAACTAGTTACATTAAACGATGCCAGGCGTGTTCAGGTGCCTAGTAGAATTGAAATGTTTAGGCTGCAAATGCAGAGTCGTTCATCGCTTCCTTTTACTGCTACTGAGACAAATGTGCCATTAGTTTTAGGATGTGTCCCAGTAGTTCTAAGCTGTGTCCCAGTAGTTTTAGGATTGTCCCAGTAGTTCTAAGCTGTGTCCCAGTAGTTTTAGGATTGTCCCAGTAGTTTTAGGGTGCTGTCGCCAGGTAGTTTGGCGTGGATTTGTCCCAGGTAGGCTTATAATACTCTTATCGTTAGTTTACAATTTTAAATTATAAACCTTCTACATTCTTCCCTAGTAGTATCCCAGTAGGTTTGAAATTGAACTTAATTAAGACATACATCGATTCCAGTCACAGCTGTTAGATATAATAGTGTCTTGTAAGATAATGCAACATGCATAGCATGACAGGGCAATGTATACATGCGCCAATGACTTGGATTGCTAGAGTATAATTATTCTGCACTTACATTGTAAGTGATTCTGTTAAATCAATATCAAATTCAGATCCGTTAGCCAACACTGCCCTGTCAAGTAATGCACTTTTTTAAACCATTTTTGTTCAATCCCTGCAGGATCATGACTAGTGGACCGCCGAATAAACGGTTACATGAATCGTTGTTTAACTTTGGTTTTGACGTATCAAAATCTCAGCCGTTCACATTGGAAAATGAAGCTGGTTGTGTTTGCTGAAGCTAAAGCTATAATTTTTTTTGTTGTGGCTGCAGCTCCTCCACTGTGTAACAGTCACTCAGCCTGTCACTGTCTTGTTTATATCAATTATTTTGGTGGTAAGGTTGAACTAATTGTGTAATATTTTCAATATACATCTCTGAAAGCAAATTGCCTGCTCTGAGAATAGTACAGCTGTTGTCCATATTAGACAATCAAAGAAGAACAGCCAATGCAGATGCTGGCAACTATAGAACGCGCCTAGATGTGAATCAATCGGCAGTCAGCTCGAATAAATTATCGATTTTAATTAACTGATTTTTGCTTAATTATTGACGAACTTCATGTTCCTATAATTAACTTTAAACATAATTTGGGCTATTGAGTAAAGAGCGCCTGTTATTGGTTTTCTTGAAGCGTCGCTATAGGGCCTGCAGATCATCGGCTTACAATCACAATCACAATTGTAATAAAATTACCGACCACCTCGGTATGTATGTTAACAACACGAACGCTAAGGCCGCGGAAGCGAAGATGCTATATGCGGCCCCGGCCTGGTGGGGCTTTGTTGGGCGCGGGGAACGAACTCGACTCCAAAATAACGCAGCTGCGGCTGACTAGAGCAGGGTGCTTGGCAGGCCCAGACCAGGATGTTGAACACTTATGTCCGTCTCTTTAACTCAATAAACAATAATCCATCGCATGTACTACAATAACGACATGAACTGTTGCCCCAAATTAAGCAGACCCCATACACGCTACGTCCAAGAGCCTACAATAGAGAAATGTCACATGCTGCGCAGTACACTCATAATGCGAATGATGTATGCAGGTGTTTAAGCACTAGTATAGGTAACGCACAAAAGATTTTATGGACAATTAGTCTTGCCTATCTTTTGTCTGTTGTATTCAGGAACTGCGGCTTGAGCTCCTCAGCCTTCCTCTTCCTCTTCTTCGGAAACGCTTAGGACTATCTTATTTGTCAGCATTGACTTTGATTACTCATTACGGGAGCGCCTCTGAATCTCTGAGCGCTTTATTAATGTTCAATTACAATTTTATTACAATAATTATTACAATAAATGCGAATCGCAACGTCCCACCACCAGCTCCTGCTCCTGCTCCTGCTCCTGCTCCTGCTCCTGCTCTTGCTCTTGCTCCTGCTCCTGCTCCTCCTCCCTTCTACGCTTCGGCGGGAACTCAATTCTTCATTCATCGCACTGATTAATGGACCTTTGCGAAATACAGAACAAGTCGTAAATAGTAACAGTATAGGCCTCTGTCTCTTATGTTCATTCCTTCATTTGTTCAGTGGGTCCAGAACAGAGCCCTGTAGCAGGCCAAAATGTGTCGGTAAACAGCCTATGCTGTAAATGTCGTATGTTCAAAAGCATGGGATTCTTCGAGCTATGTCGTACCGTATATAATGACACAATGACCTACTATATTGAGGTTCTTAAACGCTGTCTTTCAACGCTTTAGACTGTTGCCATAAACTGTATATTATGATGATCATGGTAGACTACTAAAGTCTAACAAATTGTTGTTGCTGTCGTTATCATTATTGTTGTTGTTGTTATATCATTAATTGCCATAAAGGCCTATAATACTTAGTAGCCAAACCCAGTGGACCAGTAATTATACTCACTGACAGAATAGATAGTCCTGCATTTATGTTTACCCACAGTCTAATAGCATATTAGGCCTATACATTGTGAAAGGAGTACAACTGAAATTAATCATATAATAACAATTGTATTTCTTACACTCCTGTATACGGCCTACTCATTTCCATCTGGTCACAGGTCAACAATGCACAGCAGGACTATCTTGGCACGATACTGATGTTTGCCGAGCCGCAGGGAAACGTAGCGACCGATGGTCAGTGAATAGGTGTCCGGCCGTTGAGAGTTCGCGACCACATACCTGTAAGATGTATACATGTACACGCATCGCTGCGACAGCGTACAGCGTGCAGGAATTTTGAACCGAGAGTTTACTGGGAAACAAGCACTAAATCAACGCTTTACTTGACTACGAAAATTCTTCGGGTGGTCTGTTCGACAGTGTTCGTGATACCCAGCCAATTCATCGTTGTTTATCTTCATCATATATTCGTTTAATGTGTTAACAACAGACATAACGCTGTAGGTGTACATAGAAAAAAATACATCTAGATATTATAGTATGAATTAATAATAGCTTAGTAATTAATTAATAAATAATAGCTTAGTAAGTAGCTCTTGCTATTTCCTTGAATAAAATAAGCATAAAAATCCATTGGTTCAGCGAAATGCTTCAGTCATCTTTTTCTTAAGGCAGCACTAGATATTTGTAATGTGATCCTTAATTTCCATAAAATTGTACTGGCTTCACGAGAGTAGAGACCTTAGCTCAAAGGGGTTTCTTTGTGGAGAGTTCCCATGATTCTTTGAATGAATGGTTGCCCGGAGCGCATCCAAGAATCACAGACAAGTCAACGAAAGCTTCTATTAGGAAGCCAATTTGATCGACCGAGTGCGCTTTAGTAAGAACTAGGCCTATAGTCCAGGCTGGGAATATCAGTGAAGTTGATCTAGAAATGCGTACGAAAGGCATCTTACATGTAGCTATCCCCAGAACTTCACATTTGCTTTGCAAAAATACCTTGAAGTGAACAGTATGAAACAGTTTAGTTCGTCTGCATGAACGTCACATTTTGTTTCTCCAAGACTGCCAGTGTCCAGGTTTCGGCTTTTCTAAACATGCGCTTTCTTCCCACCATTTGTAGAAGTCTGGATACCAGTGTACGTAGCTTCCATCGTCAATCGCATGCAGAAGAGCACATAAACGACACCAATGAGATTCTGAAGTAAACGTTCCAGTCTTCTTCCAGCGAAAATATTGATTGTAGAGTGTATCGTTTTTATCAAGACGATGGAGGTAGTCAGCCAGTTGCTTCGGACTTTCAAAGTCGTCGACGTGAATGTAGGATCCGGGTGGAGCCAGAGCTTTGTAATCGTCTGGATGTGCCCCGAGAACAATTGGTATGACGTTATTCCTGTAAATATAATTAAATTATATTTTATACAGGAAAATTGGGTAAACAATAAACTGAGCCTGAGATAATTTAATCAAAACCCGATGATAAATTGGCCTACCAGCTCAATAAGCTTAAAACTTATTGCGTGCAAGTCAACTAAGCCATTTTCCTCTCTGTGCTGGTCGCCAATGGTGCATGTAACTCAGCCGAAAGGAGCCATGTCATCCATCTTTTGCATTGTTGCCATACGTCTTAGGGATATATACTTTTAAGGTGAAACTGAAGAATGTACTACAGATGTAAATGACACTGAGGAAGAACTTACAGTGAATTAATTAGTCTTACTTTGTTGTATAAGATGTGAACGTTCAACTGGACGTTAGGAAATTCGCTGAATTCAGTTGGCAGCTATTGATAGCTATATAGAAAATGTGTAGACCCATTTCATTTTCAGGCGACTGATTGAACAATTTTCGTGGCTGAGTAGAGTTTTCTGTACTTGTGTTAAAAACCTCACTTCAAAACTAAGGTACAACAGAAAACGTGGATGAGAAGAAGCACTTAGTTCACAATGGACCATTAATCACTTGACACATATTAGCCTTTGTGTGTGTGTGTGTGTGTGTGTGTGTGTGTGTGTGTGTGTGTGTGTGTGTGTGTGTGTGTGTGTGTGTGTGTGTGTGTGTGTGTGTGTGTGTGTGTGTGTGTGTGTGTGTGTGTGTGTGTGTGTGCCTATGCCTTCCTTAAAATGACCACTTTTGGGATTTAGCAATTGGCACTCTACAAGCTGTTGTACGCCTTGTACGGTATATTCCTCTGTCTATGATACCGTAACAAATAGGTCTGGTTTTATACATTCTTGCATGTCATATAGAAGCTAAGTCGTGCTAATGCTGTTGTCCATAACATGAAGCGCCTGATAAATGGTCTCCCTGCCCTACGTAAATTTATTTATAATTGCCACCATGCCCGAGAAATTCCTTACAAAGTGGAGAATGGTATTGAGCCAAAAAGTCGTTCAGAAGGAAAGCATAGATTGTGAAACTGATTAATTTCCTAAATCTTCTTCTTTTGCTATGTTACCTATAAATCGGAAGTCCTGATGTTTCGCAGCTTAAGCGTATACAGGCCTATGCAATAATTTACTTAAAACTGTATCTCGATGCCCTAAAGCAAACCTCAATTTTACATGACTCCTTGGTGCATGTAGCGATTATTTTCGTAGAAACACAGCCACGTAAAAATATTCAAAGATTCTATAGATATTTATTTAGTAGGTGCCTGACAGCAATAAATATGAGCATTGAATAGCCTACGCTCCAAGTTACTGCACTCATGAACTACCACGACTCTAGGCGTAGAGCCTTAGATCGCGTCATCATTTTTGTAACTTTAGCTCACGATTTCTTATAAGTAGCTGCCAAGAGATACAATGTATATACCTATTAACATTATTGCTTATCTTTCTTCTTACTTTAACCTTACTCTCTCACAGATCCATAGATGCCTGTTCGATTATATTTAATGATTTCTTGTAATTTTGTGATTTATGTGATTTTTGCAATTTAACACTATTAGTTTGTTCTTATCGGGTGTACCAGAACTGCCTTTCGCAGGCGGTTCAATAAAGCACGTACTTACTTACTTAGATCTACTTAATAACCTTTAAAGCATTGTAATATTTGATATTTCTTATAGAAAATTGCGAGTTTCACCACATTATCCTGAAAGTGTTACCCAATCTTTTCCAGTATTGATCCCAGTCTGATATTTCTGACTTTTGGATGGCTTTCTCAGGCACGGTTACAATATGCTTAATTAATTTAACACCGTCGATTTAAAAGTGGATAACAACACAAAAGAGAAACCTGAGGTGAAATCGGGCAATACAGAGATGGTCAGGGAGATGGGACGTGGTAATCGTGCTTGGTTAGTAGTATTGGAGTTAGATGGTTTGAGGAGGAAATGGAATTATCCCATTGAATGTGTGAAGTAGGGCCTACTAAGTCTATGCCTTAAAAGCCAGTTCAAAATATGTTAAGGTAGTAAGTTACCAACTTATCTTGCAAACTACATACAAGTGGAAGTGACTTGAATGTCAAACAAATACTTACTGCAAAGCATTACTGAAGAACTTTTCTGTAATGTAGTCTTTACAACAATTATTCTCAAATGAGAGATAGTATTTGTAATCTTTCCTCAGCTTCTGAACACATCCACCCATTTCGTTTCTGGGACACTTTAATTTCCCACAACGACCATAGATGTCGACTTCAATGTACTTGGACAATTCATTGGTATAATTACCTCGTCCGCTATGGGTTCCAACGTGACAATTACTAACAAACCAAGCAACCTGTTTTGTTTTCCCAGCAGCGTAGTTAACTCCGTCATCTAAGGGATAATCCTCTATCCGGGTGAAATTTGGAAATGTCTCAAATTTACCATAAGGGATCGGAAATGTAGAGTCTCTTCGATAGAATATTGTCCAGTTGATTAGGCTTCCAAGAGCATGAGAATCAAAAATGTTCAAATAAGAATTCACTGGGGGTGGTTCTCCTCCTATTATGGCCCATACTTGATTCTTAGATTTTGGTAACAAATCTTTCAACATTGAAGCCTGGAAGCCTTCGAGATAAACTGCATCAGCCACCTTCACGTCATTCAGTTTCCTTGTGATGCTACAAGCCTCTACTGGACATTTCTTAGATGTAAAAAGATGCTGACCTTCTGGTGGCGGATCTCCATAGTTGCTATTAGGTATCTGATAAATGAATTTTAGCTTTGTTGTGTTGGCTTTTTCGGAGTTTTTCAAATAGTTCATAAGCCAGACTTGTTGCGAAATTCGATCATTCGCTTCATTATATTGCATAAACAAAACGGATTCATGTGTACTAATCTTTGTAATAGACAACTCTTGCAATTGTTGAAACATCGTCAAGTGCTTGATGCGCATACGATTTGATAACGGTTTAATTGCAAAGAAATCAAATATTACCAGGAATACAAATGTAATGCCTACAAGCTTCCAGATGATTTGACATTTGCCGAAACTCATTTTCTTCTGTGAAAAACTACAACCGACTATGCTATCTTTTCCAACACCGCGAGAACTTATCCAGCTGGTGTTTGAACTACATTCAGATATGCCTAGCATGTCACTTCTCACCGTTCAATAACTGTAGCAGCTTGGTTAGATATCTGGCTTTTAAGGTGGATAATATGGGTTCGAGCCTCTCCCGAGCTGGCTAATGCTTTAGTACCTCAAGCGCATCCTTCACTCACATGTTTTCTGCGCCAACGATGTTCAGTATATTCGTCTGTTCCTTTTGCTGAACTTTGGAAGGATGGTAGTATCAACAACGGTCGCATTTGTTTATATTTGCATATTAATCAATCTTTATATAATTAGAAAAATTACGCCTCCAGTCTCTGAACCTTTCAGTTTAGTCGTCGTGTGTACATCTAGTGTGCACCATGCGTTAAATGTTTCTGACTTCTGTCGCCGTTTGTTTAACAGCAGCGAATGGGTCACCTGCGCACATGTTATTAGGCCTACTATTATCTTGCTGGCCTGCGGCCTGTATACGTTAGGACGATGTATGTAGATTGTAGGCCTAAATTTAGTCCAAATAACTCCCCCTTTGTGTTCTGAAACCCACGCTCGTATTTTTGTGACGCTACAGTAGTCATGCATATGGGTAATGGATATTTATATAGTTGGATCAAGAAAGGAAATTATATTAGCCTATAAATTATGGCCATTCAGACCAGGTAATTGAGTAACTGTTTATCTTAAATTGGTTTCGGCCAAGATTGCCAACGAAACTGTTTAACGAAAAAAGCGACAAAGATAATGCTGTTTAAGCAAGCAAAAATACCCGATTGTAGATATGAGCGGGAAAATTAAGAGCAAGGGACGAGGAGTGGGCAAATGGGGGACAACCGACAAAGGAAAAGAGGATGATTTACTGGTGAGAAGAAACTTGGTGACATTAAATCGACTCTAAAATAGCGAAAATTGAAAATGGTCAGCAGAAATTTTCCATAATACAAGATCCGAACCATGGCAGAGTTGGGCCCCCTTCTTTGAACTCTTCGTCCTGCCCCACTGTTGCTGTGTTGAAGCGGCGATATAAATAATTTGCGACAATTAACGCATTGACTTTGCATCGCGAGAATGGAGGGGAACACATTGTCGAACTGTGCATAACTGTTCTGTCGGGAACGTTTTGGTCTGCTGCACCTGCTGGTTTAAAAGGTTCACCGCCTCTGGTCATGCGAAAAGTCATGATTGTGAAAGTGACACTGGTTTCAAACGAATAAACTTGTACGGAAGATTTTTCCATTCTTGAACAATAATTATAGCATTCAGCGTTTAACAACACCGTTTGGTTGCTAGAACTGTTACAACACTGTACTTAACTAACGCTTAACTTAATGCCAATGCGCGACCATCCCACACATAGGGAACACACAAATTATACTCTGTATTAGAATTCTATGGGAACAGTTAGGCCTACTCCTAAATAAGAGGTTGTCGGTTGTCGCACGGGCTGTAACGCCATTGTCATTATCAAGTCTTGGTTTAAGTATGTTTCTTAACTAATTACTACACAGTCCGAACTATGTCGTGTTTTAACAACTATTTTGGCAACGTCAGTTATAATCAATATAATTGGTTATGAATTCCAGTTAAAAACTGTACTATTTTTGTCTCCTTTAAGAGTTCGACCCAATTACCTGTCTCTCTATAGCTTGCTTAATGACTTTCTTATTATAAACCATATTTATTAGACATATGTAGCCTACAGCGCAGCACGTGCATCTCTGTACGTATACATGTATGTGGAGATGTGAATAACCGATGCGCCTTTGAAAGTCACCGAAACGAGACGTTCGCCCACCTCTTTGGTGGCCTTGCATTATTCGCTCTGGGCACGATCCGATCGCTCTAGCACAAATAAACAAGAACAGCACATTCATAATCATAACAGCACAGATCCTTACGGAACGCGTAATCTTTTACTACATTACCAACTACTATTATTACACACGTGACTTGGTCTTCAACTCTGAACTTGATGTTACTTGTTAAGAGAGTGCGTGATCTCGCAACTGGTGGATCTTCTATTATAGTTTCCTCTGCATCGTTTGCTAACTGATGAGACTTCTGCGTTTAAAGACATTTATTAATTTCTGGAATGGTACTATTCAATTTCCGATTACAGTTGAAAATTTTAATTACTACTTAACATAATGTTGATTCAAAATATCATTTTCAAGCATTGTTTCGCCAACAGTCTAATAATTTGATGCTTTCGGCGTAAGCAACAAAAAGTAATATTTTGGAACCATTCACGTATGTTTATTTGCTTAAAATTTTCAGAAATTTTGTTGAATTTCGAACGGAACAGCAGCTTAATAATTTTATGCACCATTCAAAATCGGTTCAGCCTCCATCTATTTTATTGTACAGGACTTTACAAAGGCTTTCGATACGGTGAAGCACTCCTACCTAGCTGAACAATTTGCGGAGTGGCAAATATCGGACTATATAATTATACAACTGGATAATTGCCTTCCTTAAGACCCTGGCAATGGAACAAAATTCAAGTATCTGGTGTTGTTGACATCAATGCCAAAAGATAAACATCAAACGTTTGAGCGGATTTGCTGAGAGGCTGACACCAGGCTTTTCTCATCGGTCATAAGGAACACAGGTCATATACTGCCTAGGTTAGTACCACCTCATATTTAGTCCCATATTTAAACATGCAAAGGAATGAAGCGATTTTGAAACGAGAAAGATATTGGTTTCTCCGAGTGATCAGGGACATTTATGGAACTCGGCCTTTTAGAATTTACGACAAGCTACGGGGGTGTAAACAACAACCTATAGTGGGCCAACCGATAGCAGGGTGCATCTAACACGTACAAGACATAGGTATTGTGGTGTAAGCAACCTGTAGGCTAGCGGACCAACCGATAGTAGGGTGAATATGACACATACACGACGTCAACAGTGCACACATCTGAAGCCATCAACTTCCTCATATACAATCCAATGCATAGGCAGTACTTGTTTAATTTAATCATAATGTTAAAACAGGCAGTACTTGTCTAATTTAATAAACAAGTCAATAGTTATCTTCCCATGATACGATTATTAGAATTGTCGTAAGAGTTAAGCCTTCATACATAAAACCGGTTTCACATATCCCAATGTGCTTGGCTGGTGTGAAGACTGGCGCACTGCATTGAAACGAGGTCAGATGCACATGGCATGAGTTAGAGCGAGCGTTTATATGATGCAAAGTGCATCTGATGAGAACTTTGGATGCAATTACTCGATATGCCTTTGTATGCTGCTATTGTAGGTAACGCCTCTTAAAACAGACGAAATGGTATTAAATGACTGAGTGCAAATGAAACTAAACTTGCATGGAGCATAGTTACAAATACACGGCGATGACCCTGAAAGAATACTTTTTAATTAAGCCTCATGCATATGTATTATGTAGCGTATAAAAGACAATTCGTAGTCGTAATCGTAATCGAGTATTTATATAGCGCCACTCAAGATCAGAGGCGCTTCCGAGCCAGGCCAGTGTCTTCACTGGTAAAGAGATAAGTTTCAGGCGCTGGCGAAACTGGTCAAATGAAATAGAAAAGGTCGGCCCTGAGGGACTAAGGCAACCGCTTCCAGCATAACATCCCAATAATGGTTTATTAATTCATTATCACTGTTTGATGTAATACATTATCTGCCTGTGTCAGCGCTTGTGAATAAGCTGGGGACCTTTATCTTGTCTTTGGAGTGGCGTTTGTGAAGTTTGCAGTTTACGATTACGATTACGAGTTCCCAGTTCCGGAGACGCCTTAAGACTTTCTTGTTCGCTGACGCAGGCACTGACGCAGGTCGAAAGCGCTGCTGATTTCTGAGCGGCGCTATATAAATGTTTGGTTACAATTACAATTACAATTTATTCACCGCGTTATGCCGCGAATTGTGTGAGTCAGAGTAATAGCGAAACCAACAGGTCTCCCTATTGAGGGCCGGTGTCCCGAGATATTGTAGGCTATCCGTCCTAAGACTATCCGGGAGATGAATGAAGTTATTCCCCCGGATGGACTATACCGGTATAGGGTATCCGGGTGGATAAACCATTTCTACCCCCTCCCCATCGTGTGAAATCATCCCCGGGGATAAAAATGCACAGGTATAAGGTATATATTATTTGAAATGCGTATAATTTATGAATATATATTTTAATCAAAATCCTAAGCCAGAAATATTTAAAGCAAGCGACTCTAAGTGAGCCATCCAGTTAAAAAGTCCATTTGTAAATGCTCACTTTGAACCACTTTTCCACTAAATTGAATGCGCTCTTTCGGATCATAAATTCAGTTCAACTGCTTAACGGTCTATCAGGGCGTATAATTTTTGACGTTTTGATTATAGAACTGAAAACAAGCAGTGCATGCCACATTCCATTAGTAAGTTAATCATTCTTTTTAAATTCATTCTTAATGTTTGCTGCTTTGACTGTACAGTACGTTGGTGCGAAAGTTGTTCAAGTAATGTAATGTAATTAGCAACTTCTATTGCGCTGGTGTCTAATGCACAAGGCATCAACCGATGGCACACCAAAACCAAGCCGTAATCAGGTCAACATCCAGAAGATCAGTCCGTAAGAGACAGAGAGGCAGCCTAAGGTGGATAAGCAATTTGAAAGAGGTAAGTTTTCAGCCGAGAACGAAATGACACAAGCGACTGAGCACAGCGTACAGACACAGGAAGAGAGTTCCAAAAAGTAGGTCCAGATACTGAAAAAGCTCGTTCACCAAGAACAGTTCTTGATTTAGGTATGACCAGACAAAGACAATCAGATGACCTCATTGAATAATGATAAGTCAGAGGAATAAGAACAGATTTTAAATATTGTGGTTGGCCAGAGTTCAAAGTTTTATAAACTATGAGCCCCAGTTTGAAACGAATTCTTTGCTGAACAGGAAGCCAATGCAAAGATTTAAGCACAGGGGTTATATGTTCATATTTGGATGTATTAGTTATGGCTCTAGCCAAAGAGTTCTGAACCCTCTGCAGCTTCAGTATGTTTGATTTATTGATACCAATAAGAAGCGAGTTACAATAGTCTAGGCGACTGGAAACCAATGCATTTGCCAAAGATATTCTTGCAGACATGGGCACATAACGCCTAATTCTGCGTATGTCACGAATGAACATATAGGATAACTTACAAATACTGTTTACATGGCCAGTGAGAGACATGGTAGAATTAAAAACAACGCCTAAGTTGCGTGCAGCGTCGGCCAGCTCAATAACTGAGTCACCCAGTTTCAATGACTTAAGCCCATCAAATTTCTTAAGTTGCTGTGGAGTGCCAAGTAACAGAAATTCAGTCTTTGATGGGTTAAGGAGGAGTTTATTGGATGCCATCCAGGACTGTACTTCATCAAAGACAGCAGACAACATCTGTATAGATGAGTCGCATGACAGACTATCAAATGAAATGTAAATTTGAGTATCATCAGCATAGAAATGATATCTCAGCGAATGATTATCAAGCAATGCTCCTAATGGTGTGGTGTATAATGTAAACAAAAGAGGGCCAAGCACTGATCCCTGTGGTACACCGCATGTCAACAAAGCATCAGATGAATAATTACCATTTAAATACACTGATTGAGTGCGTGGACTAAGATAAGTACTAAACCAATTTAGTGCAGGGCCAGAGATCCCAAACCAATTCTCAAGACGATGAAGAAGAATAGAATGATCCACAGTATCAAAAGCAGCAGACAAGTCAAGCAGAACAAGTGCTGTCACCTTACCCCCGTCCATTGAGCAAATGATGTCATTATGAACAGTAAGAAGTGCAGATTCAGTTGAGTGAAATCTACGATACGCAGATTGAAAAGGGGAGATTAGTGAGTTTGATGACAGGTGAGTCTGCATGCGATTCATGACTATCCGTTCAAGGATTTTAGATATAAAATTCAAGGTTGAGATAGGCCTATAATTTGACAGATCATCAGGATCAAGAGAAGGTTTCTTAAGCAGCGGATGAACTATGGCATGAGCAAAAGTAGATGGGAAAGATCCCTCATGCAATGAGAAATTGATAATTGATGTAATGGTGGGACCAAGGACATCAAAGCACTCTTTAAGAAACCAAGTAGGAATGGTGTCAAGGAGACCGGTTTTGTTAGGCGAGGAAAAGATAAGTGCACGAACCTCTCCCACAGTAGTTGGCAGAAAGTAGTCCATAATAGGAGGTGTACAATTTGGATAGAGGAATTTGTCCAGTGCAGAGGAACTGATCAATTTAAGACGTATACCAGAAATTTTGTCTGCAAAAAGTTCAAGAATTTACTTGCAAGATCATGAGCAGCTAAGCACAAAGTAGGAGCCAAATGTAGCTTCTCCCGATGTAACAATTTATTTAAGGCCAACCACAGAGATTTGGGTGATGCAGAACTTTCAGCAATTAAGTTAGTTAAATATTCAGATTTGGCAGATGAAACAAGTTTTCGAACACGTTTACACTGTTGCTTAAACTTAATGTGATCAGAAGGCAGACGAGAGTGGTGCCACCAACGCTCCAATTGACTTCTTCGACGCCTAGCCTCAGAAAAAGCAGAGTTGAACCAAGGCTGTGGTGTGCGCTCTACAACCCTCTTAATTTTAAAAGGAATTTGCTTATCAAGCAGCTCAGTTAGAGTGGACTGGAACTGCAGAGCCAGCTCATTAATAATAATAATAATAATAATAATCTTTTCTTTATTAAGCGCCTGACAAACGCACTGCGCTGTACATTTACATGTTATGCAATTGAAACAATCTTAACTAGTTAACTACTAACAGAACAGACAGCTTGTAATACAACGGCGCTAATAGCAGCCTACAAAGCAAATCCGCCCTAACGGGGCTCGAACTCGGTACCTCTCGCACTCTTCGCCAGATGTTATCCAACGCGCCACCGGACCCCGGTGTTTGTGCAGGAGATAGCAACAATTGAGATGCCAAGATATCATTCTTTAGCTTATTTAAATCAATTTTATGCCAGGGGCGAAATTTAACAATTCTATAATTTGGTGGGGGTTTGAAAGGGAAGTCAAATTTTGAGAAAATGGCAACATGATCCGAAAAATATGACTCTACAGAAGTAACAGAATGAAGTGACTTAGAATCAGAACGAGTTATCAGGACATCCAAAATGTGACCTTTATTATGCGTAGGAAAGGTAATAAGCTGTCAAACCCTTCCAACATATGCGTAGAAATGCCAATGACTCAGTGACACTCACTATGGCATTGCACTGCGGACCATTCCCACTTGAGCACCACTGATTGGTGTGCACTGCGAAAGGCGCTATATAAATTTATAGATACAATACAATACCTGAGCCACTATCCCAGTGGCGTGAGGGTATTACTTCCAGAGGTCCCGAGCAGTGACGTAACGAAGGAGGCAGAGGGGCAAGTGTACATATGCAGGCCGACAGATACCCGTACGCAACTTTCAGAAAACAGACAGACTTGCCTAACGAAAGATCGACGTGCAGATAGACATTTCTTTTCCCCC
Organism: Aporrectodea caliginosa; assembly: GCA_020284085.1. Taxonomy (NCBI): domain Eukaryota; kingdom Metazoa; phylum Annelida; class Clitellata; order Crassiclitellata; family Lumbricidae; genus Aporrectodea; species Aporrectodea caliginosa. Next base: position 1,859,783 of record JACEVL010000384.1, on the reverse strand, counting down.
GGGGTTTTGGTGCTGACAGCGCCTCTGAATAGTTATTCTGCGAGAGACTATAAACCTATTGCTACGATACGATATAATATACGATATACATAGGACCTACAGACAGATATTCAGATATTCTTCGTTTTATGTTGATTGCAACTTCTCAAGTTACGGATTGGCTGATTAAGCAATCAGTCAGGCTTACGATTTCGTTTAAGTTGTTGTTGTTTGTCTGTTGCTCTTTGTCCACTTTCCACCGACGCATTTGCATAGCAAGACGAAACGCCTTCATTCCAATGCATCGATGTTCAGCCATGCACTGTTATTCTTTTATTTCGCTTTGGTCCGAAACGGAAGCAAACCCAATCTATCGTAGCGTAGACCAAAAAATTCCCCTATCCATGGAATCTCCATTAAGCGATGCATGGAGTATTCTGTTGATTAGCAGAGGAAAATCTTTAGGCAAATTCGATAACCGCTTCATTTTAACTGCTATAAGCTTATATAACGGAAAGCCTGATATATATGTCGCGAATTATTTCAGGTTCTGACCCAACCAATAACTTCCAAGTCATCAACGCCATCTGGCGAACTAAGACGACAGAAAAGAGAGATCACTGTTTTATCAGAGAACTAAAGAGTAAAGACGCCACCCGTCTTATATATCATATATGTGGCATCCAGAGGTTTGCCCATATATCCACTTTCATTCGGGACTTCCTTTATTGCCTGCCTGTCCATCAACGCATCCAGTTTAAGATTCTTACCTTCATGCGCAGCTGTCTTATCGGCTGTGCATGCTCCGCCCTATCTGACGACTTTTGCACTGCGGTCTGCTTTCTGTCTGATGGGGTTTCCCATCGATCGGCTGCCCGTGGCCTCCTTCTGGTTCCTCGCATGCGCACTGTTACAAGAGTTTAACTTTTGTCCAGCTGGAACCGTCTCCTTACGGGGAGGGGGCTAAAGCTCCAAGCCCTTACCTGTGATTTGCAGTGATTTCCTACTTTTGGGGGGGGCTGAGCCGCAGTTATGGGGGGGGGGGGCTAAGCCCTCTAAACCTCTGGCGCCGCCACTGGCTAGAGTTTCTTAGTCTCTCTCTTCTCAGTTCCGCCAGCATCTGAATACTTTCATATTTACCAGTGATGACACTGGCCCGGGTAGACTGCGCCAATGACCTTTCTGTGTGGCGCTTTATAAATTTTCGATTACACCTACAATAACGTGATGAAGACCCAGAACCGTTGCGACTCTTGAAAGATAATAGCCAAAGACCGGTTATGGCCTACTGTAGATCATCGGATCATAATCACAATTTTAATGAAAGTACTTTCCCATCATGCATGCATATACGACACCATTTTTCAACTTCCCGCCACCAGAACGTCCTTCTCCTCCGTTCTAGGCTTCGGGAACTCAATTCTTCATCCAACGCACTGATTCATGGACCTTTGCGAAGTGCGGAACAAGTCGTATATAATAACACTATAATAGGCCTATGTCTCTTAGGTTCATTCCTTCATTTGTTCAGTGGGTCCAGAACAGGGCCCTGTTGCCCTATAGACACTGTACTCTATACCATGGTTTTGTAGAGTAATAAGCATTGTTGTTGTTGTTGTTGTCGTTGTTGATGTTGATGTTGAACATGTTGCTGTTGTTGTTGGTGGTGATGGTGGTGTTGATGCTGTTGTTATTGTCACTATCATCATCATCATCATCCTCATCATCAACAACAACATCTGCCAAATGCAATACGCTGTTACCCGGTGGACCAGTAATTATACTCACCGACAGGTGGTCAAGCATTTATATTTGTCCATAGTCTAGTACCATAATTACAGGCACACGCCATGCACTACTGAAGGCCTACTCATTTCATATCATCTGATCACAGGTCAACAATGCAGAACACGACGCCGATCTTTACCGAGCCGCAGGAAAGGCAGCGACTGATGGTGAGCGAATAGGAGTCCAGCCTTTGAGAGTTCGCGCCCGTATACCTGCCACGTGCCAGATGTAAACGCATTGCTGCGACAGTGTACAAGCGTGAAGGGCTTTTCCGCCAAAAGTCTACTGGAAAGCAAACACAGTGGCAAGCTTCTGCTGGACTACCCATATTCTTCTCGTGGTCTGCACGTGATATCCAGCCAATCGTCGTTGTTTTATCTCTGGTTATCTCCTTGAATAAAATAAACACAATAATTCCTTGGTTCAGCGAAGGCTTCAGTCATATTTATCTCAAGTCAGCTCTGGATTCTTGTAATGTAACTTTTTTACTCCATGAAATTATACTGGCTTCCTGATAGTAGATACCTTTAGGTTATCTGTATTTCTTTAACGGGAGTACCCATGATTCTTTGAATGGTAGTCCAGGACTGCATCAAATAATTACAGAAGAGCACGTGCAAGGCTGCAAGCTTCTACCAGAAAACCAATACTTTACATATATTTGCATTAATTGATTATGACTTTCTGATACCAGGTAATAACTTGACAACCTGATACCAGCAAATAATAATAAACAACCAACACTCTAGACTAATACCTGTTAAAGGGTAAGCCTAAACCGCATCAAAAACCGGAGAGAATACACTCGTTTCAGCGTATCAGGAAGCCGTAACAATATCAAAAATAATAATTACTATTATTATTACAAAATTGACTAGGCAATAATATCCAGCCAATTTGTGCCATTTGAGAGGTAGGCCTTATCCGCATCAGAGAATCACAAAGAAGCCACTGCAGGTCAGTGCAGGATAGTATCAGAAAGCCAGTACAGTGATTCCCATTCATTGATTCTGGCTCCTTACATAAGAACAAAGCACCTAACTTGATTTCACTTGAAGGTAATACCTATAAACGGCCACTATTTCAATCCAGTAACACTTAAATGGTAGAGCAATCCGCAAGGAATCAGTCAAGCGTGTGCTGGTTAAAATCTTACCAACGAGTGACTGAGTAAAGCGATTCTTGATCACAGAATTATTCAGAGACTTATACTTTCTGGCACCACGTTAACATAACATGCATTGACAAATAATAAATTCCTATTTAGATACTCATACTAGTTGCCTGAAATATATGTGCATGCCAAGAAATCAGTCCACAAACGAATACATAATAATAAATGAGAGTTACTTGAACACATTTTATCGACTGAGCGTGCTTTAGTAAGAACCAGGCCTAGCGCAGACGGGCAGTATGTGAAGTTGATCTGGAAATGCGTTCGAAAGACATCTTTGCTATCTGAGACATTCACATTTTGCTTTGCTAAAACACATTGAGTCGAAAAATATGAAACAGTTTGTTCGTTTGTATGACTGTCACATATTATTTCTCCAAGACTGCCAACGTCCAGGTTTCGGATTTTCTAAACACACGCCCTCTTCCCACCATTTGTAGAAGTCTGGGTACCAGTGTACGTAACTTAAGTCGTCATTCGCATGCAGAAGAGCACACAAACGACACCAATGGGACGATGAAATGAACCTTCCAGTCTTCTTCCAGCGAAAGTATTCGTTGTAGAGTGTATCGTTTTTATCGAGAAGATGAAGGTAGTCAGCCAGTTGCTTCGGACTTTCAAAGTCATCGACGTGAATGTAGGACCCGGGAGGAGCCAAGGCTTTGTAGTCGTCTGGATGCGCCCCGAGAACAATTGGTATGATGTCATTCCTGTAAATATAATTAAGTCACATTCGACATAGGAAAGTGGGTAAACAGTAAACTGAGCAAGAGATAATTTACATCCTATGAACATCAAATCCCGATGATCAATTGGCCTACCATATAGCCTACTCGTATAATAAGCTTAAAACTTATTGGGTTCAGGCCAGCTGAGCCATTTTTCTCTCTGTGTTGGGCGCACATAGTGCATGTAGCGCAGCCGAAACTTACTGCATTTTTGCCATACGTCTGAGGGATAGATTATTTGAAGGCGAAAGAAAAGAATATATGCCTACTACAAATGTAAAATTACACCAAGGTATAACTAACAGTGAATTAGTAAATATAGTCAAACTTTGCTTTATAAGAGGCAGATTTTAAGTGGACGTTCGGACATTCGCGGAGTGCAATTTGGCAGCTATTGGCAGTCAGTATGATTCTCGTTAACGATAACGATAACGAAAATGTTCGTTAACGAAAATAAAATGATTTCGTTAACGATAACTATAACTATAACTAAAAAATATCATTAACTATAACTATGACCATAACGAAAATAACAATAACGAAAATTCATCTTTATTTTCGTTAATACAAAAAATAAGAATAGGAAGTGCAATATGGACGATTCGATATAAATGAGAACGAAAAAATGCGATATTTTTATTATGCAATTTGTCAGTAACTTTGTTAAGCGGTTTTAGTCTTATGGTTACTCGTGTATTCATAAAGCTGAATGCACCCATGTTTCAAAGGCTTTCAAAGCTCTGAACAAATTGTGAAACAGCTTGTTAATACGCACAATTTTGCTTATAGCCTTAATTATTGTAACTAAGAAGTAACTAAAATTAACTAAAATGAAAATCCATTGACTATAACCATAACTTTGGCTAAAAAATAATACTAACTATAACTACAACTAAAATAAAATCTGTAAGGAGAATCACACTGTTTGCAGTTACTATAGAAAATGTGTATTTCATTTTAAAGAGATTGGCCTTAGATCTTTTGTACGTGGTTTTAAACCTCACCTCAAACCTTAAGACTCTACTGAAAACGGGGATGAGAAGAAACAATTAGTTTACCATGCATAGACCATTAGGTCTACTCACTTCGCCCACACTGACCTTTGTATCTGTGGGCCTATCCTTTAAAATGACCACTTATAAGGTTTAACAATTGTCACTTTACCAGTTTTGTGCAGTATCACTCTGTCTATGAAACCATAAAAACATTCTTGTTTTTATGCACCCTTGTAGAGCAGGACCGTTTTAAGGTCGTCAAAGGCCCTAGGCACTCTTGCATTCGTAGACCCCCACTGCCAGCCCAGCATTAAAGCTAAACGCATAATTACTCATACACATTATTTATCGTGGATGGGGTTTAGGTGAATGGTTAACACTCCGGCTCGAAGAGCAGAAGATCAGCATGAACGCGGGATCGATTCCCGCTACCCTCTATAATAGGTCGACTCAGCCTTTCATTCGCCAGATGGCGCTGGTAAAATGAGCATTTGGGCAGATGAGCGCCTTTCGTGGCTGACATACAGTTTAATTCGATTCATGTAATAACTCGAGATAATCCGTTCATATTAAGTTATGACTTGTAATCATACTGCGTTCGCGCCAGTTTGAATCAATAAACGAAGATTATTATTAATTTTAATCATGATTCACAAACACACCCATTTTTGATTTTAAATCTCAACTTATACTGTTTGCAATTTTGATTATTTAATGTCCTGGATATATCCACTAACGTGTAGTGCAATTTATTTTTTCAGTGTCTCATTTTCAGAATTGCGTAGGCCCCTGAAAGGTACGCAGGCTCAAGACAAAGCGCCTACTGTGCCTAATGAATAATAGGCCTATGTACCTGTTGTAGTGTCATGGAGAAGCTAATCTTACTTATTTACCTACCTATTATCTTGCACATTACATACAACTGGAAGTAATACTTGAATGTCACAAAAATACTTACTGCAAAGCATTGCTGAAGAACTTTTCTGTAATGTAGTCCTTGCAACAGTTATTCTCAAACGAAAGATAGAATTTGTAATCTTTTCTCAGCAGCTGAAGACACCCACCCATTTCGTTTTTGGGACACTTTAACTTCCCACAACGACCGTAGATGTCGACTTCAATGTACTTGGACAGTTCATTGGCATAATTACCTCGGCCGCTATGGGTTCCATAATCACAATTACTAACAAACCAAGCAACCTGTTTTGTTTTCCCAGCAGCGTAGTTTACTCCGTCATCTAAAGAATAATCCTCTATCCGGGTGAAATTCGGAAATGTCTCAAATTTTCCATACGGCACCGATATGGTAGCGTCTCTTCGGTAGAATATCGTCCAGTTGATTAGATTTCCAAGACCATGAGAATCAAAAATGTTCATATGAGAATTCAGCGGAGGTGATTCTCCTCCAGTTACGATCCATACCTGATTCTTCGATTTTGGCAACAAATCTTTCAACATGGATTTCTGGAACCCTTCAAGGTAAACTGCATCAGCCACCTTCACGTCCTTCACTTTCCTCGTGATGCTACAAGCCTCTACTGGACATTTCTGAGATGTAAAAAGATGTTGACCCTCTGGTGGGGGATCTCCATAGTTTCCATGAGGTACCTGATAAATGAGTTTTAGCTTTGTTGTGTTGGCTTTTCCTGAGTTTTTCAAATAGTTCATAAGCCAGACTTGGTACGAAATTCGATCATTCGTTTCATTATATTGCATCAACAGAACGGATTCATTTCCACCAATCGTTGTATTAGACAATTCTTGCAATTGTAGAGGCATCGTCAAGTACTTGATGAGCAAACGATTTGATAAAGGTTTAACTGCAGAGAAGTCAAATATTACCATGAACACAAGTGTAATGCCTATAAGCATCCAAATGATTTGACATTTGCCGAAACTCATTTTCTTCTGTGAAAAACTACACCTGCCTATGCTATCTTTTCCAACACCGCGAGAACTTGCCCTACATGGTGTTTGGCCTACATTCTGACACCGCTCAACAATCATTTTAGCAGATTGGTTAGATATCTGGCTTTTGAGGCGGAGAATATGGTTTCGAGTCTTCCCCGAGCCGGCAAAGTGCTTTAGGTCTTCGAGCATATCCTTCACTCACATGTTTTCTGCGCCAACGATGCTCAGAATATTCGTTTGTTCATTTCTGAACTTTGGAAGGATGGTAGTATCAACAACGGTCGCATTTGTTTATATTTGCATATTAATCAATCTTTATCTAATTAGAAAAATTACGCCTCCAGTCTCTGAACTTTCAGTTTAGTCGTCGTGTGTACATCTAGTGTGCACCATGCGTTAAATGTTTCTGACTTCTGTCGCCGTTTGCTTAATAGCAGCGAATAGGTTACGTGCGCACATGTTATTAGGCCTACTATTTTCTTGCTGGCCTGCGGGCCTGCAGTATACATACGCTAGAACGATGTATGGAGAGAGTAGGCCTAAATTTAGTCCAAATAACTCCCCCTTTGTGTTCTGAAACCCACGCTCGTACTTTTGTGACGCTACAGTAGTCATGCATATGGGTAATGGATATTTTTATATTTGGATCAAGAAAGGAAATAATATTATATGGCCATTCAGACCAGGTAATTGAGTAACTGTTTCTCCTAAATTGGTTTCAGCCAAGATTGCCAACGAAACTGTTAAACGAAAAAAGCGACAATGATAATACTGTGTAAGCAAACAAAAATACGCAATTGTAGATATGGGCGGCAAAATTAAGAGCAAGGGACGAGGAGTGGGCAAATGGGGGACAACCGACGAAGGAAAAGAGGATGATTTACAGGTGAGAAGAAACTTGGTGACATTATATCGACTCCAAAATGGCGAAAATTGAAAATGGTCAGCAGAAATTTTCCATAATACAAGATCCGAACCATGACCCAGTTGGACTCCCTTCTTTGAACTCCTCGATCTGCCCCATTGTTGCTGGGTTGAAATAGCGGTATTTGCGACAATTAACGCGTTGGCTTTGCATCGCGTGAATGGAGGGGAACCATTGTCGAACTGTGCCTGACTGGTCTGTTAGGAACGTTTTGGTCTGCTGCACCTGCTGGTTTCAAAGGTCCACCGCCTCTGGTCATGCGAGAAGTCACGTGAAAGTGACACTGTTTCCAAACGAATAAACTTGTTCAGAAGATTTGTCTATTCTTGAACAATAATTATAGCGTTCAGCGTTGAACAACACCGTATGGTTGCTAGAATTGTAGGTCTAGTCATTGTACTTAACTTACGCTTAAGTTTAACTAAGGCGCAACCATACCACACATTGTGAAGTCACAAATTATGAATTATATTAGAATTCTATATAGGAACAGTTAGGCCTACTCCTAAATAAGTGGTTGTCCGAACGGGTGGTAACGCCATTGTCATTAACAAATCTTGGTTTAAGTATGTTTCTTAACTAATCACTACACAGTCGAAATAAGACTTAGGTCGTGTTTTAACAACTATTTTGGCAACGTCAGTTATCATCAATATCATTGTTTATGAATTCCAGTTAAAAATCGTACTATTTTTGTCTCCTTAAGAGTTCTACCCAATGACCTGTCTCTCTAGCTTGGATAATGACTTTCTTACAATAATTATGAAGCGATGTTATAAGGCATATATAATGAAGAACGCTACAAACAATAAAGTACCTAGAAAAGTATATATATATGTGTGTGTGTGTGTGTGTGTGTGTGTGTGTGTGTGTGTGTGTGTGTGTGTGTGTGTGTGTGTGTGTGTGTGTGTGTGTGTGTGTGTGTGTGTGTGTGTGTGTGTGTGTGTGTGTGTGTGTGTGTGTGTGTGTGTGTGTGTGTGTGTGTGTGTGTGTGTGTGTGTGTGTGTGTGTGTGGGAGATCTGAATAGACCGAGACAGATTTGAAAATCACCGAGACGTGACGAGCGTACGCCCACCTCCTTGGTCGCCTTGCATTGTTCGCTCTGCATGGGCACGATCCGATTGCTCTAGCACGAATAAGCAAGAACAGCACATTCATAACAGCACAGATCCTTACGGAACGCGTAATCTTTACTACATTACCAACTACTATTATTACACAATCGACTTGGTCTTGAACTCTGAACGTGATGTTACCTGTCAAGAGAGTGCGTGTTCTCGCAACTAGTGGATCTTCTATATAGTTTCCTCTGCATTGCATTGCTTGCTGATGAGACTTCTGCGTTTAAAGACATTTATTAATTTCTGGAATGGTACTATACAATTTCCGATTACAATTGAAAATTTTAACATAATGTTGATTCAAAATATCACTTTCAAGCATTGTTTCGCCACTAGTTTAATAATTTGATGCTTTCGGCGTAAGCAACAAAAAAGTAACATTTTGGAACCATTCACATAATTATGTTTATTTCCTTAAAATTTTCAGAAATGTTGTTGAATTCCGAACGGAACAGCAATTTAATAATAGTGTGCACCGTTCAAAATCGATTCGGCCTCCATCTAATTGATTGTACAGGACTTCACAAAGGCCTTCGACACGGTGAAGAACTCCTACCTAGATATACTCCTTGCACGGAGTGGCAAATACCGGACTATAACATACAACTGGATAATTATTGCCTTCCTCACAGCACTGACCATGGAACAAAATTCAATTCTCTGCTATTGTTGACATCAATGCCAAAAGATGAACACCAAACGTTTGAGCGGATTTGCAGAGAGGCTGACACCAGGCTTAGCATTCTCATCGGTCATAAGCAACACAGGTCATACACTGCCTATAGGTTAGGCCTACTACCACCTCATATTTAGTCCCATATTTAAACATGCAAAGGAATGAAGCGATTTTGAAACGAGAAAGATATTGGTTTCTCTGAATGATCAGGGACACTTATGGAACTCGGCCTTTAAGAATTTACGACAAGCTGTGGGGGTGTAAACAACCTATCATAGTGGACCAACCGATAGTAGGATGCATCTGACAAGACGTAGGCCTACATTTAAACAGCGCACACATCTAAGGCCATCAACTTCCTCATATCCAATCTAAATGCAGTGCACATGCACTACTTGTTTGATGTCGTCAACAAGTTAATAGTTTTCTTCTCTTGATACTGTTATTAGAAACGGAAGCAGACCCAACTTATCGTACCGTAGACCCAAAAAATTCCCATCAAGCGATGCATGGAGTATTCTGTTGATTAGCAGAGGGAAATCTTTAGAAAAATACGCTAACCGCATCTTTTTTACTGCTATAACGAAAAGTCTGATATATGTGGCATATTATTTCAGGTTCTGACCCAACCAATAACTTCCATGTCATCAACGCCATCTGGCGAACTAAGACGACAGAAAAACGATCTTAGAAAGATTTTGTACCGCTGCAGCTGTCGCTAGGTTGACAAACAAGTCGTAAACGCCTGCGAAGGCAATTCTGTTATAAAGAACATTGTAGTATGTTAATAATAATAATAATAATAATAATAATAATAATAATAATAATAATAATAATAATAATAATAATAATAATAATAATAATATAATAATATAATAATAATATAATAATAATAATAATAATAATAATAATAATAATAATAATAAAAAATAAATAATAAAAAAAAATAAAAATAAAAAATAATAATAATAATAATAATAATAATAATAATAATAATAATAATAATAATAATAATAATTATAATAATTATAATAATAATTATAATAATAATAACCGTTCCAGACTTTTAACAATTTAATTAATGTTGAAGTCCCTGAGGGATCATGTTTATCTCGGGGCATAAAAAAAATTTTAATCGTTTATTAATTCATTATCACTCGTTGATGTATACTTTATCTGCATGTGTCATCTCTCGTGAATAAGAACCTGAGCTTGGATTTCGAGTGGCGCTTTGGAAGTTTGCAGTTTACGATTACGACTCTACCCAGGGTCTGGTTACATCCGGATTGGGCGAGACAATTGCCTGTCGGTCGCTCGGTCAAAGCACCGACCAACCGACCTCACATGACGAATCTGCACTTGCAGAGCGTCTGGATAGATATCTTAAAGTATGCTCTATAAGAGGAGGACTGATCGGCGTGTGCGGAGGATGAGGACGCGCTTCGGCGATCGTGCAGATTCGTGCTTTCTCGGCCGCTGGTCCTCGATGCTGGAACAGACTTCTTCCTGCCATTCGATTGGCCGACTCAGTGGACTCCTTTTAATCCAGGCTAAAATCACATCTGTTCGCCAGGGCGTATCTTGACTGTTGTTAGCTGTTTTGTAAGGCGCCCTTGTAACTGTATGGCCGTGTTACGGCGATATATAAATTGTCGTTTTTAAATTATTATTATTATTATTATTATTATTATTATTATTATTATTATTATTATTATTATTATTATTATTATCAATTAAATTCAATTCACTTTATTGATCCCAGCTAACAGATACAAGTGTTGAACAACATAATCATTATTATTATTACTATCATCATCATCATCGGCTGCCCGTGGTCTCCTTCTGGTTCCTCGTATGCGCACTGTTACGACACAGTCCAAGAGTTTAGCTTTTGTCTGCTCATCCAGCTGGAACCGTTTCCCTCAGGACCTGCGGTTAGAGTTCCTTAGTCTCTCTCTTCTCAGTTCCGAAACGGAAAAACTTTCCCAATTTATCAATGATGACGCTGGCCCGGGTAGACTGCGCCACGTTGTGTGGCGCTTTATAAATTGCGATTCTTGAAAGATAATAACCAAAGACCGCTTAAGGCCTACAGATCATCGGATTACAATCAAGAGTTGCAATTGTAATCAAAGTACTTTCACATCATGCATGCGCATACGACACCATTTTTCAACTACTTCCCACCACCATAACGTCCTCCTCACTGATTCATGGACCTCCGTTACGAAACGGCAGAACAAGTCACACAGTAGCAGTTCATAGGCCTATGTCTCGTATGTTCATTCATTCATTTGTTCAATGGGCCCAGAACAGAGTCCTGTTGCCCTAAACTGTACACTATAGCATGGATTTGTAGAGTAGGCCTATGTCTGTTATGTTCATTCATTCATGTTGTTCAGTGGGCCCAGAACAGAGCCCTCTTGGGCTAAACTGTACATTATAGCATGGTTTTGTAGAGTAATAAGCATTGTTGGTTTTTGTTGTTGTTGTTGTCGATGTTGATGTTGACATGTTGCTGTTGTTGTTGTGTGGTGGCGCTGATGGTTTTTGGGTGTTGTTATTGGTGGTGGTGATGCTGTTGTTATTGTTATTGTCACTATTATCATCATCATCATCATCATCATCACATCATCATCATCATCATCATCATCATCATCATCATCATCATCATCATCAACATCTGCCAAATGCAATACGCTGTTACCTGATGGACCAGTATTTATACTCAGTGACAGATGGTCAAGCATTTATATTTGTCCATAGTCTAGTACCATAATTATAGGCATACGCCATGCACTACTGAAGGCCTACTCATTTTCATATCATCTGATCACAGGTCAACAATGCAGAACGCGATACTGATGTTTACCGAGCCGCAGGGAAAGGCAGCGACCGATGGTCAGCGAATAGGAGTCCAGCCTCTGAGAGTTCGCTCCCGTATATCTGCGACGTGCTTAGATGTAAACGCATTGCAGCGACACCGTACAAGCGTGCAGGGTTTTTTGCACCAAGAGTCTACTGGAAAGCAAACACTGTGACAAGCTTTGCTGGACTACGCATATTCTTCTGGTGGTCTGCACGTGATATCCAGCCAATCGTCGTTGTTTTTACTCTTGTTATCTCCGTGAATAAAATAAACACAATAATTCCTTGGTTCAGCGACGGCTTCAGTCATATTTATCTCAAGGCAGCTCTGGATTCTTGTAATGTAACTTTTTAATTCCATGAAATTATACTGGCTTCCTGATAGTAGATACCTTTAGGTTACCTGTAATTCTTTAACGGGAGTACCCATGATTCTTTGAATGATAGTCCTGGACTGCATCAAATAATTACAGAAGAGCACGTGCAAGGCTGCAAGCTTCTACCAGAAAACCAATACTTTGCATATATCATTAAATTATGACCAACCAGGTAATAACTTGACAACCTGATAATTAATAATAAACAACCAACACTCTAGACTAATACCTCTTCAATGGTAAGCCTAAACCGCATCAAAAATCGCAGAGAATACACTCGTTTCAGCGTATCAGGAAGCCGTAACAATATAAAAAATAATAATTACAATAATAAAAATAATAATAAATACTATTATTGTGAAATTGACTAGGCAATAATATCCAGCCAATGGTGCCATTTGAAAGGTAGGCCTTATCCGCATCAAAGAATCACAAAGAAGCCTCTGCAGGATAGTATCAGAAAGCCAGTACAGTGATTCCCATTCATTGATTCTGGCTCCTTACATAAGAACAAAGCACCTAACTTGATTTCACTTGAAGGTAATACGTATAAACGGCCACTATCCAATCCAGTAACACTTAAGTGGTAGAGTAATCCGCAAGGAATCAGAGTGAATCCGGTGCTGGCTAAAATCGGGATCTCTTACCAACGAGTGACTGACAAAAGGGATTCTTGATCACAGAATTATTCAGAGACCTATACTTTCTGGCACCACGTTAACATGACATGCATTGACAATTAATAAATTCCTATTTAGATACTTATACTAGTTGCCTAAAATATAATGTGCATGCCAAGAAATCAGTCCACAAACGAATGCATAATAATGAATGAGAGTAACTTGAACACACATTTTATTGACTGAGCTTGCTTTAGTAGGAACTAGGCCTAGTGCAGACGAGGAATATCAGTGAAGTTGATCTGGAAATGCGTACGAAAGACCTCTTTGCTATCTGAGACGTGTTCACAGTTTGCTTTGCTAAAACACCCTGAGTCGAAAATTATGAAACAGTTTAGTTCGTCAGCATGAACGTTACATTTTGTTTCTCCAAGACTGCCAGTGTCCTGGTTTCGGCTTTTCTAAACACACGCCTTCTTCCCACCATTTGTAGAAATCGGGATACCAGTGTATGTAGCTTCCGTCATCATTCGCATGTAAAAGAGCACACAAACGACACCAAGACGACGTTGAAATAAACGTTCCAGTCTTCTTCCAGCGGAAGTATTCGTTATAGAGTGCATCGTTTTTATCGAGAAGATGGAGATAGTCAGCCAGTTGCTTCGGACTTTCAAAGTCATCGACGTGAATGTAGGATCCGGGCGGAGACAGGGCTTTGTAATCGTCTGGATGCGCCCCGAGAACAATTGGTATGACGTTATTCCTGTAAATATAATTAAATATTATATCAGATACAGGAAAAGTGAGTAAATAGTTAACTGAACCAGAGTTAATTCCATCCAAGCCCGAAGATCAATTAGCCTACCAGATACAATGAGCTTAAAACCTTTATTGGGTCCAAGCCAACTTAGCCATTTTCCTCCCTGTGCTGGTCGCCCTTGGTGCATAAAGCGCAGCCGAAACTAGCTGCATTGTTGCCATACCTCTGAGGAAAAGATACTTTGAAGCCGAAACAAAAGAATTTACTACAAATGCAAAATGACACCGAGGTATAACTAACAGTGAATTAGTAGCCTACATATAGTCCAACTTTGTTGTTTAAGAGGTGAATTTCAAATAGACCTTAGGACATTCGCTGAATGCAGTTGGCAGCTATTATAGATGATTGCATTTCATTCTCATGAGATTTCATTCTCATGAGATTGACCTTAATTAGATTTTTATGTACGTGATTATTAGATAATAGACCTCAGTCTCAAACCGGTAAGACGCCACAGAAAACGTGGATGAGAAGAAGCAGTTAGTTTACCACGGACCATTAGGTCTGCTCACTTCGCACTTACTGACCTTTGGTATGTGTGGGCCTACGCTTTAAAATGACCTCTTGTGGGGTTTAGCAATTGACACTTTACAAGTTTGTGCAGTATGCCTCTGTCTATGAAACCAAAAGAAACATTCTTGGTTTTATGAACCCTTGTAGAGCAGGACCGTTTTAAGGTCGTCAAGGCCCTAGGCACTCTTGCATTTGTAGACCCCAACTGCCAGCTCTGCATTGAAGCTAAACGCATAATTGCGCATTATTTATTGGGTGAATAGTTAGCACTCCTGCACGAAGAGCAGAAGATCAGCCGAAGAACGCGGGATCGATTCCCGCTACCCTCTTACAGCCTCAGCCTTTCATTCGCCAGATGGCGATGGTAAAATGAGCAGTAGGACAGATGGGCGCCTTGCGTGGCTGCCATACAGTTAAATTTGATTCATGTAATAATCGTGATCATCCGTTCTTACTATAACTTGTAAATTGTAATCATACTGCGTTCACGTGAGTTTGAATACAATAAACGAAGATTATTATTATTAACGTCATGTTTGATCATGATTCGCAAACACACCCAGTTTTGATTTTAAATCTCAAACTTACTTTTCGCAATATTTATTATTTAATGTCCTGGATAAAGGCTTATCCATTAACGTCTAATGTAATTTATTTTGTCAATGTGTCATTTTCAGACTTGCAAGTAAACTCTGAAAGGCATACGCAAGCCCAAGTCACAGTGCCTACTGTGCCTGATGGATAATACCGGTCGGTTGTGGTGTCATAGAGAAGCTAAATCCTGCTAATGATGTTGCCCATAGCAGGGAGCAGCAGCCGATGAATGGACGCCCATACTCGTAACTCCATTTATAAACGACATAATCCCTGAGAAATTCCTCACGAGGTGAAAATGCTAGCTAGAAATTCATTCAGAAGGAAATTATGGGTTTGGTCAGACTGAGTTATTTGCTTAGTTTTTTCCTTTTGCTCTGTTGCCTATCAAACTGAAGTCCTGATGTAGAGGTTCGCTGCTTAAGCAGATTTATTTCCAATTTTATCGCAATGCCCTACAACAAAACTTAATTTAACATAAAGTTATTATCTCCTTGGCGTCGTATGCGGCGATTATTGTCCTAGAAACAAGACACGTAAAATTATCAATCGGTTTTTATGGAGATTTAATTAACAGGATCTCGACAGATAATTTTAATCATAGGCTTACTCATAATCAGTCACGACTCTCGGCACAGAGCCTTAGGTTGCGTCATAGTTTTGATAATTTAACTCAAGTTATTAAGTAGCTGCTGTTTGCAAGTTTTTACTATTTCTGATTGAAATATGCGGGTTTCACCAAACTATCCGACATTTCAGCCCAGTCTGCATATGTTGCAGTTTGATATTTCTGACTTCGTGTTACTTTCTCAGGCACGGTCACAATTTACAAAATTAATTCTAAACCGTCGACTTAAAAGAGGAAAACAACAGAAACGAGACATATGAGGTGAAATCGGGGAAAAGGGACGTGTCCGACCTGGCAATAGTGCTTGATTAGTAGGATAGGGGTTTAGATGGTTTGAGGTAGAAATGGAAATTATCCTATTGAATGTATGAAGTATGTCTACACCCTAAAGGCCAGTTCAAAATATGTGAAGGTAGTAATTTACCAACTTATCTTGCATCAAATATACAACTGAAAGTGATACTTGAATGTCACAAAAATACTTACTGCAAAGCATTGCTGAAGAACTTTTCTGTAATGTAGTCTTTACAACAATTATTCTCAAACGAAAGATAGAATTTGTAATCTTTCCTCAGCAGCTGAAGACATTCATTCATTTGGTCTCTGGGACACTTTAATTTCCCACAACGACCATAGATGTCGACTTCAATGTACTTGGACAGTTCATTGGCATAATTACCTCGTCCGCTATGGGTTGCATAGTCACAATTACTAACAAACCACGCAACCTGTTTTGTTTTCCCAGCAGCGTAGTTGACTCCGTCATCTAAAGGATAATCCTCTATCCGGGTGAAATTCGGAAATGTCTCAAATTTTCCATACGGCGCCGATATGGTAGAGTCTCTTCGGTAGAATATCGTCCAGTTGATTAGATTTCCAAGACCATGAGAATCAAAAATGTTCATATGAGAATTCAGCGGAGGTGACTCTCCTCCAGTTACGATCCATACCTGATTCTTCGATTTTGGCAACAAATCTTTCAACATGGATTTCTGGAACCCTTCAAGGTAAACTGCATCAGCCACCTTCACGTCCTTCACTTTCCTCGTGATGCTACAAGCATCTACTGGACATTTGTGAGATGTAAAAAGATGTTGACCCTCTGGTGGGGGATCTCCATAGTTTCCATGAGGTACCTGATAAATGAGTTTTAGCTTTGTTGTGTTGGCTTTTCCTGAGTTTTTCAAATAGTTCATAAGCCAGACTTGGTACGAAATTCGATCATTCGTTTCATTATATTGCATCAACAGAACGGATTCGTTTTTACTAATCGTTGTATTAGACAATTCCTGCAATTGTAGAGGCATCGTCAAGTGCTTGATGAGCAAACGATTTGATAAAGGTTTAACTGCAGAGAAGTCAAATATTACCAGGAACCCAAGTGTAATGCCTATAAGTATCCAAGCGATTCGACATTTGCTGAAATTCATTTTCTTCTGTGAAAAACTACACCTGCCTATGCTATCTTTTCAAATACCGTGAGAACCCATTCGCGTGCCCTACATTCCGATTGGCCTAGTCTGTCACTTCACACCGTTCAATAGTTGTAGCTGTTAGATACCTGGCTTTTAAGGCGGAGAATAAGGGTTCGAGTCTCCCCCGAGTCGACAAAGTGCTTTAGGTCTTCGAGCATATCCTTCACTCACATGTTTTCTGCGCCAACGATGCTCAGTGTATTCGTCTGTGCATTTCTGAGCTTTGGAAGGATGGTAGTATCAACAACGGTCGCGTTTGTATATATATTTGCATATTAATCAATCTTTATACTGTATAATTATTAGAAAAATTACGCCTCCAGTCTCTGAACCTTTCAGTTTAGTCCTCGTGTGTACATCCAGTGTGCACCATGCGTTAAGTGCTTCTGACTTGTATCGCCGTTTGCCTAACAGCCGCGCATCGGTCGCGTGCTAAATGCTATTGCCCTTCCCTTGCTGGCCTGCGGCCTGAGTAGTGAGGAGGCTGAAGGTCCAAAAATGCACTGCATTGTTCATCTTGTGGATAAAAGCAACAAACTTTTCTAGCTTCAAGAAAAACATATTTTAAGACTTTCAGCTAGCTGCATCATTTAAATCCAACGGGAACATAATAAAATAGATGTTTGACAATATGCTTTAAAATACACACGTTTCAGAGCATTGCGCAGCCAATACTATGCTAAGATGCAGAAATTCGGCAGAATATGTGGTCTCTTAACAATACAGAACATTTTAAAGTCTGATTTAAACATTATTTATATGTAGGTCTACACATGTGGGGGTAATTGATATAGCGCCAGCGCCGCCAGCATGCCAAACAGTGTTAGAGATAGAGGTGTAAAGACCGGACTTTCATATGAGGCAGCCATGGCAATTCATCCAATTTCCCATCACACCGTATTAGAATTTGATGACAAACATGTGGTAAGAAGCTATGCAAAATTTCAGCTTATGATGCTCCATTGTTGTTCAAGATACATGTATGACCAGTTTTACACTGGTGTATCCGGATAGAGACAGCTAGCTCTCCAATAACTTGATGCTGGGCATTATTGATTGCTAATAACTCAGAAAATAATTATGTTAGATACAGCTATCAGAATTTTCAACACAGCATTAGCCCTACGAGTAGATTCTTTAGGTACTTTGTCAAATGCCTTAGCAAAATCCAGGTAAATTACATCTACAGGTTTCCCCTCATCAATCCTCTCATAGACCTCCTCCAAGAACTCCGACAGACTTGTTAAACACGAACGGCCCCTGGCAAATCCATGTTGACTGCCCATATAATATCATGCACATTCAAATGGTCCACTATGTTATCCTTAATAATTCTCTCCGTGACCTTGCACACCACACTGGTTAGACTGACTGGTCTGTAGTTACCTGCTTCACTTCTAATATACTTTTTAAACAATGGAACTATGAATAAAATACGCTAAAATGCACTTTTACCAATAGAAGTTGAATTGATGAAAATAATTCTTACTCACATAGATGTTGGATTAATGAAAATAGTAGGCTATATAAAACGATGAAGCGATGTTATAACGCATATATAATGAAGAACGCTAAAACAATAAAGTACCTAGAAAAGTTAGATTTTGCACGAATAATTTTGTTTTAACTTAGAAAATAGATTTAGGGAATCCGGAATTCTCTTGCAGAAATTGGGGTTTCAGGGATTCACTATACGAACGCATACTCCGAAAAGCCCCGTCCTCTAAAAGGCACCTCTGAGACATAACTTATTATTTCATTCTGACCTACCGGACAGATAAAAATCAATATATGCAGTTTTTGTATATCCAAGCAAGAAAAACGCTTTTGCACAATTTACAAGTGAAATATACTGAACTCAACCTCAATTTACGGCCGTCGATAATGAAGTGACTGACAAGAAATTCTAGCCAGGTCGCGCAAATATGTCTGTTTATAGCCCAAAATATCCGCACAAATGGTTGAACTAATAGCCAAATATCGGCGTTTATGGCTCATTTTCAATAAATTTTTTAGTTATGTTCCCGTTTGATGCACTAGGCCTATAAAGTGATGCAGCTAGCTCAAAAGTCTTAAAATATGTTTTTCTTCAAGTTAAAAAAGTTTGTTGCTTTTATCCACAGTTTGAACAATGCACGAAGCTATCGTCCTCACTAGAGTTAGTTGGAATGACGTATGGAGATAGCAGGCTGCTACGTGGACTGGATTGAATGTTTTTATTTTAGGTCTGAATTTGTGTGACGTCGCAGTAGAAATGCATATTAGGTAGTGGATATTTCTAAAGGAGGATCAAGGAAAGGAAATACCGGTATGTTACTATTCGAACCAGGCCATTGAATATCTGTGTGTGTGTGCGTGTGTGTGTGTGTGTGTGTGCGTGCGTGTGCGTGTGCGTGTGCGTGTGCGTGTGCGTGTGCGTGTGCGTGTGCGTGTGTGTGTGTGTGTGTGTCTTAAATCGGTTTTGGCTACGAAAATGTTAAACGAAAAATATCATATATTCGTTTAATGTGTTAACAACAGACATAACGCTGTAGGTGTACAAAAAAGCGAGTGTGGTAATGATATTTAAGCACAAATATGCGCGATTGTAGATATAGGCGGCGAAAGTTAAGGGCAAAGGGCGAGAAGTATGAAAACGTGGGACATCTGACCAAAGAAAAGAGGATGACTAAACTGGTAATAAGAAACTTGGTGACATTCAATCGACTCCAAAGTGGTAAAGATTGAAAATGGTCATCAGAAATTTTCCACCATAAAGGATCTGCACCGTGGTAAAGTTGACCCCCTTTTTATAGCTCCTCGATCCGCCTCACTGTTGCTGGGTTGAAGCGGCGATATTTGCGACAATTAACGCGTTGGCCTTGCATCGCGTGAATGGAGGAGAACACATTGTCGAAGTCGAACTGTGCATGTCTGTCAGGAAGGTGTGTGTCTGTAAGGAACGTTTTGATCTGCTGCACCTGCTGGTTCAAGGTCCACCGCCTCTGGTAAAAAGGACTTCGTTAAATAAAATGATAGCAGGATGCTTTTGTTGGCAAATCCCCCTGCATGTCCTGCACGTGATACGAAGATCGTGTGAAAGTGACGCTGTTCTCAAACGAATAAATCTGTTCGCAAGATTTGCCTGTTTCTGAACAATAAGAGTGTTCAGCGTTGAACAACACCGTGTGATTTGCTATAACCTTAATTTGTGCTTTGCTAATTCGCGACCATCTCACACATTATGAACCTACAAATTATAAGCAATATTGGAAGATTAGCAACAATTATGTTTAAATAAGTGGCTGTTCAGACGTGCTATAACGCCATTGTCGCTATTAAGTTTTTTGGTAAGTATTTTTCTTAGCTGATCACTATATATAGCCGAAATAGAAGGTCGCGTTTTAAGAGTTATTTTGGCTACGTCGATTTTCAATATATTCTATGTGAATGTCAGTGAACAACTGCACCTTCTTGTCTCCTTAAAACTTCGTTCGACCTACTGACCTGTCTCTCTATAGCTTGCTTAATGACAAAACTGTTTGGTTCTATTGGTTTCGCTCTAGCACGAATAAACAAGGATCGATACATTCATAACAGCACAGATCCTTACGAAACCCCTCAGTGTTTTTTATGAAAAACATATTGCCAGATTTGTCCAATCGTTATTGCATATTTATATAGCACCTGTTCAAGAAAACACCTAAGACACTATCTGATAGCATAAGACCAACATCGAATGGATGGTCTTCAACTGCTTGCGATTTAGAGATGGAAACGACCAGAAGCTCATGTTACAGGACTCTGGTCCTGAATGAGAGATATTTGTACTTCACAACTATTTGTTCAATTTACATAAATCTTTTACTACATTGTCAACGACTATAACACACGCGACTTGGTCTTGAACTCTGGAATTTATGTTATCTGTCAAGTAAGTGCGTGATCTCGCAACTGGTGGATCTTCTGTATTGCTTGCTTACTGATGATACTTCTGTGTTCAAAGACATTTAGCATCATTTAGGTCAGTGTATAGAGATCGCCTCTGATTAGTAATTTCTGGAGTGGTGCCATACAATTTCTGATTACAATTTAAAATTACAATTACTATTTAACATAATGTTGAATGAAAATATCATTTTAAACAGTGATATTTCAGTTAACTGAAATAGAAACTGAAACGAAAATTATGAATTTCCGTTTAACAGAAACTGAAACTAAAACGGAAATTATTTGCAAAACGGAAACTGAATAGAAACGAAAATTAAAAAGTTGAAAACTGAATAGAAATAGAAACGATAATTAATTTCTGAAATGAAATTGTTGAAAAGACGTAAAAAAAATTCTTGCGTTCCCAGTGGGCTTTAATTGGACTAAATCACTGTTGGTATTTAATCTGAGATCTCGGTATTTAAGCCAACCATTATTTTATTCTCGTTGTTCTTCGATATTCGGTAGCTTCCGGTCATCCGAAATTATGTCGTCTGTTAGTGTCAGGTTGCTAAATTTTTCTAATAAGAATAAATTTTTCGCGACTATTGGCTGGACTTAAGCGCAAAAGCGAGGTGTGGCAGTATTTTTATATGATGTCAAAACGAATGAGTTCGTGTTTGGTGAAGTTGGATCAGAACTTAGCAATAAGCCATGTGGACTGCAGCTTTTGGGAAAGAATTCGACTATTCTGAAGGTAAATAGATTATAATAGTTGACTAGTCCTTTCTAAGACGGTTTAAAAACTATTTATTGGAAATAATCGATTTCACGCTATGCCATTAATTCTTTTGAAATCCCTTTGGCAGCATCCATGATGAAAGTGGTAGTGCAGATGCCAGATGATGGAGCTGATGATGAACAGTATGATGATGGTAGGGAAAGCCCGAGCCTAATATCCCACTCCCAGAACTCCCCGAGAAGGTCTTGTGTCGTGTCATGCCTTGTTTGGCTCATATTCTCCAATATTGTTAAGCAGGCTTATAGAAAGCACTATGCACAAATAATATTAACGGCCAGAAAGGTTGCTAGCCAGATTAGAAGGTCATCGGTAGCAGTGGAAAAGTAGAATAGAAAGTGTGGTAGAAAAAGCTTGTGTCTGACTACACTACTAGATGGAATAGTACGTTTGTGATGGCTCAACGATTGTTACTGATTAAGAGTGTATTAAATGTTGTACGTCCATCTTGTTGTCTATCAATGCAAACATATCTATGTAGAAACTGAAACTGAAATTTTCCAGTAACTGAAATAAAAACGAAAATTATTTCAAAACTGAAATTGTAATAGAAACTTAAATTATTTCAAAACTGAAACTCGAACTTGAATAGAAATTATGAACCCAAAACTGAATAAAAACGGAAACTGTAATTATTTTCAAAACTGAAATATCACTGATTTTAAAGCAATGTTTCGATACCTATCTAATAGGCCTAATTTGATGCTTCAGCGCAAGCAAAAAAAAGTAAACATTTCTGGAACCATTCATGTATGTTTATTTTCTTAAAATTTTCATAAATTTTGTGTCGAATTCCCAATGGAAACAGGAACTTAATAATTTTATGCACCGTTCAAAATCGATTCAACCTCCAACTAGTTGATTGTACTGGACTTCACAAAGGCCTTCGATACGGTGAAGCACTCCTACCTAGCTGAACAACTTGCGGAGTGGCAAATATCGGACTATGTATGCAACTGGATAATTTCCTTTCTGGCAATGCAACAGAGTTCAATGGATCTATCTCTGCTATTGTTAATATCAATTCCGACATTGTCCAGGGTTCGGGTCTGTTAACTTTACTGTAACTATATCAGAACTCCAACCGGTTCACCCTGGCAGTAGGCTTGTTAAATATGCAGACGATAGCCCTCATCAAACAGCAGAACGATCGATGGCGGATGACCTCGACCACGTGTCACAATCGGCTGCACACTGCAGGCCTAACCTCAGGCTAAACCAAAATAAGACCTATGAGATGGTGCTCAGACGGCCGATAGGCGAATTGAGCGTAACAGAAACCGCAGTGTCATCCCGGAATTGACAAGTGTTTGAATTATGAATGTACTGAAGTTAATGTTTACAGAAGCTCTTTGCTTCAAACCACATTACGACCAGGACATGTTTTAAGGCAAACATTCATTATATGCCCTGCACATCCTTGTCGCGCATGTCCTCACTGGCCCACGGCCCTATGATGCTGTGCGGGCAACTATGGTGTCCCGATTACTTAATGCGACACCCGGGCATGCTGGTGAGGGTTTGTGGGACAAAATGATAATAGGATGCGACTCCAGCCAGTACAGTAATGAGCAGGTTAGTCCGCCACCGGTATGGTATACCAGATGAAAACCCAACCTTTTGAGCGGATTTACATGTAGGCTGACACCTGAAATTTCTCAGTGATCCTAAGGAGCCCGAGTTATGCACTGCATAGGTTACTATCACCCCAAACCCCCAAATGTATACCTTACGACCTTAAACGCACGACCACCCCTTACCTCTTGCGGACAATCTTTGATCTTATGCGAAAACGGTTAGGTCTATAATTAGAACGCTGTACCCTCATTGACAGATGAATTAGGATGCGTGTAGGTAAACCATAGTGCGGGTATGCAACTGGTATAATAAAGAATATAAGAATATACTTATTCACCTACCTACTTACTTACTTGGCTATGTTGGTCCAACGCGTATTACACTCGGAAAGTTGTTCGATTAAACGATGCAACGGAATGAAGCGATTTGAAACGAGAAAGGTATTGCTTTCTCCGAGTGATCAAATACACTTATGGAACTCGGCCTTTTTGAATCCACGACATAGCTTTGGTCGTGGTATTATCCCTATAGTGAACCAACCAATAGTAGGGCGCATCTAACATAGAGCTTCTCGTTTGACTATAAAAGGCGATATGAAAATCGACCGCGCTGGATTGAGTAGGCGATCGATGCACGGTCGACATCGGGACCTTTTGTGTACAGCGTAGTTTTTGTATAATATTCGTATAGCTGCATATTATATGGTTGTCAATCAACTGCTAGAGTAAACGCAACACTTATTAACCGTCAACAAGCCTCCTCTGCTTGTCGACGCAATGTTGTATCGATCCTAGCCTGAACTTTCACAAGTAATGTAAATTAGATAAATGAAATAATGATATGAGTTCGGGTTTCTCTTGGAGTCTAACTCATCGAGCGCGATCGATTTACCGATCGACCAGACCTTTGCAAGGCGATCGACCAAGGAGATCGATCGATGACCTCAAATGAGAAGCTATGATCTAACATATACATGACATAAACAGTGCACACATCTGAGGCCATCAACTGAGGCCATCAGCTTTCTCATATACAATCCAGTGCAATTATTCATCTGATACTTTGTTGACATGCGGCGTACCACAGGGTTCAGTGCTTGGCCCTCTTTTGTTTACATCATACGCCACACCATTAGGAATATTGCTTGATAATCATTCGCTGGGATATCATTTCTACGCTGATGATACTCAAATCTACATTTCATTTGACAGTCTGTCATGCGACTCATCTGTACGGCTGTTGTCTGCTGTTTTTGATGAGGTACAGTCCTGTATGGCATCCAATAAACTCGTCCTTAATCCATCTCAAAGACTGAATTTCTGCTACTGGGCACTCCACAGCAACTTAAAAATTTGGTCGGCGTAAGTCATTGAAACTGGGTGACTCAATTGTTCACTTGACCGATGCTGCACGTAACTTAGGTGTTGTTTTTAATTCTACCATGTCTCTCACTCTCAGTGGCCATGTAAACAGTATTTGTAAGTCATCCTATATGTTCATTCGTGACATACGCAGGATTAGGCGTTATGTGCCAATGTCTGCAAGAATATCTCTGGCAAATGCATTGATTTCCAGTCACCTAGATTATTGTAATTCGCTTCTTACTGGCATCAATAAGTCAATCATGCTTAAGCGGCAGAGGGTTCAGAACTCTTTGGCTAGAGCCATAGTCAATATATACAAATATGAACATTTAACCTCTGTGCTGAAATCTTTGCATTGGCTTCCTGTTCAGCAAAGAATTAGTTTCAAACTGGGGCTCATAGTACGTGTATATAAAACTGTGAACTCTGGCCAACCACAATATTTAAAATCAGTTCTTATTCATCAGACTTATCGTTATTCAATGATGTCATCTGATTATCTTTGTCTGGTCATACCTAAATAAAAAATTGTTCTCGGTGAACGAGCTTTTTCAATTGCTGGGCCTACTTTTTGGAATTCTCTTCCTGTGTCTGTGCGCTGTTCTTAGTCGCTTGTGTCATTTCGTTCTCGGCTGAAAACTTACCTCTTTCAAATTGCTTATCCGCCGTATAGGCTGTCTCTCTGTCTCTTACGGACTGATCTTCTGGATGTTGACCTTATTACGGCTTGGTTTCGGTGTGCCATCGGTTGATGCCTTGTGCATTACACACCGGCGCAATAGAAGTTGCTAATTACATTACATTACACATGCAGAAGTTGTTTAATTTAATCAACAAGTTCATAGTTATCTTCTCGTGACACTATTATTAGAATTGTCTTAAGAGTTAAGCCTTCATACATTAAACCTGTTTCACATAATCCCAATATGCTTGGCTTGGATTAAGACTGGCGCAGTGCATTGAAACGAGGTCATGTGGCATGAGTCAGAGCGAGTTCTTAAATGATGCAAGTTAATGTGAGCAGAACTTTGGATGCAATTACACGATATGCCTTTGTATACGTTGTTATTGTAGGTAACGCCTCTTCAAACAGACGAAATGATATTAAATGATTGAGTGCAAATGAAACTAAACACATGGCGCAGTTACAAATACACGACAATGTACCTTGCAAATGCTTTTTAATTAAGCCGCGTATACATATGTATTATATAACGTATTATAAATGACAGCCAGTTATTAGATAAGTATTAGTTGGCAGCATTAGGCCTATAGCCTCGTAATGATTGTGTTGTCCTGTATGGCGGGCGGGTGCGCAGGCAGGCAAGGAGTATGAGAGCAGTCATCCATTCAGCCAGCCCTATGTACAGACAGATATGTAGGCAGATATACATAATTATAATGTTTGCAGGTTGAGAGATACGAAGGCTTGCAGACAAACAGACATGCCTACAGAAAGATCGACGTGCAGATAGCTATTACACAGAATCTACAGACAGATATTCTTCGTTTTATGTTGATCGCAACTTTTCAAGTTACGGATTGGCTGATTAAGCAATCACTCAGGCTTACGATTTCGTTTAAGTTGTTGTTGTTTGTCTGTTGCTCTTTGTCCACTTTCCACCGACGCAGTTGCATAGCAAGACGAAACGCCTTCATTCCAATGCATCGATGTTCAGCCATGCACTGTGATTCTTTTATTTCTTTTCGGTCCGAAACGGATGCAGATCAATTTATTGTACCGTAGACCACAAAAGTTTCCGCGTCTAAGGAATCTTCATTAAGCGATGCACGGAGTATTATCTTCTTTAGCAGAGAAAAATGTTTTGGCAAATATTTTACCAACATCATTTTTTACTGCTATAACGAAAAGTCTGATATATGTGGCATATTATTTCAGGTTCTGACCCAACCAATAACTTCCATGTCATCAACGCCATCTGGCGAACTAAGACGACAGAAAAGAGATTTTAGATAGATTTTGTTCCGCTGCTGTCACTAGGCTGATAAACAAGTCGTAAACGCCTGCGAAGGCGAATCTGTGACGAAGAACATTGTAGTATGTGAATAACAACAACAACAACAACAACAACAACAACAACAACAACAACAACAACAACAACAACAACAACAACAACAACAACAACAACAACAACAACAACAACAACGACAACGACAACGATAATAATAATAATAATAATAATAATAATAATAATAATAATAATAATAATCGTTTATTAATTCAGAATGACAAAGTATGCTGCAAGACTATTTGATATTGTAGGCCTAGTAACAGATAATAACAATTAGCTCAACAGGAGTCGAATTTAACTGTATGGCAGCATGCAAGGCTCCCATCTGTCCTACTGTTCCTTTGATACGGAGCGGAAGGCTGAGTCAACCCTTTGGGGCTAACGGGTATCGAACCCGCGTCCTTCTGATCTTCGTGTCAGCGTGTTACCATTCAATCCATCTCCCCGCCCCATCGAATTGTGGTATTTCAAATACATACCGTGGCAGAAATTGTAAACACGAAAACTAAAGCGGCTACTCGCCTTCATATACCGAGACCAAGTAAAGGAAGTCGCTTTTTTCGAAAATCAAACGGAAAACAAAAGGCAAATCGTGTCTCATGATCATTCATGTGATATCGTGGCATGACATAAAATCGATTTATATAGCGCCCTCTAAATCGTTTAGAGGCGCCGTATAAAGACTTTGTGGGCATAAAATACACGCAGCAAAGCGGTAAGGGACCGAAGTATCAGATAAAGAGAGAGAGAGAGAGAGAGAGAGAGACGGGCGACTGGGTTGGCGTCGGTTTATTGACGACGACGATTTCAATTAACGGAAAGTAATGAACGAATAGATCAGCTGCAGACGTCGACCATAGTCGTTTGTTTTGTCGTAGTACGACGGCTGCGTATCAATGTCATCCATGGCTACGTTGATGTTGGTACTGCTGCTGCTGCTGCTGCTGCTGCTGATGATGATGATGATGATGATGATGATGATGATGATGATGATGATGATGATGATGATGATGATGATGATGATGATGATGATGATGATGATGTGGATGATGTGGATGATGTGGATGATGATGTGGATGATGATGATGATGATGATGTGGATGATGATGTGGATGATGATGATGATGATGATGATGATGATGATGCCGATGGTAATTCATTCATTCATTCATTCATTACTTAATTTGCATAGCGCCTCTTCAAGGGAACTACTCAAAGGCGCTCCCAACCCCAGCGCGGCCAAATAGGACCATTTTAAGTTGAGAGAGGAATGCCTGAGAACGGGTTCTAGGAAGGGAGCGGAGTGCCAGAGGGAGGCCATTCCAAGTCGAGGGGCCAACCACAGAAAAGGCACGGCAATTCCTGGTGGAGGTGCGAGCAAAAGGGACAGAGAGAAGACCATGTTGAGCCGAACGGGGGGAGCGCGAGCCCCGAGCACTGAGGGAGGGGCTACAAAGCTCGATAAAGTAGGCAGGAGCGAGGCCTAGCAGGCAACGCCAAACTAAGGCAGCTATACTCGATTCGATTACTAAGGGGGAGCCAGTGAAGAATGTCGCGTATGATGGACATTGATGGTAATAATTCATTCATTCAATACGAGGATTCATATAGCGCCCCTTTAAGGTTGCTACTCAGGAGCGCTCCCGACCCAGCCTCTCTTAAGGAGGACGAAAATCCGGAGCCTATGTTCACACGCCGGAGCGCCATCTAATGAGGAGGAGGTGGCACAGATAAATAGAAGAATGTCAAGGAAGAAAGAAGAGGGATTAAAACGAAGAGTAGATTAAGCGCAAGAATTAATCATCATCAAATATTCGTTTATTTGGGGGGCCCGATAGCGCTTTGGATAACATCTGGCACAGAGACCGAGAGGTACCGAGTTCGAGCCCCCGTTGGGCGGATATTGCTTTGTAGGCTGCTATTAGCGCCGTTGTATTGCAGGCTGTCTGTTCTGTTAGTAGTTAAGATTTAAATTGCATAACATGTAAATGTACAGCGCAGTGCGTTTGTCAGGCGCTTCAATAAAGAAAAGATATTATATTATTATTATTATTATTTCATGAAAAATCAAGTTGACACAGCCTAAGGGGGAGCCAGTGAAGAAGAAGAGGAGGAGGAAATCAAGAGGAGAAAGAGAAGAATGAGAAGATGAGTAAGATGAATCAGATGTTAAAGAAATTTCTGAAAATGACGAGGAATAAGAAAGAAAATATGACGAAGAGGAATAACAAAATTGGAAGAAGATGAGAAGGAGTAAGGGGCCGTCCATAAAGTACGTCACGCTCCAGGGGGGAGGGGGGGTTTAAGAAAGTGTGACAGTTTGTGACAGGGGAGGGGGGGTCAGGCCATGTGTGACGTCACACATTTATTTTTTTTATATTTCATTTATAATTTATTTTTATTTTTTTAGCAGAATTTCATAGCTTTAAAAATAATTTTCAAAAATTTTCTGAAACATTTTAATTAGTTTTATGTCAAAATAGCATGAAATGCATATCTCCTGAATGTGTTTTTACGATTCCTCTCGCTAGGAGCGCTAGTAATAATGCTGTTGCGAAGCCTTGTTTTTGTATTAGCCTTGCTTTCGGAAGTATTATTATTTCTATGTTGAAAGTGTGACGTACTTTAGGGGGGTCCGAGTTTTGTGACAGTTTGTGACAGGGGGGAGGGGGGGTAAAAATGGTCAAAAATAGCGTGACGTACTTTATGGACGGCCCCTAAGAAGATATAGAATAGGAAAAAATATTGCGGACGCAAGAGATCGACGTAAATCAAGCAGAAATCCTATTGATTACAACCTTCGATCGATCGTAGCAAATAAGCGACGCTCAATTAAAACAATAAGAGCTTGCCAGTATGAAGAGGTGGAGAGAAGTCGCCATTAGTCAGAACATCTGAGTCTTAGCGCACCTGCATCTCAAACTAAACGATGGAAGTAAGTCATAGACTATTGTAATTCTCCCCATGTTGGCTTCCCTAAGGTCCGTCTATCTCCTCTTCAGTCTGAACTTAACGCTACCGTGAGACTAATAGCCCGTCTTCCTCGATTCTCTCATATCTCCACTTTCATGGTTGAACAACTTCACTTGCTCCCTCTCTCTGCCCGTATACAATTCAAAGTTCTCATTTTATTGCTCAAGTAGTATCTTTCACACCTAATTCTTCGACCCCTCTCTGCCACTTCGCTCCTTCCTCTTCGATCCCCTGACCGGCTTGACCTCTTTGTTGCCCGTGTCAGAAACGAAATGGCTCAGTCCAGATCCTTTGCATGTATAGGTCCCTCTCTATGGAATGGACTTCCATCACATGTCCACCATCCTGTGAGAAGCGCTTTAGAAATGGCCAAATAGAATACATATCAATGAGATGATGATGATGATGATGATGATGATGATGACGACGATGATGATGATGATGATGATGACGACGACGACGATTATAATGGTGATGGTGGTGACGACGACGATGATGAAACCGACAATTTCTACTGCGCCGTAGCACAGCGCATTCCGTTACAAGGGCGCTTTAACAAATCCAATTATCCAAACGTCAGTTACGATACACTTTAGAGAAGTAGTAAGTCTTGAGACTAGACTTGAAAGCCTCAACTGAGATTGCGGCACGGATTGAAGGTGGTAGGCTGTTATATATACAATGACGACGTAGGACCGGCCGCACCAGACTTTCCGGAGGACTCCAAGCCTTGCCGGAGGGAAGGCGGAGGCGGTTCAGACCCAAGACGGACGACGCAACGAGAGGTTCGAAGACTGGCAGAACGACGATTGTTGTAAATCACCGCTATTGTGTTACACAGCGGCGGCGATCACATATACGGACGAGACGAATGTTCCGCATGTACGCCCACAAGACAGCCAAACACACGTTAAGACAATCCAAGTTCAGCAACCCGAAGACATACGACATACGATATAATCCACTTATGACCAGCGAAGCGCTACGATAACAAGCGATCACGCGCTAGCTGAGCGTGACGCGTTAGGGAACACTTGAGACTCATGCCGCTGAAAGACTCAGAGAAACTCGACACACTACGATGAAGGTACTTTGGTACTTGAAAAATGACCAACTCAAGAGAATCCATAGTCCTCGATCCGCAAGACTGTACAAAAAACGAACTCAGCTGAAAGGATGGTAAAGTCGATAAGCTGAAAAATAGGACGTGGCTGTTCAACGTCCATGCAAGCATCCACATATGGCGCTCCTCTCAGTGCTACAGCAACGTCTGAGGAAATATGTCGAGGAGGTATGGTGGCTGAGGAAGAGGCGGGATTCAGAGCAAGAAGAGCTACAATAGATCAATACTTCGTTCTTCTCTATCAGATAAGTACTGCGAAAGAAATCGAACTTTGTACAACAATTTTAACATTGGATGAGCTGAGGCCAATTTTATATATACAATTAATACTGGCTTTTTATGAGATAGGCGCCTCTTCAGTGCCAGCATGCAGAGTCTGCATTGCAGACACTAATGTTGCAACAACGTTCTTAGACATTGAAACATCGTGTAATAAAACAAAACTACTGTGGCCAGGTACATGTACAGTGGCCTGTAACCAGACAACCATTTCTGGTTACTGTAAGTCTGAATATTTTTGCATCAATGCTTTTGGCTATGATCAAAACTCAAAATCTCACAAATGACAGTTTCTTAAGCATGCACGAGTTTTGTAGTATATATAGTGCCATTGATGCAATTGTGTAAATATTCATAAACATGCAAACATACATACATACATATATGCATACATACACACATAACATAACATAATATCGGTTTTTTATTGCTCCCAAAAAAGTACAGTAACAAATCATCATATTTCAAATAATACTAAGTTGGGATACAAAAGGAGGACCTAAAGGGACCAGAGTCATACATACATACATGCTTACATACATACATACATACTGTATACATACATACATACATACATACATACATACATACATACATACATACATACATACATACATACATACATACATACATACATACATACATACATACATACTGTATACATACATACATACATATACATACATACATACATACATACATACACACATACATGATACATACATACATACAAAATAGCAAACATAAATAATTAAATACATTCAATTTAGAGCTTGAAAGCTTTCTCGTCTGAGTTGATGCGTAAAGAGCACTTTCTGCTGACGGCAGACGCGAATGTTGGGTTGGTGTAGACAGCTGGTTGCGGTGCTATATAAATGCTCTGAATCAATGAATTAATGTACATACATGCATACATATAGTAAGACGGAGGAGGAGAATAAAAAGAAGAAGATGAAGATGATGAAGTGGAAAAAAGTACTTTAAGCTAGACTGACAGGCAGACACGAGTATAAAGTGCCACCGACTTCATTTTCTTAGCCTCGGCATATGAGGGCAGGTGACCAGTTATCGCCCTCATCACCTCATCTTTCCACCGACAGTGTTGGGCCAGTATGCTCATTATAGCTGAGTTGGTTGGACGGCGATGGGGAGCAGAAAAATCTCGAAACAGAATGTCTGCCTTAAAGGAGAGGAGGGAGTTTTAACCCCGACCTCTGCGTTGACAGACCAGCACGCTGACCACTAGGCTATCTCGTATCCCATTAGTAAGCGTAGAAACTTTATCAAATATATATTTATGTAAATTTGTTACATTTCTGATTATAATCTGCATGTGTCTGTATGTCTACCTGTCTGTCTGTCTTCCTCATTATATGTCCTATTAAGTTACTTGTTTGCCTGTTTGCCTGTCTGTCTCTCTGTCTCTGTCTGTATCTCTGTGTATCTGTCTGTGTCTCTGTCTGTCTGTCTCTCTGTCTCTCTCTCTGTCTGTCTCCCTGTCTCTGTCTGTGTCTCTCTCTGTCTGTCTCTCTCTCTCTCTGTCTCTGTCTCTCTGTCTCTCTCTCTGTCTCCCTCTCTGTCTGTCTGTCTCTGTCTCTGTCTCTGTCTCTGTCTCTGTCTCTGTCTCTGTCTCTGTCTCTGTCTCTGTCTGTGTGTCTGTGTGTCTGTGTCTCTGTCTGTCTGTCTCTGTCTGTCAGACAGACAGACAGAACAGTCTGTCTGTCTGTCTGTCTGTGTGTCTGTCTGTCTGTCTGTCTCTCTCTCTCTCTCTCTCTCTCTCTCTCTCTCTCTCTCTCTCTAATTGTCATATTCTCTCTTCCAGTCTGTCTGTGCGTTCGACGTTGATTCCACTGCTTGATTTTCCTGCATAATTTCGTTTATTCCCTTAGGCTAACAGCAATATTTCTTTTAATTACAGCTCTCGATCACTAGAAAACAGACAGCTAATCAAAATTATGGGACTGTTTGATCAGCGTCTGTTCGATATTCGAGGATAACCATTCTAGCAGAGTGTGCTTCCTGTCCCATATATGCACGAATCTCTACCAGGCAGCATCGTGATTTTCAATTGTTGGCCCGAAGGTTTCGAATGGGCTTCCTCTGACTCTGCGCTCGTTGCCTAAGGTCTTTCCCAGATGGCTTTTGTTGCCATCTTAAGACTGTCCTCTTTAGTCATGGCTGGGTCGGGAGCGCCTCTGAGTAGGTACATGGAAGGGGCGCTATATAAATCTACGCAATGAAATTAAATGAAAATGAATTGTACGTTTGCAAAGCTACCAACGTGAAAATTGATCACTGGAGAGCAACTGGCTCTTAAGTATTCGCACACTCGAATAACATTTTCTGTAACAGTTGCACAGTGAATACATTGTTATATTCTA
Organism: Aporrectodea caliginosa; assembly: GCA_020284085.1. Lineage (NCBI taxonomy): Eukaryota > Metazoa > Annelida > Clitellata > Crassiclitellata > Lumbricidae > Aporrectodea > Aporrectodea caliginosa. The sequence continues at coordinate 1,826,151 of JACEVL010000384.1, read as the reverse complement.
GTTTTGTCCACTGGAAGTTCTGCTCCAGTGAGTGAAAATGCGTTTCATAGAATGCTCACAATTTATTTTCTAAGCCGATGTATTTTTAGTTGCATTTAGCTGTGAATTATCGAACCTAATCGATTGTTCTGTACCATGTGATGCATGTGAGCTTGTCATCCTAATTCCGCATACACTACGCTGGTTCTCTGTCTTATTCGGCATACGCTGGTTCTCTGTCTTATTCGGAATACGCTGGTTCTCTGTCTTATTCGGCATACGTTGGTTCTCTGTCTTATTCGGCATACGCTGGTTCTCTGTCTTATTCGGCATACGCTGGTTCTCTGTCTTATTCGGCATACGCTGGTGCTCCGTCTTATTCGGTATACGCTGGTTCTCTGTCTTATTCGGCATACGCTGGTTCTCTGTCTTGTTCGGCAGATCTTCTGGACATTCACATTATCATGGCTTGTAAGTCTTGGAGTGCCAACGCTTGATGTTTCGTGCGTTAAACATTGGCGGGATAGAATAACAATAATAGAATAATAATGATGATGATGATAATGATAATAATTACTATCGTCATTATTTAAAATTATTAATCGTTACTTAAAATTATTAAAACTAAATGAATAATAAGTAATTGCGTTTAGGCATGATGGCCTGTTCCGATCCATCTTCAATGCAGTCGTGTTTTGCAGCACAATTTCCACCGATATGATAATAATAATAGATGAATGATGATGATGATGATGATGATGATGATGATGATGATGATGATGATGATGATGATGATGATGATGATGATGATGATGATTATGATGATAATTTAATAATAATAATAATAATAACATAAGTAGTAGTAATTATAATTATAATAAAATTATAATAATAATGGAACCGAAAGCAACTTATTTTAGTTATCCCCTACCCATAGGCCTATATCGTATCGATTATCTTTTTAGTTAATGACTTGAAGAGTGCAACTTAGGCCTACTACATCACCCACACACAGACTTTTCTTTATCCAAAATTGCGAATGTGGATTTATTTATGAAGATATAGGCCTATGTAGACCTATACATACAATATTGAAACTTTAAATGACCTCTCAAAAGAATGTAGTTTTGTGGTTAACTTTTAGATTTTATTATTTATTAATTCCTTAATTAAATCTCATTAAGTTGCATGTACTTTTGTATCTGACAAATGTCTCAAATAACATCGTGTGAGAGAACAGACAGAGGATGGTAGATTTCAAGCAGCAGACCTAACTATAACGAGTAAACGATTGAAAGAGTGAACAAGCGAAAGAATGAACGAATGATTGAATGAAACGCTGAATGATTGAACGAGCGAAAGAACGAAGAAAGCAAAACGAACGCACGGACGAACAGATAAATTACCGACCAGACAGGTTTCGGCAGACAGACAGCCAGACAGACAGCCAGACAGACAGGCAGACAGACAAGGAGATAGGCAGCGAGAAAGATAGAATCTTGCGCTTGCGAATAGCGTATACGGAAGTAGTATTTGTCTTTGGATGGCTAAATAGCCTTCCTAAATCTGAGATGCAGCCAGGCCTATACATAGTATACAGCAGCATCCAGATCAGCATCAACATCATCGTCATTATCATCATCACCAGCAGCAGCAATCGCAGAGTCTGTAGAACATCATTCCATGTCAGACATGCAAGGCTTGATTAAGCCTCTTACACGCTCCGATAGGAGCTCAAACGTTGCCGTCTAACTCTCTGAGGAACCTTTATCCCTGACTTTAATCTCTGACTTTTCCACATGTACTTTGCTTGGAAAACATCGCCCACGGCCTTTGGGTTTTACTTAGTTTTTGTCTCTCAAAAATATTCTAACATGGTACTCAAAATCCACTTGTCAGATGAAATCAGCTGTGTAAAACGGGAGAGAAACCATAAAGCTCCGTCTCGGGTTACGATTCTGCCTAACATTTATATTTTTACGCTGCTACATACTTTTTAACCGTGTTCAATTATGTCTGTACAACAAAGTTCGCTTGGCAATTGGCTAATAAAGAATATACTTAATTACTAACTTAAGTAAGTTAATTGAGAAAAGTAGCTCTAAGTCGTTACGAATAAATAAGCTGACAAAGAGCAGCAGACATGGGTGTGCAGTGCTATTATACATTTAACTTTCTTATCCTCGGCATGCAAGAGTAGATGGCCAGTCTTCTTTCTCGCCTCCTGATCCTCCCGCTGACAGTGCTTGCCGTTTTAATAGGCCCACAAGTGAAACAGATATCTTGAAATGTCTGTCTGCTATAATGGCGATGGTTGAACTCTCGATCCTTAGGTTGGTAGACTAGCACGCCTACAATTCTAGACTGGGAATAAGTTGTTTGCAAAAATAAGTATGTTGGTTGGAAAAGAACAGGTATCATGGTCGAAAAAAAATATTTTAGTTGCTTGGCAAATAAGTAAGTATGTTGGTTCAACGTTTCAAGCCAAGACGCCTGTTCTTTTATGATTTGTCGCTCAACTAAAATATAAGTTAGGCCAGCAACAAGCCCATTGTTGGGTGCTAAATGGCGCTGCGCTATAGAAATGCCCAGATATGTATATGCTCACATGCATTCATCAAATACATATGTGACAGTCGTGGTCTGACATATATTCGCATCGTGGGGTTCTACCCTTGGAGCCATTGCATCACTGACCCTTCATCTTTAGACGTCAAATGGACGTCCCGTACTGTCTCTGCTCATAATGTCCGTTGTCTCCAAAGAAGATTTAGGATTGACTGCTACCCTAAAGGGAGGCAACACCATAAACCACCTCCGTCTCGGGAACCGACTCTGCCTCTTCCACGGTTTCCGAATGGGCATCGTCCTGAGGATGGTCTTTCTCATAACAGGGTTCGTTCCGTTACCGACAACAGTCGTTCATTTTTCTTTGGCTTCTTTACTACGGGCTTTCTCTTCACCATCCACCGCCAATATAGATCTCATAACTCTGCAACTACCGCAATTAATATGAAACACTAGTAGTTCTCTAAGTTCCGGGTCAGCTAAGTCTTATCCTGGGTCAGGGAAGTCTTATCGTGGATCAAGGAAGTGTTACAACAAGGATGTGCGTCTTCCATCCAAAGCAAGTGGTTATCGGACGACGCTTTCTCCATCAATCACGCGTCTCTCTCTCTCCATTTCTGTGTATTCTTACATGTTTATTTGCTATGAAACACAACTTACGACTTAAATTCTGTAAAGACAGCGTTTGGAGGGGTGCTGAAATAATGACTGGCTTAATTTTGCATTCATTGCACTGGTTGCCCATTGAGCAAAGAATCTATTTCAAATTCTGCTTTACAGTTAAGAAAACAGTACATTTTAACCAATCTATGTTCCATGATCATCATTCACACAAATAGATAGTGCACTCGATCATTGGAGACTGTGAATCCTGCGATGGCTCGTCCCCGATCAGTGTTGGGCTCTTCGACTCTTTCAGTTGCTGGGCCAAAGTCTTGTTAATCTCCTCTCCAGTTAATTTCGTTCAGTAAATTCGTTGGTGTCATTCAGTGGTCTAAACTTAATTCGTATCTCTTTCAGCGTACTTACTCATTGTAGCCTGGCCTTCTTATTTCTCTGTTCTTTATTTCAACCTGTCTTCTACAACACATGAATTTTGAATTTGATTTCACTTGAATCGATTAAAGTCTTGGACATTAATGATTACGGTGCTATAGAAGTCATTAGCTTAGATTAGATTAGTTATAGATGTTTTTAGATTGTATTAGAGTGCGTAATAATATTTTGACTGGATTTAGGCCTACATAATAGTCTCAGAGCTGCGAGTACAATTTCCGGCGTTTAATCACTTGAACGCCTGTCAGTGGCAGTCTTATCCGACCGTGTAATTGCCAATCGAAACTTAATATCGTAATTAATTACAATCAGGCTGCAACTACGTTTGCATTTAGATGATAATGGTGTCGACGACCGTCGGACTGAACGCAGTGCGCAGGCGCAATGAGAAGCAGAGAGGTATCATTGTTGAGATTGCTAATTAAGAGTGCAAATCTGACTCGACAATGAGGCAATTAAACACGATCGTCTGAAAATTTGCGAAACGACATGGCGACCCTTCGAATTGTTTATGTCTTTCGCTATATTCTGTCTGTCTGCCTACCTGCCTGCCTGCCTGTCTATCTGTATGTATGTATGTATGTATGTATGTATGTATGTATGTATGTATATCTGTCTGGCTGTATATAAGCATCAAGGTGGTGTTTGCATGTTTATTTGTTTGGAGCTATAGCGTGTAAGTGTGCATGGCTGTAGTGTGGGTGTGTTTTTTTGAAGGGTCATTAAATGCCTCAGATATATACATATATATCAGAGATGGGTACGATTAGCTAGAACTGCTAATCGATTAGAATTAGAATTAGCTCCTGAAATTTGCTAATCGATTAGAATTAGAATTAGCAAAAGGTTTTAGCTAATCGATTAGAATTAGAATGAGCAGCAGCTAATCGATTAGCAATTAGAATTAGATTTCGATAATCGATAGTTCAATACATAGGATTTGCTTCATGAATTTGTGAAATTGTAATCACTACTAATCAGAGCACAACAAGTTACTACAGCAAGTTGTTGTAGCCTATTACAATACCTAAAGTTTTAGCCTATTCCAATGCTTAAAGCTGTAGCCTATTACGACTATTACGTACAATGCCTAAAGCTGTAACCTATTACAATATCTAAAGCTGCACAACTGCTATGTGTGAGAACAGTCCAAAAGCCAGTAAGCAGCACCACATCGGTCAATACATGCTGAAATTATTGACATTGCTATACTGCATAAGTTCACTATTGCATTTTGCAGTTAGCATGTCTTGAATCAGTGCATCACTTAGCCTACAGCGCCTAGCGTTTACGATGTAGCCACAAAACTAAATACGCGTTCGATGACAGCTGAGGTTGCAGGAACACAGTGATGCTGTAGATGAAGAACATGAAGACATGCAAATCTTTCAGTGTTGCATGAGCAGAATGGACAGATAACCAGGAACGGGTCATTGCAGGTTTGAAACAGCCTTCAGATAAATAAGTAAGTAAGGAATTCTTGAAAACTCAATATTAATAAACTCATTCTTAATGAATACGTTCTCAGCATAATTTTCATACATCTAATTGATCAGCTAATCGATTTTCGATTAGAATTAGCTGAAAATTGCTAATCGATTAGAATTAGAATTAGCATCAGATGACAGCTAATCGATTAGAATTAGAATTAGCTGTTTGTCTAATCGATTAGCTAATCGATTAGCATCTAATCGATTAGTTACCCATCTCTGATATATATACATACATACATACATACATACATACATACATACATGCATACATACATACATACATGCATACATACATGCATACATACATACATACACACACACACACACACACACACACACACACACACATACATACATACATACATGCCTACCATCGGTAATACGTCTCACCAATAATCTATTGACCTTTAAAAGAGATTGCGTACTGTACTACTCTCTTCCAAGTTATAAATTAATATTTTTCATAAAGTGTAAATAGCCGCGTGTAGTTAAGATAATAGTTAAGTTTTTAGTTAAGAATTATCTAGTATTTTGCTTGAAGTGTAGATTATTTCTAATAGGCTTACAATTGATTATTTGACTGTATTGAACTTTGGGGTTCAGCCATTAGATTAAGAAATTTGTTTACTGTGTTGACCATCTTGGTAATTTTTGCTGTAATTACTATTAGGGTGGCCCTACTCAGCGGGATTCCTTTATCCCTTCTGGGTTTCCCTTTGCTTGCCAAAGTAGTACCCTTTTGTGTTTAATGATGTTTTATTTTAATTTGGTTGCAATAAAAGAAGATTTGATTTGATTTGATTCGATATATTTATACATACATGCATATATGCATATGCATTTTTTATCTAACCGATATGCTTGCATAATAGTTTCGGATAAGTATACCGACGTCTCAGTTGACCCAGCCGGGCTAGCATCTTTCCTAATGTTTCACGCAGGATAGGAAACGCATAAATTCTTGTAGGTAGCATCCGCCGATCAACTTCTGTATCCAGCGAGCAATCGATGCGCCGAGCGACCCATTAAAGACGCCGTTTGGCTTCAAAGTCTTCTGCGATTTTCATCGTTGCATCATAACGACTGTCTCGTGCTCAGCAGCGGCCTCGCTTCAATGCACAGTCGTTTGCAGATGCTCATGTGAATTGCCGTATGCTTTGGCATCCGTGAATAAATTCTCTTGAAGTTCGCTTGAAGGTAACCAGCCGAAAATTGAGACGATTGGCAGAACATCGATTTGCATTGGACCTCGCTTGCGATGATGTGCAAGGTGTCCTCGGTTTGACTTTTGGTGAATTTTCATCGGGAATAAACGGTAGGATTCTTTCAAGTCTTAAGTTCGAAATTCTCCTAATTAACTCATTTATATCTGCTTATGTAAGTCGAAAATTGTTTACATCTCCCATGTTCTTTGTCGATTAGACATTATGTTTCGTATTGAGGGACTTTAGATTAAGTCTTTGTAAAACTCTACCATTATAATTCATTCTCATTTGTCCTGTCCTTTGTATTGTCTTGTTATATATCGAACTATAGTGTGCTTAACGTAATGTATTCATTATAATTAATTCATTCGGGAATTTCATTCATTCGGGAATTTATATAGCACCCATTCGAAGAAACTACTCAGCGGCTCTCCCGACTCCAACGCTCCCAAAATGAACAGTTTTTAGTTTAGTGAGGAAAGTTTCAGGACGCAACTCTAAAGGAAAACCATTCCAGATCACTGGGCCTACCACAGAAAACGCTCGATTCCGCATTGTTGCGGTACGAGCAAACAGAAAGCAGGAGAACTCCTTTTTCTGCGTAGCGTAGGAGGCGACGCTCCGAGATACCCGAAATCACACAGCAGGTATACATCAAGTTTCATGAAAGAAATTGCACTAGCTGCCTATTCGGTTAATTTTTCGCTCTTTTGCCTTTGATTTGTAAACAAGTTGCGTCTGTGTCAGCTTGTAACCCCGGAATAAACGATTATTGATTGATTGATTGAAAAGGTCTTTGAGTTTAAGATGCATTAATGTCTTGCAGGCTGTGTGTTTTCCTTCTCTGGAGGAGACAGGCATCCCATTCCCATCCAGTGTATCCACACCAGGTTGCAGATTTCTTCGCTCTTCTGCGAAAGGTCAACTGATTGTCCCTCGCATTGTTTTGCGTTACTCGTCACTTGTAACGCGTTATTGTAACTAATTACTATTTTTGGAAACTAATGCAGTAACTGGTTACTTTTCAAAAATGTAATAATAGTTACAGTAGCTGATTACTTTTTCTGTTGTAACGGTATATATAACTAAAGAAAAAGTTACTTTGGGTTACTTGAAAGTTAAGTTTGCGCCATGCAGATGCTCACGTGTATACGAATAATAATTGAATATAGAGGTCTAGTCATCGTGTAATATTTTGCGATCCTCGCGTACCATTCTTTGGTGAACATGCAACATGCAATAGAGACCTCTACAGATCTAATCTGGCATTTAATCTGGCATGAGTATCAATTGTATTATGCTGATGCTGTCACCCTACTGATTACACGCTCGAAGGCCGATGCCGCGAAATTGGACTTTAACATAATATGTGTGTGGTAACTAAAAGTAACTATAGGTCTAGTTACTTTGAACAAGTATACCACGTAATCAGTAACAATAGCCACTTAAAAAAGTAATTAGTTACAAGAACTAGTTACTTTTTGCAGTCCAGTAACTAGGTACTATAACTGATTACTTTTAAAAAGTAATTAGCTAACACTGGTCCCGCCGACCCGAACTTCGACGTCCAGCACAATGTGTCGTAATTGTCGGTTAACCTTCCTGGAACAAGTTGCATAGGACCAAAGACATATTAAGTTCCTTGGTTTCTTTCTGCCTGTTTTCCGTAGACGCTTGTATACCATTCCTGTGTTGTCAGGACGGGACCGCTTCTCATGAATTCCTCTTGAATTGGAGTTGCATAAATTTGCGATTGTAATTACTGTCGTAGTGTATTTAATATTATACCTCGCGTAATGTACTCAATATGCTATAGGCTACTAGAGTATACTGTATTCAGTATGTTTATTGTAGGCTATAGTTTGTTGTACGTACTTTAAAGTAGACTCTTAAAATCATGCCAGGCACTAGCAAAAACAAATGTAATTAGAACGCTGGTGCAATTGATTTGTCCAGGAGTCCAGCTATCACTGCTGCCAATCGGTTCTTGTTAGTTTTCGGAGTATCTGAAGACAATATAATATCGTAAATGTTTTTGTCGTATCCGCATTATACGCCACCCGCAAATGTTTCTATCTTGATGTTAACGTTCACATGCACTATAATAGCCTAGGGATAATTAACGTAATTTTTGCGAGCCTCCCTTTTTTCGCGCATTAAGCAAATTCACGCCGTTTTAAACGCGGGAGTTCCGCTAATTGATGGGATTAGAAAGTTTGGTCATATATCTGTTACAGTATTAGTATGTAAATTATTGACAGTAATTTCACTGGTTCGGGTTGGTAGCGCCACTGATGAGCTATGTTCTTGAAGTGGCGCTTTATAAATGTCAGATTACAATTACAATATCTAACTACATAGTTACGGTGACCTGAACCTGACCACAAACCTCTTTGTTCCGCAACATCGAGTGCTTTATCGGTTGTAACCTGTCACGTACTTCTACGATATAAGTTTTAATATAGCTTCGTCAGCCCCTAATTCAGAATGAAGATGCTTATAAACCTGCAACCTGAGCTTCTTTCTCTGTCTCTGATTCGCCAGCGGCTAAAGACCATTTATCTGATCAGTTCTTGAGCCGCTTTTGAGTCGCTCTTCTTCTTGAAGAAGCGCTATGTAAGCTAATACTGACGATTATGATTTGTATGGCTTTCCTGCAACTGGGTATACACTGTCTGGTGACATGCCAGACACAGACGACAGGGAATGCGATTTGTCACTAGACAGCTTATGTTCAGCGTTCTAGTCACACTGGTGTTTGATCCTAGCAAACATTGCCTTTAATATTGTGCATTGCACACCAGTATTACACTTATTTCCTTGGCTGTCCACGAAGCAAAGAATTTAAAACCTGTCCTCTAGTTGACAAAGCACTACATCTGAATCAGCCGACTAATCTCCGCTCCTTTTTCATCTCTCCTACTAATAAATATTGCGCTCCATCAATGGTCTTTGTCTGTGCCTCGTACTACATGGAAAGGGTTGTAAAATTGGTTCTGCTATGGATAAAGAGATCTTTCAGCTGAGGCCTACACGGCATATAATAGAATATTCGTTTATTGCAACACGCATTGTCAACACGCAATACGTTGCAAATCCAACCTTATGTTACTCGAGGTTTAACATTTATGTCTGGACGTTAAAATCTAAATTTGTCGTTTGTTGTTTTTTAACGATTTCAGGTGGCCATATTGGGACTGAGGCTTTTAATAGATGCCTTATAGAAAGGGATTATTGGGAACGGAACTCACTGGAACGGCGTTCCCGTTCTTTTTTGACGACCGGAACGCCGTACCAGTAAAAATTTCTAGATTAACATGGCGCCTGGTCTGCGGTCCGGTTCTTTTTTGTTTAGAACGAGATCACTGCTTATAGAGCAGTGTCGGAATAAAGTTCGTGGGGCCCCTATGAAGGAGGGTGCGGTCTATAGGACGGATGGCGTATGAACACGAACGACAAAAATATGACAATAATTTATTTTAGATGCCAACCATTCATCAATCTCACACGACGCACCGGAATTTAAACCCTAGATTGAGAGGCGAAGTAGAAACGCCTTACCAATCGACCAACGCGTTCAGTCGTTCCCTGAGTCGCTCTAATCGCATTTGTCGTCTAACACATCGCCACGTCTTGCGAGAGAAATTGAAACCTTTGGCCCACATTAGGATAAAAGGCCTTTCATAAATAACCCGTTATGCAGATAGATACATAAAACCCATTCGACGAAGCGAACAAGTTTTTTCAGAGAAAACTGCCGCGGATAAAAAAACGCTGTTTACCCGAAATCAACCGTTATAATATGCCGAGCCCTGTGTTCAGAGAAAAAAACGCTCGATCTCGTGTTGCACTGTTGCTGGATCATGTTGCACAGCTGTTGCTAATCGTGTTGTCGGCGTTGTATGTATGCTTTACTCCGAATGTGCGGAATGATATATATATATATATATATATATATATATATATATATATATATATATATCCATTATCAAAACCGAGTGAGGCGAAGGCGTTTAAAGCGAAGTGTGAAATGGTCGTTACTAAGGCTTCATGAAGATATAGGTTTAAATGCATAAAGTGATATATATATATATGTCCACCTATATATACGTAATGACTTCTAGCATCAAAACTGATGTCGCTAGAGCGCTTCATGAAGATAATGCAAAAGTTGTTAGCAATAATGGAGACGCTCATTGATTATTATTATTATTATTATTATCATCATCATTATTTGTTGTTGTTGTTGTTATTATTGTTATTACTATTATTATTATTATTATTATTATTATTATTATTATTATTATTATTATTATTATTATTATTATTATTATTATTATTATTATTATTATTATTATTATTATTATTATTATTATTATTATTATTATTATTATTATTATTATTATTATTATTATTAGGTATCAATGATCCCTCAGGCGATCCAAACAATATCTGGAGATGTTACTGATGGTGGTCTGGAACGGCAACTCACTCGGCAGTGTCTGGTTGGGCAAAGGTACCTCGGAAGGCAACAGCATTAAACAGCCCATGTAGAAACCATTTTCGGTTTAACCACCATCACCATTCACCAACCATCATTTGCCTTAGGCTCCTCTATCTATCACCCCTCGGGCTTTCCACTCAAAACTGAAGTCTCATCTCTTCAAGAATTCATATCCCGATTCACATTTGGTGTGACCTTGCGCGCGTTATGCTTATTTGATAATAATAATAATAATAATAATAATAATAATTAATAATAATGAATAATAATAATAATAATAATAATAATAATAATAATAATAATAATAATAATAAGGTAATAATAATAATAATTGATGATAATAATAATAATAATAATAATAATAATAATAATAATCTTGCTCCGATAATACCTAATAAGGAAACCAAGTATGCTGCTATCACACAGTCACATCATTTCGTCCCTGTGGCAGTCGAAACTGCAGGAAGCTGGCACACAGAATCACTGCAGTTTGTCCAAGAACTAGGACGCAAGATCTCAGCAGCGACAGGCGACCAGCGTGAGACTAGTCATCTTCTACAACGCTTATCAGTCGCCCTACAAATTGGAAACGCTCTATCTGTTTTAGGCACCACAGATTGCAACAACAGTAGCCCAGGTGATCGCTTCTAAAATCCAGTTACTTTTAATCAGTCTGTACATAAGTTTTTGGCTTTATGAAGAAATAAATTTGCTGCCTTTTCCCTAATAATAATAATAATAATAATAATAATAATAATAATAATAATAATAATAATAATAATAATAATAATAATAATAATAATAATAATAATAATACAATACAATGTGATCCTCAATCTTCCAATCCTCGACCTAAACGACATCCGCCGTAACAGCTATTCTGCCTCTCTGACCGGACTCGGACCTATTTCTGACTATACCTTTGGACAACCCCTCCGACTCGACGCAGCGCTCGTAAATAAGCTGGTGCCCTGCACTTGGCTATCGAGTTGCGCTTTAGAAGTTTGGAGCTTACGATTACAATTGCGATTACGATTGTGTAACAGGACTTGAGAATGGTATGGTAAAGGCAGAAGTAGACCAAAGATCTAGATAGGATTTGACTGTATAATTTAGGTCAAGAGAAACTGTATCAGTGACAGCACGCTGACGGAACAGAGGATTGCAACAGTAAAGAAGGCGCTGAGAATGAATTTCCAAAGAAACATTCGTCTACGTCATATTGAGGTCGGATGGATATCTGTCTGCATATAGATGAGCATAATAAGCCTATCCCACAGTATCATCATCATCATCAGCAGCAGCAGCAGCATTCATTCATTGTCGCGTTCTGCCAGAAATTAGCCTAATTGCCAGAAGAGGCCGCACTTATTGCGCCGATGCGAAGGTCAGAGCGCCGATGCAGTCGAGTGAGTTCTCGAAGGAATGCTATAAACGCATTTCCTCTCATGAGCGTCACAGTCGTGAGTTATTAGACATGGCCATTAGCCGAATAACATGAGACCCATCCTACATCGACATAGAAAAGACACCCTTAATTATGAACGCATGAATCATATTCCAGACATTTTTAGAGCGGCTTTCTATTGATCATGCCTATAGGTACGTTGTACTCGTCTTCTGTTTTGCTGAGGATAAGCTCTTTCAGCCCTGCGGCTATTATATGTATATTGTATAATATATGCATGCATTCATATATGTATGTGCATACATACATGTATGTATGTATGTACGTATGTATGTATGTATGTATGTATGTATTTATGTATGACATTGTATGTATGTATGTATGTATGTATGTATGTGTGTGTATGTATGTATGTATGTATGGATGCATGTATGTATGTATGTATGCATGTGTGTATGTATGTTTGTATGTACGTATGTATGAGCGTGTATGTGTGTATGCGTGTGTATGTATGCATGTGTATGTGTGTATGTATGTATGCATGTGTGTGTATGTGTATATGTACAGTGTATGTATGTATGTATGTATGTATGTATGCATATGTATGTACAGTGTATGTATGTATGTATGTATGTATGTATGTAGTGTATGTATGTATGTATCTGAACATCTGATACTTATCTGGCACATATAAGTAACCATTCAAAGGCCATGAAACATCATACACTCATATATCCGACAGATCTGAAGTCTCTGGTCAGGTCAAAACGCGAAAGGTCAGATGAGGCGGACTACATGGTAGATAACAGATGGTGCTCCCATTTGAGTAATAGGCTGACTATCATGCAACGTATACGCTCTAAGAGATAATCAGCATGTATACAGCAGAGGGAATTGATAACAATAACATAAATCATCATAATCACTGACAGGTGAAAATCCGTGAAATGGCGTGATTTTCAGTGGTACGTCTTGGATACCCGTCAAGTTCAGATGATTTTTCATGCTATTAGTCAGTAGGTCTACTTATTAATTTCCTGGAGTGGCGCTATATAAAACTCCTTAATAAATAAATAAGTAGTATGACAACGCACGTGAAAGAGGAAGACGTCTGCGTTCTATTAACTGCGTGTTCATCCCTGTCTTCTTTTCTAGACCATTGTAACGCCTCTGGGTCCAAATAAAGCATCTCCAACTGCATAATAATTATGAGAGTAGAAGAGGTGGCATTTATAGGGATCGATTTACATATGAATATGTGAATGCTATAGTGTGTGTTTGCCTACGAGTATGTGTGTGTGTGTGTGTTTGCGTTTGTGTTTGTGTGTGGGTGTTTGTGTGTTTGTGTTGTGTGTGTGTGTGTTTGCGCTTGTGTTTGTGTGCATGTGTGGGAGTGTGTGTGTGTGTGTGTTTGTGTGGTGTGTGTGTGGGTAGGTGGGTGTGTGGGTAATTGTGTGTGGGTGTGTGTGTGTGGCGTTGGTTGGTTGTTGGATTTGTCTAGACATTGGTTGATCCAGAACTTTTCCAACACCCGCTGTTACCGATCTATAATATATAATATGTTCCTCACTACTTGCTGGCCTTCCCCTTGGTGTTTTGGGGCGACTAGATCGAGTTCTACGCTCGGCTGCTCGGCTTATTGGACGGCTTCCTAAGTACTCTCCTGTCTCTGCATACATGCGTGATGTGTTGCATTGGCTGCCTGTGTCTCAGCGTATCTCAATCGCATTGCTGCTCTTGTTTCTCGTTGTGTTCTTGGCTGCGCTCCATCTTACTTGCGTGATCTTTGCCGCCCAGTGTCTGATGTTCCAGCGCGTCGGGTGCTTCGCTCTGCGACGAGGGGTGAGTTCCTTGTTCCACGGACTCGCTTGGCTATTAGGCAGCGCCGTGCTTATATCTCAGTTGTTGGCCCTTCCATTTGGAATGACCTACCACTTAAGCTCCGTTTTTTATTGTAAGCATGTAACATTCTGTATAATGATACATACAAACTATAATCATGCAACTGCATATATAAATGCTCTGAATAATAATAATATCTTTTCTTTAATGAAGCGCCAGACAAACGCACTTCGCTGTACATTTATATGTTATGACAATTAAACAATTCACAAGAACACAAATGACAGAAGACATAAATCTTAACTACTAACAGAACATACAGTTGTGAAATACACGCATGAAATATGTTATACATTCACACAATGATATGGGTGTAGAAATGCATGTATGTGCTGTGTGTGTATGTGTGTGTGTGTGTGTGTGTATCGGGCCCAGAAATACAGAAATATTGTTGTGTGTGTGTGTTGCATGTGTGTGTGTGTGTGTGTTGTGTGTGTGTGTAGAAATGCATGTGTGTGTGTGTGTGTGTGTGTGTGTGTGTGTGTGTGTGTGTGTGTGTGTGTGTGTGTGTGTGTGTGTGTGTGTGGGCGTGTGTGTGTGTGTGTGGGCGTGTGTGTGGGCGTGTGTGTGGGCGTGTGTGTGGGCGTGGGCGTTTGTGCAGATGTCTACCAATAGCGTAGCCATAAAACGCGTTACATATGGATCCACGTGCTTTGTATATGAACTATATATTCTTGTTTATTTGCGAGATATTGCAAAGGTCTTTCTTGTTCAATCGTCGACGACCTCTGCTCTGCTTTCCGGCCTCGATTCCTTCGGTCGACGGCGGTTGCCTGGCTTGCCGCTCGGGGGGTCAGCAGTGACCCTAAGGTCGACACGGTCGTTCAACAGCCCATCGGCAATGGCCTTTCGTGTCGACCGTAATTATTGCGTGAATACAGAGACTACACAATATCTTGTGTAGTACTATACAGTATATATGTTCCTGTGTCTGTGTGTTTGCCTCTTTCTCTCTGCGTCATATTCACTGTGTGTCCGTCCCTGTCTTTATCTCTTATTCCGTTTAGCTGTTCATGTTTGTCTGTGTGAATTACTCCCTAGTACACACTCTCCCGCTTTCCTTTCCTCTTCCTTCCCTACCTTTCTAATTGACTTCCTGTCTCTATATTAAGTCGCTGCTTCTTTCGTCGCTTCCTCTTTCTATCGCGGCCCTTTCAATCAATGAAACTTAATATAGCGCCCCTTCAAGATATCTACTTACTTTCATTCATTCGTACTTCGGAAATCTCTTTCTCCCTTCCTCCTTCCATCATTATCTTTTTCCATTCTTCCCTCTTTCTGTTGAAACTTTATATTCATGCATTAGAATAAATCTTTCTTCATCATTCCACATTTTCATTTTCTTATTGCCATCTCCATTTTTCCAGCTTGTCGTGTTTCCGATATCATTCGTTCCCTTGTTGTTTCATTATTCAATCCCTTCCTTCTATTTCTTCATTACCTGTTCCCTTCTTTCAATCCTTCCCATTTCTATCGTCAATGTTTATCTGTTTCGTTCTTCCTCTCTTCCATTCTTTCTGTCTTTACCTCTTTCTCTGTTTCCCTTTTTCTCTGTTTCATTCTTTCTGTGTTGCATTCTTTCTCTGTTTCCCTATTTCTCTATGTCCCTCTTCCTCTATACCATTCTTTCTCTGTTTCCCTCTTTCTCTGTTTTCCTATTTCTCTATTTCCCTCTTCCTCTATACCATTCTATCTCTGTTTCCTTTTTCTCTGTTTCCATCTTTCTCCGTTTCCCTCTTTCTCTGTTTCATTCTTTCTCTGTTTCCCTCCTTCTCTGTTTCATTCTTTCTCTGTTTGCTCTCTTTTCCCTCTTTCTATGTTCTCTCCTTCTCTGTTTCCCTCTCTCCTTGTTTTTCTCCTCGTCCGTTTCGCGCGTGTCTTCATCCGTCCATTAGGACAGATCGTCTGCTCGTCTCCTGAATCTCTCGAAGTGTCGTCTGCCAGATCCATTAAGCTGCGGGATTCAACGATCCGTGCAGTTACATACCGCCATACATTAACAGTTATTGCATATCGCTACCGACCAGAGCCTGCTAACGATAGGACGAGGAGGCGCATGCATCGATGATGGCTCTAGGACATAATTTCTTTTCACTTCCGTTCAATCGTTGACGCCGAACTCAACGCAATATTACGTCGACGAAATCGGTTAGCTCTATCTTCGGCAGCTTAAGTATTATCTGCGTCTTCCAGTTCTCTCAGATCCCTTAATGTAAATGCAATTAGTCTTGTACGGTATTTCATTACTGATGAATTGAAAATTAAATTGGTCGGGGGTTAGGTTGTTGCTCCTCCACTGAAACGCTTGGGATAAGCCGCTGTTTAAGTTGTTCTTTCGGTGGAAAGCTCTTACAAATATAGTGACCTTCTTTCGGTTGCAAAAACCTGTTAAGCTCGTTATGGTAAGCAAACGGTGAACTTCTAAAGATGAAAGAATGGCTCTAGAGATGACTTCACTTGTATCGTCAGGTGGCAATGGTCACTGCAGCGAAAGTCATTGTTGCAACTTAATTTGCAATAGTAATAGTAAAGTAGTGTACAGCTTCTTGTCAAACTTCGCAGAAGTATACAATCCATGATTAGAGGGCAGATAGAAAATGGTGGAAGAGGGGAGAAAGAGATGCAGAATTCGATTTAAAAAAATCAGATTTTAGAGGGACTGGAGAGGGGCAAGACAAGGATGATGACGATGACGATGACGACGACGACGACGATGATAATGATGATGATGGATGCACGCCCCAAATACGTCACGTGAACATTTTGGCAAGTATTATTATATTATTATTCGTCACATCGCGATCCTATAGACACCATTCATGCGGTTGGATTTCTCTTTCCTCGGATCATCTGGGACCTGCCCCCTGAAGAATTCGGTTGCCCTACCCTGAATTGATAGGGGCCGACCTGCTGATCAATGCATGGTCAGTTCACTGTCAAGTTGGTAGCATCACATAACGGCAGCAGAAGAAATCACTTAGAAAAAGACTCGGATACAGAGACAGATAGAGAGAGAGAGAAAGAGAGACAGAGAGACAGAGAGAGAGAGAGACAGACAGACAGACAGACAGGCACACAGACAGGCACACAGACAGAGACAGAGAGACATGCAGACAGAGACATGCACAGACGTACGGAAACACTGACATAAGATAGTATACAAGAAACATGAATCACAGACAAAGAGAGATATATATATTCATGTGACTTTTGTCGAAAGGTCTCCGGCGCTAGTACCTGTAGACCTTGGGAAACCAGGCAGAGGATCAATTCATTGCTGGACCTTACATTCGGACGACTACGAACTTTAGGCGGGAAATATCTAGTTTGAGGTTAAGTGAGTAATAACCTGCTACTTCGTCTAATTACCGTCGGTACTTCTGAGTATACTCTAAACTATCTCCTCTTGCATCTATTACGATTTCTCCAAATTGACGTAATGGTACACCCGTGGCTTCCTCTAGAGGGGCAGCAGTCGTTTTCGACTTCCTTGGGTCCATAAACCTCGCGACAGGATTCGTTTCCATGGTTTCTAAAGAAAAGCTGGAGTGACGCTCCATAACTTTCGAATTATTCTCAAGTAACGACATTGTTAGTTTCTTTTCTAAGTTAATGCTCCATAAATCTATTTAGGACGTGCTCCTGACGTTCTTGACATTGAGCATCTCTCAAGGTTCTTGCCAATACCTCAGACAATTCAGTAAGGTGACACGTAGTTTCTAACGATTCATGCGTTATTGCACTAAACAAACAATTATTATAGCAATAATCAATAGTTTCCTCAAATTAAACGATCGCAACTCAAATAATATTTCTACGGGACGCAACTTTTAATACAGA
>JACEVL010000384.1:1703196-1805696 GCA_020284085.1 Aporrectodea caliginosa | reverse complement strand
AGACAGGGACAGACAGAGAGAAAGAGAGAGGGGAGAGAGAGAGATAGAGGGAGAGGGAGATACAGAGACAGATAGAGAGACAGGGACAGAGACAGACAGACAGACAGAGCGAAAGAGTGAGGGAGAGGGAGAGAGGGATAGATAGAGGGAGAGGGAGAGAAAGAAAGAAAGAGTCATAACCAGACAGACAGACAGACAGACAGTGGACGCCAGCGCTCTCCCTGTACATCATCCGAATCTAGAGGAACACATTCGTAGCATTTAACCCTGCATGTGCTGCCAGCAGATATGTCACAGACACTAAAGAGAGTGGCTGTGATAGGCACCTCGTGAATAAGCTTAGGTACTTAATGGCGTCAGGTTGGACGACGTTGATGGACGACTTCTTCTCTATGAAAAATATTTCCACTAATCAGATGGATTTAAAACAGGGGTGTCAAACCTTTTTTTCTAATGGCGGGCCAGTGGCAATATTTTCCAGCAAGTGGCGGGCCACAGTGCCGAAGGCGCCTGAGCAAATTGGGGTAGGGATCTGGGAGGGAGCTCGGTAAGCCCGTCCCTAGAAAATTTTTCAGAAACTAAATCTTAAATGATGCATTTTTAGAATACAAACAGTCAAATTAGGTTTATAAAATCCTAATTTTGATCTTCATTTTCAGTCACAAACATTATATAAAACACGTTAAGCCTAAAAATGAAAAATATGAACTTTTATTCTCAAATTGTGTACGGCCTAGTCTTTAGGCAATGTTCCGCGGGCCAGAAAAATATCTTCGGCGGGCCAGAAATGGCCCGCGGGCCGACTCTTTGACATCCCTGATTTAAAAGGTTGATGGATTAGTTCGGCAAATATTTATGGGAAACAGAGTAATACAGCAGCTTTGACAGTTTCTTAAGGGTAGGGGTTTGGCAGACATACAGGGTGCTATCTATATACACAACTCAACAGTTAATTGATGGGTAAGGGTTTGGCAGAGGTATAGGATGCTATTACCTACGCGCCCTTAATTTGGAACAAATGCGAGATCTGCCAGGGAATGCATGTGCCCTCAACATATAAAGCGGGATGGCGTCGTGGTAAAGTCAGGTAATCTAACTCGTACGCCTGCGTACCTAACCGACACGACCGAAAGTTTATAGTGCGCCAACTTGCTGTGATGGGTTCCTCCATTTGGGATGGCCCTCCCCCTCACTTAGGGCTAAACTAATGACTTGTTTTCCTCATCGGTCTCTCGCTCTTTAAAGGCGTTTCTTTTCCCCGGGGCTTCCGTGCTTACCACTCTGAATAGTTATTCTGCGAGAGGCGCTTTATAAATTATTAGATGCGATACGATACAAACATGCATAATGCACTGACAGTCCAACATACTATACATGACTTTTATCTCGGAGAATTTCTCCAACTCGCACACAGTCGACGTTAAAAGGCGATCTGTCTAATAGTCAGTCTGTCGTCGTCTCATAAGAAGACATTAAATGACAGGTTCTGTTTGTTGCACTGTATGAAGCGACACGAAATGCTTTCTTCATTTACGTCTTTTTTTCCATAAAGGCCGACTGATTATAAACGACTGGTGACAGAGACAGGCGTCTGCTGGGCAGTCGCAAATGAATGATGTTCATGTTGACGTTCATTGTCTACCACCTTCCAGTTATAATACGTCTCCTCACCTTTACCACTCAACGCATTATTTATTATAGTTGCAAAGCAAGTTTGGCCTTTTAGAAATTATCCAGTCGTTATCTACAATACTGTGGTCTAAGAACTAACACACGTAGACTTCTTAAAGAGGCGCTCGATATCTACTATGGAACGCTTTCATATCTTATAGCAAACGTTCTCTGTTAATTCTGAAATAGGATATACAGAAACTCGAAACTTAGAGTGGCCTTGCCAACTAGTCAGTGTCTAATGCGATCTGACATAATTATAACGGCGTGCGCCATTAATTCTACAAGTACTTATAGTGAATTCATTTCCTACTTGAAGTGCATGGTTTCACCATGCAGGTGCCAGCTTGGAGACTGAAAGGTCGGCATCATTGTTCGCCACAAAAGGTGTTCGCTGCTCTCAATATATTGTGTTGTAGCTATGCTATACGTTGTCTGACAGACTCTCATTCGGAGAACAGGTGTTGCTCTTATTAAGATTTACGGAAGTTTATATCTATAACTGCATTCAAATGTCGCGATGGCTACGATCGTCCAGTAAGATGTTCGTGATGAGCATGCTGTCAGCTTTACTTATTTTATCGTATCGTATCTGAAGATTTATATGGCGCCTCTCTCAGAATAACTATTCAGAGGCGCCCTCAGCACGAAACCCTGTGGTAAAAGAAACGTCTTTAAAGAACGAGAGACCAAAGAGGAAAAACTCGTCATTAGTTTAGCCCTTAGTGAGGGGGAAGGTCATTCCAAGTAGAGGGACCAACGACAGCAAATGCCCGGCGTTGAGCCAAGGCAATCCTAGTCCTAGTCTTTGGTATTTCTGTACAGACCCATGCACGCACACACATATACACGCACATACATGCATGTATATATACGCATATATAGGCATGTATACGCATATATATATACGAATATAATTATATACATGATATATATACAGTATTATATAAATCATTTAAGCTCCTAAAGCTGCAAGCGTTAATTTCCGGGATGTAAAATTAGGAGTAAGGAAGAATAATATATTGCATACATAAATTGAGAGGCAGAGAGAAACAGAGAGAAACAGAGACAGAGAGATACAGAGACAGAGAGATACAGAGAGGGCCCGATAGCGCATTGGATAACATATGGCGTAGAGAGCGAGAGGTACCGAGTTCGAGTCCCGTAGGGCGGATATGCTTTGTATAGGCTGCTATTAGCACCGTTGTATTGCAGGCTGTCTGTTCTGTTAGTAGTTAAGATTTTTTCAAATGCGTAACATGTAAATGTACAGCCCGGTGCGTTTGTCAGGCGCTTAATAAAGAAAAGATTATTATTATTATTAGATACAGAGACAGTGAGAGATACAGAGACAGAGAAAAACAGAGACAGAGATACAGAGACAAAGAGACAGAGACAGACAGACAGAGGTTGCTTTAGACCATAAACGTATACAAACAGATTTGTTGCGTGCTGCTTACAGGGTATTCAGAAGAGGCTAAGAAGAGGATCCAAATGCCTTAATTTACCTCACTTGACCTTACCTGACCTTATTTGGCCTTGCCCCACTTTACCTTACCTTGCCTGACCTATATAGCCTTACAGTAACTTAATGTACCTTGCCTTAATTACCTTATAAACCTATCCTTACCTGATCTTGCCTGACCTTACTTCACCTGACCTCGCCGTACCTTACCTGTGGGTAATTAGTAAAAGTGACGAAAGGTAGCGACCCAGATAAGAGCTCAGAGGAATCAGGAAAACGTCTGTCTTGCGCCTGGGGAAGGCCAGAGCGCATTTGAAAATGCTAGGCGATTTGAAAATCGATCGCGCTGGATTAGTAGGTGATTGATGCGCGGTCGACCCCGGAACCTTTTATGTACAGCGTACTTTGTGTAAGCTATTATATTCGTATAACTGCATGTTATATGGTTGTCCATTAACTGATAGAGTACATGTATTATCCAACACTTATTAACCGTCGACAAGCCTCCTCTGCTTGTGGATGCAACGTTTGTATCTATCCTAGCCTGAACTTTCACAAGTAATGTAAATTAGATAAATAAAATGATGGTCTGGCTCCAGGTTCCTCTTGGAGTCTAAATCATCGAGCGCGATCGATTTACCGATCGACCAGACCTTTGCTGGGCAATCGACCAAAGAGATCGATCCATGCCCTCAAATGAGAAGCTCTGGGGAAGGCTTATTTCTCCGTCCATGCAGCTGGAAACCTGTGAGCGAAAGAACAAACCACCCATGAGAATGACACTTCTGATTCTACCGAAATGTTCCTTCTATAGCAAAAGCAAGAAAAGCGGAAACAAAGAGGGTGGGACGAGGTACGCAAAGGTCAGCGTTCTTTACGATAGTCTGTTGAATCACCCCCGCAGCAGTCCTAACGCCTACTCAGTTCAATAGGATATTAACAAAGCACTTTCCAGACTACGCATCGTAACGATGCCATCTGTGCCTGTTTATAATCCAGCAGAATGGCTTTTATGTGGCCCCTTATAGAAACTCTTCGAAGTGCTATAGATGTTGCCACCTGTTTGCTCTTCCGCAACAGTAGCCGAAGCATCCTTTGTAACCGGGCATCTGAACACAAGTCAGGCTTAGGTCGCCACATTGCATGGTTCGTCTGGTCAACGACTTCCTCGTTCGAAACCATCTTTCCGGTGGTCATTCACTCCCTCAGTTCTCCCCCTCCTCGCCGTCCGTCGAAGACAGAAGACCGACGATGCTTAATTAATTGAAATCGTAGCGAATAATTGCGATTTAAATCTCGGAGACAAAGGAAATGAAGACGACGATGACGACGACGATGATGATGACGGCGGTGACAACGGCTGCGGCTGCTAGTTCTGAGTAATTAGTGATGCCCTGATGGCAGTTGTTGGATTCCGCTCACTGTGATAAATGGATTGACTTTGGGTATGCGAGGAGTCAGACACGGACAGAGGATGTACATGTATATGTGAGACAAGGAGGGAGGTTGGGACAGAGGGAGGGATTGAGATAGGATTAGACGGAGGCCGGAGGGAGAAACGGAGATGTGGAGATGAACTGATTTTCCTACGGTTTCTATATAGTCAGAGAAGGACATAGTGACGTTGAAAGTTATGTACAAATTGCGTGTATACATACATTCGGAACGACCAACGCTGAAATTCGTCCTACTGAACTCTAAAAATGTGTGGAATGTTGGCCTCTACATTACCTAGCTTTTGAAAAGTGTTTTAGAAATGTTTAGATTGCGATTATATGACGAATTCCACAGTTCAAGACAGTAGGCTACTGTTGGCATGGAAACGAATTGTGATGCCTTGATTTATACGGACGGATTGGGGGATACGGAGGGTGGAGGCCAGTACAAACCAGCTGAGAGCAAAACCAGGAAGACCAACTCAGTGTTCCAGTAGGTGAAGAGTATATAATTACCGACGGTTATAAGTTATAACCCTCTAAGGGGTATCAATCAATCAATCAAAATCAATCAAAACTCTTTTATTGAAGCCATGTCAAATAAAAATCACATAACATTTAACATAAAATATCAGGATTGGCCGCAAGAGGAGTCCCAAAAGGGATCAAGATCCCGCTAACTAGGGACACCTAAAACAACATTTCAGAAATTTATGGGACATTATATCGTTTGTTTAACGATTTTATTTAGGCCTTTTTGTTAATTAAGTATTTGATCAATCTAACTGTGACCTTTCGATGACTTCCCGCAAATACCATGGGCCAAATATCTTTATTTTAAGATTATTATTTTTTACAATAAAATATAAACGTTGTCACTTTTTTGTTTCCGGGAAATAATACGTTACACAATTTTTAAATAATGCATATAGACTCTTCACAAAAGAGGTTGTTCATTGACAAGAGCCATTTATTTCACAGTCTTGCAGATATTGAAGAAAATCTTCATGAGACATAGTGTTCCCATTGTCCTTGTATCAAATTTCATAAAAACGCATGTACACGAAAGGGCGAAAATGTCGTTTTAGACCTAACCAAGAGTCTGATCGGAACTGGTTGTCGTATTTTCATGGACAACCTTTTCACTTCGCCCCACTTGCTTATCATACTGCATTGCCACTGATTAGTAGGTACGGGAACTGTCCGAAAAAATAGAATGGACTTGCCGGGAGCTAAGGTGGACAAAGACACCAAAAGAGGAGACATTCAGTTCTTCCAAACAACGAACAAGAAGCTTTTTAAGTGGATGGACACAAATTTTGAACCATCCGTAGTAGGGTTGCCACCCGTCCCGACTTTGTCGGGACAGTCCCGATTTCGAGGAAAATGTCCCGTGTCCCGACTTGACCTAGTCGGGACAGCGAAATGTCCCGACTTTCAGATGTGTGACCAAAACTAAGAAAACGTTGTGACTTAAAACACAATACCCGTATTAACTACTGCTAATTGTTCTTCGATTAGTGACGGAGATGATATCTTTACAACGAGTTTACTTACTTTCGAGCAGTTTTCGAGCAGTTTTGCCTTTTAAATGAGCTGTAAAAGCAAAAAAAAAAAAAGGTCATCCGGAAAAAGAGCATCGACGTCGATGATTACGAGAAAGTTGCGTCCCGACTTCCTAGTTCGAAAAGGTGGCAACCCTAATCCGTAGGTATGGTAGCTATTGATAGACGTCAGAAGGGTTCTGAGAAAGTTCCTATCAACGTTACATCATTGGTGAAAGAATACAACATAATACATATATATGAGGATATTTGAGGGGTTGTTCTGGCAGACCAGCTCAAAGCATTATATTCGGTGCCGATAAAAGTATTTATCTGAGAGTGGTGTTTGATAGCCTAGACATAGCAGTGGTAAATAGCTACTTGAATTGCAAGTCTCTCAACGGGGACACCAAAAATAACACATTTAGTGTTCAGACAGCAGTTGATTCATGGTCTGATAGGTACTTATACTTCCATAACGAATACTTTTCCGACTGGAGCCATCAGCAGTGATGATCATGTATCACCGCTGAAAACGACTTTTATTTTGGTGTCCCCCGTTGAGAGACTTGTAACTCAAGTAGCCATTCACCACTGCTATCATGCCCCACACCTGTAGTGCTGCTCTGTGCATACAAAGTGACCGTAACTGTTTCACCGAGTTCCACAATAACTGGCTATCACTCTCATGTACACTTTCTTGTAACAGAGGGCCGCCCTAAGAGTTTAAGGGCAGCTCAGGGGCCGTGTGCCAATCGCGGACAAATTTTTGCAGATTCATTTGTCCCAAAAAATTGGACAATATTACTTTTATTCAAACTAAATATTCCAGAATAACTGTTAAAAGTAAATGAAGATAATTTTTATGACGAAAACCTAATTATCCTAATACCTACAGTCCTACTCAACAATAAAAAAACAAAATATGCTTTCAGTTTATTCAGTCTTAAAATACATAAAACGGATAAAAGGTTCTCAAGTGCCAGGTACGATGTTAATATAAAAGGACATGTCAAGGGCCGGTTCAAAGGTCCCCAGGGGCCGGTCCGGCCCGCGGGCCATATGATGCCCACTCCGAACTATCATAACTCTGCAATTAAATTCGTTGCTACATGGTAGATGCATCATATTCTGACATTTAATCAACATGGTCCAACAATTTTCAAGATTGCTACAAAAATGTACTTTTACTGCCTATAGCGGACAATGGGACATACAGTCATGTTCTATAAATAAAAGTAACCATTATGCAAATGTGCACCGCTAAGCATCAAACAAACTGCATTCTGGTGTCAGGAGAACCCTGGACAATATATTTGTGTTAGTTGTGAACATTTTGCAGACAAAAAATCTTGTTCCTTAAAGGGTTAAAAGCGGTTAAAAATCAAACGAAATGAAAGCAATTGCCTTTGTTTTGCCGATGAAGCTGATTATGTGATCGTGAACTGTAAGTAGTCTCAATGGAACGGTATTTACGAGAGACAGACTGGAAAGGAAGATAGAGCTTTTATGACTACTGTGAGAGACACAGATTCCAGACAGAGACACAGAAAGATAGAAAGAGAGAGAGAGGCAGATACAGGCACAGAACTAAAGAGAGGGACGATGAGAAAAGAGGATAAGAGAGGGGGAGATAGAAAGGGACAGACAGTGAGTAAGACAAACTAGAGAGATAGAGGGAGAAGGAGAGAGATAAAGAGAGACGTAGGGCGAATGGGAAGAGAGAGAGAGAGACACACGAGAGAGACAGAGACAGACAGAGAGGGAGACAGACAGACAGACAGAGACAGAGACAGAGACAGAGACAGAGACAGAGAGGCAGAGACAGAGAGACAGAGATACAAACTAGAGACTATAAAAGAGGCCTAGAGAGAATGAGAGACAGAGACAGAGATTAGACAGCTGGAGATCAAGAAAGAGAAAAACAGATTAGAAAGAAATAGATCTCGGGAGATGAGAAAGAGACAAAGAGAGATATAGACAGAGACAGAGAGACAGAGATGTAGAAGGAGTGGGATACAGAGACGAAATAAAGAGACTATAAAAAAGACCTAATTTGGAAGAATGACGCAAAATTAACTCATGTAATCAGAGTAATTATCATAATATTGCATGCACCTATCAAATACTTAATTCTGCAGACGAAATTATATACATTTAATTACTGACAATTTCACTTCATAGATGTTGATGGCATTTGAAAGAGGGTGTAGGCTATTTATGTCAGCCGAGACTGTTCGTACAGGTTGTTATTGACAACAGCAAAGCTGCCTTGTTAATTATTTCACTCTTAGTGAATAATTGTAGGTCAGCAGCTAAGAATATAAATCTGTCGCTTCATCCCGAAGAAAACAGTGCATCTGTCTTCCTTCCCTATTGGCTAGTATAGACATATTAAAGAGGTCCAGCTTGTAGACATCAGAAAGCTGTTTACTGTAAGAGCTGTAAGGCTGGTTATTGGAAAACAGACTCAGCTATTACAAAATAGAAATCTTCTGTATTATCGGGATTAATCAGAGGCTATCAAAAACATGTCAGAGGCGATCAAAAACATGTCAGAGGCGAATTCGTAAACTAGATTTATATGAATACAATAGAATACAACAACAACAACAACAACAACAACAACAACAACAACAACAACAACAACAGCAGCAGCAGCAGCAACAACAACAACAACAATAATAATAATTTAAATAATAATAATAATAATAAAAAATATAAATATAAATATAAATAATATAATTAGAGTAATGTAATTTTATCTAATCATTTTAGTAGCGCCGTTACACTTTGGTGACGGAACCGCGCACCTTCAAGGACCGCGTAACAGCCTGTATCCTGGTTCTAACCTTGCACCTTTGATTGTGCCAACAGCTTTGAAGAACACCGCTTCCGTGGCACGCGAGCCCCCCCAACCCCCCATCCTTTAAACATCCGGTGGGCATTCGCAACGGTCAGGTGACCACGGAGACGCAGGCGACGTCACTTTATGATCAGGCTCTGATTGGGCTCCTGCTGTGCATTTGCAGCCATCCATGTATAATAAAAACCTGGAAGGCTCCAAAGCAGTTTGTCTCATGTATTCTAACTCAACCACCTCAAGGGCTGACGGCGGAGTTTGGTCAGTGTCATCAAGGACCTATAGTTGAATCTCCACAATATGATTACTTTTTTTAAATAAAAAAATCGCTACAAATTGTGCCGCCGTAATGATCCCTTTTAGGCTTCAGTTTTTCGTAAAATACACCAGTAAATCATACGCATGAATATATAATATATATATATATATATGTATGAGCATATATATCAGAGGCGCTCCCGACTATGGAATCGGAGTACCTAGCAATTGCGAGTGAAGGACTTCCTATGTAATTAAATATATGCACATAATACGCGGCACAAATATAGATAGACATATGAAGTCACGCGGGCATATGCATGGTGGAACGATTCTGTATATCGAGCAGTATACATGTACATAATAATAGGCTCCCACTGTGCCACCGTAACTCCCAACGAAGCTAATATATATTTCTACTTATTAATATCATTGGTATCTCGTCTGGTATAGTGCCACTTCCATTCTATCATTATGTCTATATTGACCTAATTCTTGGGATGGACAACACATACAAGCGAAATGAACGTGACTCGGCTCACGGACTGTCCCTGGCTAAGTTTAGAGCTGCTGACATACTGTACTATAGTAAACTTATAAATTCTAATATAGCCAATGATGCTGATGTTCGCATTGGTACCGATAAAACCAATTAGATATCAGTGCTAGTAGTACCTACTTATGGCTCAGGAGATGATGTGCTATATATATAAGAAAACGACCTTATGCGTAGCAATTTCGTTAATATCATATAACTTTGTTTATCGATGTATTTCATTCTATTATTGCATTTAAATATGCTATTTACTATAATCATAATTCATTTTCTAATTAATTTATTAGTTTCACTAAAACGACACTTTTGAGAATAATAATTCAGCACCACTATTATACATGTATAGTCATGTATAATTATGATATAAACCAAAGTCAATTACAACGGAGATCGTAATTAAGGCGGTCACTATGGAAACTCATGACACTCCATGGAATGAAATTCCTGAGCGGATATAATTTGAAGGAGAGGAACGTCAGAGGGCGTTTGGAAAGAATCTGTCGACAGCTGTGGTGGGTCATTCACTGAATTCAGCTTGACGTTTGGGTCCATGGGTGTATATTTATGGGGGGGCGGGTTTACTGGTTCAAAGTTCAAACCCCTCCCGAAATAAATTACCGAAACTTTTTTCTATGCTGTTATATATGTGAAATACAGAATAAATTGACTTTTGTGACCACGTCCAATGGAACCCCCCCCCGAAATTGTTTCCTGGCTACACTACTGTGTGTGAATTCAGCCATCTGCTATTTTACGATAAATAGGCCTAAACCTAAGCCTTGATCGGTCGTTTGATCAAAGGAAGCGAAAGGATTCGCAATATTCGAGTCTGAATCGATGAAACGATCGAACGATTGGATCTGTGAAGCTTATTTTTCGATGTTCGTTTCTTAAGGATTTAATGACGTTGCAGACCATTAGACTTGAGAGGTGTTCGTGACCAGTCAATTCCCTAGCGTATACACTAATCGAAACATCCTTTGGTAACAGCAGACAAGAAGGCTTGTAATATATATATATATATATATATATATATAATATTAAATATATATTATATATAGTCTAATACATTCCGTTCGTCCGCGCCTCAAATTCGATGACTTTGCGCGCATAAGATGTTTTCGTATATTATATATATATGTATATATATGTGTATATATATATGTTGAACCCTACAATGGAAAGCGATATGATGCATGGTCAGTCTGGCCACATTGGTGTTTGCTGTTGGCAGATATCTTTTTTCAGAGTCACGCCGAAAGCGGATACATCACTGTCGTCTAAAGATTGACAGAAGCTCGTAAGAGTCGAAGAGCATCGTCGTCGTCTTCGTGTCTTCGTACTTAATCTCTCTAACCAAACTGTCGGTCTTTGTCGACTCGTTCGCCTCATTCTCTTCACCCGTCTTTTTCCTCTGTCCGTTCAACTTTGACTTTTAATGTGTTTTTGTTTTTTTCTTCTTGTTCCTATTCCTGCATTTGTTCTTCTTCTTGTTCTGCATGTCATCTCCTCATCCACTTCTCCTTCTTCCCCTTCTTCCTCTTCTTCTTCTTTTTCTTCTTCTTCTTCCTCTTCCTCTTCCTCTTCCTCTTCCTCTTCAAACTTCCTCTTCCTCTTCCTCTTCCTCTTCCTCTTCCTCTTCCTCTTCCTCTTCCTCTTCCTCTTCCTCTTCCTCTTCCTCTTCCTCTTCATTCTTCCTCTTCCTCTTCTCTTCCTCTTCCTCTTCCTGTTCTTCCTCTTCCTCTTCCTCTTCCTCTTCCTCTTCCTCTTCCTCTTCTTCTTCTTCTTCTTCTTCTTCTCCTCCTCCTCCTCCTCCTCCTCCTCCTCCTCCTCCTCCTCCTCCTCCTCCTCCTCCCTCCTCCTCAGTCTTCTTCTTCTCCTTCTTCTCCGCCTTATTGTAATTCTTTCTGTCGTGGTCATTTATGGTGCTTTACGCATTTTTAGCGCGAATCTAAAATTTTATGTGACGTTAGTATATTTATCGCAAACCAAGCCAATTAGCGCATTGCACAATTAGTTCAAACATCAATCATCTCGAAAAACGAAATACAAAACAAGATAACCTACTCAGACACGTTCTATACTAACCTAAAAAACTGTTGTCTTTGTCCGTGCTGGAGTCGGGAGTACCTCTGAGTACCTCTGAGTACCTCTGATTAGTTCCATTGAAGAGGTGCTATATAAATCTTCTGAATGAATCGATGAATTAATTAAATAGAGAATGGGATAGGTAAAAAAGGGACGAGGAAGATTACGGCAGGGATTGGCGGAGATGTTGGGTATTGAAAAATGAGCGAGTTACAGCAGGTCAGGAATATAGAAGAAAAGGAAGAGGGAAAGCAAACCAAAACCGAAGATTTGGATCATGTTGGAAATATACAATGCCTATTACATACATACCTACATGCATTCATATATATATACACATCTACAAAAATGTGTTCAGAATTTTTGACATATTCATTTGGTGGACATGCTTTTCAAAGAGATGAAGATGTCATCACTTAGGCCATGAATGTGGATTTAACAGCTTGATGGAAAGTTCTTCGTGGGCGGTGTAAAGTCACTTGAGCATCGCTGTAAGAAGTGCGTTGCACTTGCACTTAGTGGAAACATTTTGATTGAAGTCGTTTGCTTGTATGTTTCCTCGCTACTAATTGGCCAACCCTCGTACAAAGAAATATGCAAGAAGCGCACACATACGCCATTCAACTCCGAGCATTAGCATTTGCGTGTGTATGTGTGTGTGTGTGTGTGTGTGTGTGTGTGTGTGTGTGTGTGTGTGTGTGTGTGTGTGTGTGTGTGTGTGTGTGTGTGTGTGTGTGTATGTATGTAAAGCATCTTAGAAGTAGCTTGCTACTGACGATGCTATAGAAAGTGTCGTAATTACAATAATTACAATCACATATTATAATTAATAATTTTTTTATGCATTCATTAATTCATATACAGGAAAACGTTTACATGTGTAACGCCCGGTTGCAAAATGGTCCGCGATGGGGACTGAATAGAAAGAAACGGGAAATACGCGAATCAGAGAAAGAGGGACACAGACAGTGACACAGACAGATGGACAAAAAGACAGACAAACAAAGCAAAGCTAAAAAATTGTAGAGACAGATTTACGGAAATACATTATTCGATCTCCAAGATAGCCTACTTTGGTGAATCTCTTTGCTATTCCACAACTCTCCCCAACCCCCATTCTGCGTCATTCGCTTCCTCCATCAATCGATGTGGCTGGAAATGTAGTCGGCTTCTACGATTGTTTCTTTGTACCGGTTCCTACAGATATATTTCGTCTTCTCAGTCAAAGACGGACAAGAGATAAGAAGCATGAGTTATCCGATAAGGACGACTCGCCTTATCTGTCGATTTAGGGCTCAACGATTGGTATGCTAACTGGCTGAACTCTTAGTGCAGGAGTCCAAAGTCCAAAGGAGTCCACAGCTCTCGCTCTGCTGTATGCTCCCACGATAGATGGAATCGTATACACGCAAGATCTGTATATCTCGATTTTTATCAAATGCATATTGGGCACCATCGAAATTGAAAAATGACTGCATGCATATATGCAGGCAGTCAGCCAGACAGAAATACATGTGGACAGTCAGACAGGAACAGACAGACTGACAGGTTGACTGATTGACTGACTGACAAGCTGAATGAATAAAATGAAAAAAGAATGAAAGAAAGAAAGAATGAAAGAAAGAAAGAAACTAAGTAAGAAAGAAAGGATTAATTAATGAACGAATGAACCCAGACAGACCGACAGACAGAGAGACAAACAAGCAACCGACAAGACAGACAGACAGACAAACAAACAATCGACAAGAAAAACAAGTAACGAACAAGACAGTAAGACAATCGCCGATGTGTCTTCATTATTGGCATCGTGTCAAAATCTGTCGGCGCTGCTTCTTCGTTTTTAAACGCAGTGTTCGTCGACTGCCATGGGAAAGCGCCGGCTGCCGGTAATTCTGACAATCTCTGGACCTGATCGAATTTTTCGAAGTCATTTGTCGTTTTGCAGAAGCCGAACAGAACCAAGAATTGGTTTACGCTATCCGATAAACAGCAGAGGGTTTGCATTCCGACTGAAACCGGTTTCAGAATGACTTCAACTGAAGAGCCAATCATAAACCTGGAATTGAATTAGATGCAAAACTCGCCTATAGTGCTCGGGAAATTTATATAGCACCTTCATGGCTTCGCTTCAAAAGAATCTGAAAGAAATTTTGAGTTGTGCGTAAATGGCGCTGATACAGAAAATTCGCTGACACCGCATGCATAATAGGTAGGCCTAAGTGAGGATTTATGAAGGCGTGACTATGGTTGTGGCGAAAACGGGGGATGTATGGAGAGTCTTGAAACCGTGAAACGACGGGCATGAAAGAACTTCACGAGCTGTCGTCAAAATCCAGACAGATTTACACACTGCCAACGCGTGACCTGGGGTGAATTGGAGTGGCCTAAGAAGCAGAGAGAGAGAGAGAGAGAGAGAGAGAGAGAGAGAGAGAGAGACAGACAGACAGACAGACAGAGAGAGAGAGAGAGAGAGAGAGACAGAGACAGAGACAGAGAGACAGAGACAGAGAGAGAGAGAGAGAGACAGTCTCTCTCTCAGAGAGAGAGAGAGAGAGAGAGAGAGAGAGAGACAGAGACAGAGAGAGAGAGAGAGAGAGAGAGAGAGAGAGAGAGAGAGAGAGAGAGACAGAGACAGGGATAGAGAGAGTCAGAGTCAGAGTCAGAGTCAGAGGCAGAGGCAGAGGCAGAGGCAGAGGCAGAGGCAGAGGCAGAGGCAGAGGCAGAGGCAGAGGCAGAGGCAGAGGCAGAGAGCAGAGGCAGAGGCAGAGACAGAGACAGAGACTGAGACAGAGACAGACAGATGCAGAGCCATACAGACAGACAGACAGAGACAGGGATAGAGAGAGGCATAGGCAGAGGCAGAGACAGAGGCAGAGACAGAGAGACAGAGACAGAGACAGGGGCAGGGGAAGAGACAGAGACAGAGGCAGAGAGGGGAGATTTGGGAAGAGAATATCAGATAGCTGAGAGTAAAATCGAGAGTAACAGAGGAAGACAGGCAAAACGACAAAGAAGCAGTGTAAGAAATTGCGTCATATATCTGAAGACTTTACCTGTTCAGCCGTAAAACTTAACTGCTGACTGGAATGGAGGACGGGCTATTATGCGCGACGAACGAGAAGATTAAAATCGAGAGACCGACTGCATATGAAAGTCTAAGTTAGTCGCTGTAAAGGGAAACGACCAGAGGAAGGAATTCGGGAGGAGGATTCTGTTGGACGAGCTGGAGAAGCGAGGCTGTGATGGGAAACTGGAGAAATGGAAAGGAATTCGGTAGGAGGGTTCAGTTGGACGAGCTGGAGAAGCGAGGCTGTGATGGGAAGCTGGAGAAATGGAAAGGAATTCGGTAGGAGGGTGCTGTTGGACGAGCTGGAGAAGCGAGGCTGTGATGGGAAGCTGGAGAAATGGAAAGGAATTCGGTAGGAGGGTTCAGTTGGACGAGCTGGAGAAGCGAGGCTGTGATGGGAAGCTGGAGAAATGGAAAGGAATTCGGTAGGAGGGTTCAGTTGGACGAGCTGGAGAAGCGAGGCTGTGATGGGAAGCTGGAGAAATGGAAAGGAATTCGGTAGGAGGGTGCTGTTGGACGAGCTGGAGAAGCGAGGCTGTGATGGGAAGCTGGAGAAATGGAAAGGAATTCGGTAGGAGGGTTCAGTTGGACGAGCTGGAGAAGCGAGGCTGTGATGGGAAGCTGGAGAAATGGAAAGGAATTCGGGAGGAGGGTGCTGTTGGACGAGCTGGAGAAGCGAGGCTGTGATGGGAAGCTGGAGAAATGGAAAGGAATTCGGTAGGAGGGTTCAGTTGGACGAGCTGGAGAAGCGAGGCTGTGATGGGAAGCTGGAGAAATGGAAAGGAATTCGGTAGGAGGGTTCAGTTGGACGAGCTGGAGAAGCGAGGCTGTGATGGGAAGCTGGAGAAATGGAAAGGAATTCGGTAGGAGGGTGCTGTTGGACGAGCTGGAGAAGCGAGGCTGTGATGGGAAGCTGGAGAAATGGAAAGGAATTCGGGAGGAGGGTGCTGTTGGACGAGCTGGAGAAGCGAGGCTGTGATGGGAAGCTGGAGAAATGGAAGGCGCTTAACTTCCCAATCGTTCCCATGTATCCTTAGTCTTTGTAAGCGTGTATATATAATTATTTATATATATATGAGTATATATACCGAATATAATATGTAAGTAATAGTATACATAGGCTTACGCTGTTTGTTTACCATTCATAATTCAGGCATAGGTATATGAAGTTCTGGGTTTGCTAACGCTAGGCTTGCTCGATTATATATATATATATATATATATATATATATATATATATATATATATGGGACGCGGTGGTGTAGCGGTATGTTCTGTGCCTTGTAACAGGAGGGTCGCAGGTTCAAATCTACCTCAAGCCACTGCGTAGCGACCTTGGACAAGTTGCTCACCCATAATTGTCTGTGAGGAAGGCAACGGGAAACCACCTCACTCATCTCATCCCCGGTTGGCGTAAAAGCCAATAGACCTGCCTTCGGGCAGAGAGCTCATCATCTTATATATGATAATATATATATATATATATATATAATTTATACAATATATACATATGCATAGACATGCATACATATATATATATATACATTTTATACATTGCAGTTGTATTATATATTCGGAAGTTCCTAGTGTCTGCATGATTTGTTACAAGTACGTTTTGTGTGGTCACTGCAATAAATACGTTCCAGTGGGAAAACATGAACGAGCAGTTTTGGAATTTTCTGTGCGGAAGTATATCAGCACTTTAAAAACAAGTATGTATACAGCCCGTGTGGGTTAAAACGGTGTCATATGCATGTTTACACGTTTTTAACTTGAAGTATTTGAATTATGTAATGGACAAACATCAAAGCACAATGTTTTGTGTGAGTGTTTTGATTGATATGCACAGTTTTGTGAACCTTGGTAAGGTCTACACTATAGGTATTCTCAAACAGAAAAGAAAATGGTGTTGATTCGTGTAAATAGAGTCGACTGAGTGAGCTATAGAGAAAAAATGAAGGAACAGGATGAAAGTGATAAAAGCGAAAATTCGAGCTGAAGAAAGATGAGAACCATATAAAAAGAGATGAAAACCAGAGAAAAATAGAGAGACAGCAGAGAGACAGAGACACAGCGAGAGACAGAGATAGAGACAGAGATAGAGACAGATACAGAGACAGAGAGACAGAGACTGAGAGAGAGAGAGACAGACAGACAGAGACAAAGAGAGATAGAGATAGAGAGAGAGACAGAGAGAGAGAGACAGACAGACAGAGACAGAGACAGAGACATAGACATAGAGAGAGACAGAGAAAGAGAGAGACAGAGACAGAGAGACAGAGACAGAGGGACAGAGAGAGAAAGACAGAGAGACAGAGAGACAGAGAAACAGAGAAATAGAGAGAGTACAGAGAGAGAAAGAGACTGTCTGTCTCTCAGAGAGACAGAGAGACAGACAGACAGTCAGACTGACAGACAGACAGACTGACAGACAGAGAGAAAGAGACAGAGAAAGAGAGAGGGAGAGACATGTTTCGGGAGGACGAATTAGAGATCAGAAGAGAGACGACCGAGAAGAGCACAAGACGACTGATGAATCGATGAAACTGAATCTATGCATAAATTTAGAGAGACATAAAGCAACGTTGCTTCTTCACCTCAGTAGGAGGGAGTATAATGTCGTCTTGTAAGTTCATTCGATACCGTTAATTACAGGATAAACTAATTAATAATGCATTCGGTAATTGAGACATCGAGACAAATTGTCTTGTCTGAGTTTCCAATTTGACACCTTGTTATTTGACACCTGTCTTTTGACTGTGAATGTAGAGATATTAGATCGAGTAATTGCATCGGTGTGTAATGAAAGGCATTAATTGAGTCGAGTGGGAAACAAATACAGGATATTAGAATAGAATACAAAGAAAAGGAAGAATATTATATGCAGCTCATGTTTTGATTAGTGAAAGGTGCTGTATCAAGTTCCAAGATGCATACAAAATAGACAGACAGAAAGACAGAAAGACAGACAAAAAGACAGACAGGAAGAAAGTGAAAGAAGACTGGAGTACAGACGTGGATGGAGCAGATTGCGTCGTGAACTGCGTGAGGAATTGGAGAGTGGGCCGACGAAGGCAGCCGCGCTTGCAAACCCCCCGAAGTACATTTCAGCAGCCATGGATCGAAGAAAGTCTTGTGATGGATGGCAACGACGTTACTTCTCTCTCTCTCTCTCTCTCTCTCTCTCTCTCTCTCTCTCTCTCTCTCTCTCTCTCTCTCTCTCTCTCTCTCTCTCTCTCTCTCTCTGTCTCTCTCTCTGTCTCTCTCTCTCTCTCTGTCTCTCTCTGCTCTCTCTCTCTCTCTCTCTCTCTCTGTCTCTCTCTGTCTCTCTCTCTGTCTCTGTCTCTGTCTCTCTCTCTGTCTGTCTCTCTGTCTGTCTCTCTGGTCTCTCTCTCTCTCTCTCTCTATCTCTCTCTCTCTCTCTCTCTCTCTCTCTCTCTCTCTCTCTCTCTCTCTCTCTCTGTCTCTCTCTGTCTCTCCTGTCTCTCTGTCTGTCTGTCTCTGTCTGTCTCTCTCTGTCTCAGTCTCTCTCTCTGTCTCTCTCTCTCTCTCTCTCTCTCTCTCTCTCTCTCTCTCTCTCTCTCTCTCTCTCTCTCTCTCTCTCTCTCTCTCTCTCTCTCTCTCTCTCTCTCTCTCTCTCTCTCTCTCTCTCTCCTCTACTATCAAATTTCTCTTGCCTCTGATTCCAAGTGTTGTCTGTTCCTCCTCCTCCTCTCTCTCTCCTCTCTACTCCTCCATAAATCTACTCCTCTCTCGCCTCTCTTCTCTTCTCTCTCTCTCTCTCTCTCTCTCTCTCTCTCTCTCTCTTTCTCTCTCTCTCTCACTCTCTCTCTCTCTCTCTGTCTCGCTAACTGTCCCTCTCCATCTGCTTCTCTTTCTATTACTCTGCCTCTTTCTCTTCCCACTTTTCGTTTATATACTTCTCATTCAATTCTTCTCATGTCAGCTCTCCTTCACCCTTCATCCTTCAGCTCCTCTAACTTGTACTGCCCTCTGTTCCTCTGTCGTTTTTTTTTATGTCCAATCCCTCTTCTCCGTTCTTCTCCACCTCGTTATCCTGTCTCCTTCCAGTCCTATCCCTTCCCCATCTGTGATGTTCAGGTCTTTTGGGGAGAGAAATGTCACAGCCGTCTTTTCAGCTTATTCTTCCTTTCTCGTCTTCCCCGCATTTCTTCTCCTTTTCATGCTTCTCATTCTCATCCCTCTTCCTTCTAACTTCCTCATCCTCTTCCGTCTCCTCTTCCTTTTCTTTTTCCCACTTTCTCCTGGCTCCTATTTATTTCCACTCATCCTCCTCTTATTCCTCCTCTGTCTCGCACACGTTCTTGTCTTCCGCCTTTGCTTGGCACCACGAAAGCAGACGACCGATGACTTCAAGAGTCGCAGACAATTTCCGAGAATCAAAACCTTGATAACTTGCGCCGCGAGTCAGCAGCGACTGTCACTGATGTGCCATCATCATGAACGTGTGATGGGGAAGAATCCTATTACGCAGCAAATGTGCCACGAATATGACCCAGGCGCCATATAAATCTTACATATGTATAATGTCGACGACCGTTCGAATTGTCGATCGATCAGGCTTTGAAGTGTAGACTCGCCCCATTCTGAATGTAGCGTTAGCTTGAAAAAAGAGTCTTTTATTTTCGCATGTATATTTAATTAAACAATTCAATAACAGTAGTAGGCTGCATTATTAATCGCTAACAACATTTTCTAGTTGTAAGCATTTGTCAACGACATTTTTGTAACTCTTTGGCATCGAAACCGAATGTATAGGCTCCTATATGTAGTTATCTGTTGGCGCTTAGAAATGGACGTAAATAATTAATTTTCTGGGCCGAAAAGCGGTTCAAGCTATATATATATAAGATATATATATATTTATAGTCTGAACAGTATATATATATATAGCTGTTTATTGATATAAATGCTCTGCCTATATTTATTAGTGTAGGTCTATGCAATTATTTTACGCATTCATATGCATGTAGCTGAACATTCCTATGGCGATTTAATGACCGCAAAAATGTCTCAAGTATGTATTCCAATTTCCAAGCTCCTATAAGTAGGCCTATTCATTATGCAGATTATTATTTATTATTATTATTAAATAAATTTGTAACGCGCAAGGTCATGACCGAAACGTGAATCTGAGGCGCGGATAGTCAGCCGCCAGGTGAAGATGCTCTTAGATTTCCAAATTCTTGAAAGCCAAGGAGAAATAGTGAGTTTTGAGTCGCTTTTTGAAAGAAGGAAGTGAATTTGAGCTACGACGAGAGAGTGGTAGTCGATTCCATTCCTTCAGCGACACTGTTATAACAAAGATCATTAGCGTCGCCCTCCTCCTTCATCCAGGCTTTGGACTGGCACTGCCAGAGTATGAGCAATGGCAGAGTTATATAACATCGGTTGACAATGTTTTGAAAGTGTCTGAAGACAGCATATCATATAGATATGATATGTCTGTTTTTAAATTAAGAAGGTGATTATGTAGGCTACACCAAAAGTGCGGTTAGCAATTGGTCAAATAAAGGATATACTTACTTTCTTACTTACTTCCATAACGACAGCGAAACTAAGAAAGGGAACGCTTTTCATTAAGACTTTACCTCATTTAACCATAATATCGTAACTACTTCACCGTATACGTGAATGACCTTATTATTTCCTATACTTGGATTACCTCAGCATCTCTTACCTATCTTTATCTTACCTTACTCTACTGTATCTAATCTTACCATACCTCA
Organism: Aporrectodea caliginosa; assembly: GCA_020284085.1. NCBI lineage: Eukaryota > Metazoa > Annelida > Clitellata > Crassiclitellata > Lumbricidae > Aporrectodea > Aporrectodea caliginosa. Next base: position 1,784,998 of record JACEVL010000384.1, on the reverse strand, counting down.
ACTGAAGTAACCTTGGCTTATCTTACCGTGACTTATCTCATCCTGCAGTCTTTAAAACCGCCGCATTCATTCTGTTCTCAGCAGATACAGAGCGATGCTGAACATCACAGACGAAGAGCCTGACCTGAACCTCACTGAGGAGGATGACTCTGCAACTCGTTCTCTCTCGGGGCTGTCTCCATCTGACGCGGCCGACATCTACTTCGACCGAACCATTCGCATCGTCGTTCTGATGGCGGAAATCCTGGCCGGGACCCTCGGCGGGGCCTTCGTCTGCGCCTGGCTCTGGCGTAACAGACGCCGTCGGTCACGCGTTAGTGTCATCATCCTGAACGTCACGGCCACTGATCTGCTCGTCATCTGCTTCGCCTGCGTCATGCAGGTCGTCTGGGAGGCAGTCGACCGGAACTGGATGGCTGGTGACGCCATGTGTCGCATCCTTAAGTGGGGACAGAGTTTCGCGATGATGTCCAGCAACAACATGCTCGTCGTTCTGAGCGTCGATCGACACCAAGCCATACGAGCACCGCTCAAGGAACCGTTCTCGGTCAGATATCTATTTCTGTCCATCTGTCTGTCTGACTGTTTGTCTACCTAGCTATTTAAATGTATCTGTTCATCTGTCTGTCTGCTTGTCTACCTATCTACCTACCTATCTACATGTCTCTCTATACATCATTACACCTACTACTACTACTACTGCTGCTGCTGCTGCTGCTACTACTACTACTACTATTACTATATTTTTATATTATTATTATTATTATTATTATTATTCAACAATATTTATTCTCTCAATCAATCAACATCAATACATCAATGGACAACCTGTCGTCTGAAATTAACGTCATAAATGCCGTTTGTGTCACATCTCCCTTAGGTCTGGCTCCGCTAAAGTGCCGCGGAAAGCCACCGAGTTGAACCGCTGGACAGTTATAGAGAGACGCTGCAGCAAGAAGCAGGTTTCTCTGGTGTCTCCTGTGGACAGCGTCAGACTACGACCTAGATCTGATATAAAGTTTTGGCCAGTGGTGTTAATTGGACCTAAGGTCTCGAGAGCAAGAGGCACGAAAAAGTGCGTGTTCAAAAGTGCATTGTACTTGGTCATTTTCCTGTCCGTGGCGATCTCGGCTGCCGCGCCCGCCGTCGCTGCCGTGGCCTGGATGTATGATGGTGCAAGGGTATCTACAACCGTCGCGTCCCACACCAGATGGCGACCCGCGCGCCATGGGATCATTGTTAGGCCGTCTGGTCTTCTGCCGTCCGTGCGAAGTAGACCTGGTGGTTCCTTTATTGATGGAATTCCAGCCTTCGAAAGGGAGCGATGTATAATGTCATTGATAGTGTTATGTCTGGCTATTCGGCCGAAGCCTAGAGAACATGAAAGGCCGTGGCTACCTCTGTGTGGTTCGCATATTGTGGCCCCAAGGCGCAAGCCGACCGCCACCCGAACGTCCTCGTTGTCCAGTCGCAGCCCACATGCTGTTATTGGTAAGGCATGTAGCCAGTCGCTGGCGTGTGGTGACGAGACAGCTTTCAATCGCGCGGTGTTGTATGGGTCTATTGTGTCATGAAACAGTGTCTTGAGTGTCTGTTCCAAAAGTGGTTTGTCCCATAGAGCCTGCTTGTTTGTTGGCATGTTTTCTGAATCGTTGAAATCCGTCTTGGATCGCCACTCGGACGTCATGGTCTCAAAGTGTGTGTCCTGTGTAAGATTGAGAGAGTTTAGAATGAGGGTCTGGAGAGGGAGAGTGCTCGCAGCTGAAGCCAAAAAGGCCGGAAGTGCCAGCGAAGTCGCTCTCCGTATGCCCAGACCACCCATTTTGATTGGTAGTGACGCCTGTGTCCATTGGAGATCGTTGAAAGAAATGTTCAAAATCTTTTCCAAACCCTGGCGTAGTGTCACGTCGTAGGTTTCCAGTTCGGGGTGTTTGTCACAGGGATGGCATCGGAGGATGTGAATCATTTTTGGTGCACCCAGTGAACTCCTTAGAATCAAAAGGGCGTCCTGCCTGGCTATAAGAGTTAATTTGCTCAGGCTTTCCTCTAGTTCTCTGGTTCGAGCTTTCAGACATTGCTGCAGCGCTTTCTCCGCTGAAATTGGGGCGCCGAGCAGCTGGGCCTCTTCCACTTCGATTTGTCTGAAATCTCTCAAGGAATCGTAGCCAATGTTTTTACTGTCGCGTGTAATCACCTCACATTTAGAGCGATTTAGCGCCAGGCCCATAGTAGAGCAGGCTCTCTCGATGAAATCGACATCGGCTGCAACCGTCTCCGCTCTTCCGCCCAGGGTCAGATCGTCAAGGTACCCGAATGATAATGGCGAGCCCATCTGAAGTAAAATTGGCTGTAGCGGCAAGCAAAACAGCAAAGGTCCCAGCGGATCTCCTTGCTGAGGACCAACCCGAGATTGAACCGTGTAGCCCCCGAATTTTAGTGTTGATTCTTCCGCGTAGGCTTGGAAGCAGTACGGAGCTATGTCGGGTAGGATCTCGATTACAGATGCTAGCATACAGTCACGGTAGAGGCTGTTGAAGGCGTTGGAGAGATTATTATTATTATTATTATTATTATTATTATTATTATTATTATTATTATTATTATTATTATTATTATTATTATTATTATTATTATTATTATTGCACATTTATTAAGCACCGTTATCTACTGAACAAGCATCAATGGATGGCGATATATAGAATGATATGTGTGTTTGTGTGTTTGTCTGTCTGTCTCTCTCTATATAATTATGATTAGGTATGTATACATATTTAGTCTATTATTTCCCTTCGTTTCCATATTTTTTACATTTATTATTATTCACATGCAGTTTCCCAGTCAACAACCTCCTGTCATTTTAGACCCTGCACGACATCCGACGACTCAATCCTTGGTTCTAAGCCGATCGCAGTTGCTAATGCAGTAGACCGTTGAGTCTTTTCAATACAGAACACGGGATACTAAGTCGTAATCCGCAGCAAACGCCAAACGGTCGTCGTAATTTTTAAGTAATCCGCTGAAATTGCCTTGTAAGCAAATTGCCTAGATTGTACTTTACTGTCTCAATTGGACATTAGCACAGTGCGCGGATGGAACGCCGAGCGTTGAAACAAGAACCGTAGAGATTGTAAGCTACGAGAGTGTATTATCGCCTGGTTTAAGAGAACCGCCGGGTGCCTTTTAGATTTTTGGTTGAACGAACCGTAGGATTTGGAGGAATCATTATTTTAGGCGGCGAAGCAGAAAAACCTGCTGTTAAATATACCATGTGCTGGACTATAAGAATCGCCAGATCCACCTGTGGGATTCAAAAGAGCCATCTGCATGATTCAGTAGAGCCACCTGTGGGATTCGAAACAACTGTATGATTATTCAGAAACACTGTTGGATTAGGAAGATTCTGTAGAATTATTGAAAGCGAAGACTGGTCATCAGGAGACATACAAATCTCTCTAATGCATTTTGCTTTGATCTTACCATTGCGACATCATCTTTGAGTCTAACATTAATAATAATAATAATAATAATAATAATAATAATAATAATAATAATAATAATAATAATAATAATAATAATAATAATAATAACAATAACAATAACAATAACAATAACAATAACAATAACAATAATAATAATAATAATAATAATAATAATAATAATAATAATAATAATAATAATAATAATAATAACAATAATAATAAAAATAATAATAAGAACAATAACAACAACAACAATTAGAGGCAAAGTAGGTGCTCTGATTACACTGCTGCAGTATACATTCGTGTCTCAAAGGAAAACTAAAACATATATTAAGTCACGAGTCGTCGGTTGTTTCGTGTGCAATATATTTAACAGCATAGGATGTTGACATGTGTTCGTGTACCGGTACTTTAGTAATCTGTAAAACTGTCTACCCCTATAGTGCAGGCGGAACACGAATGTATACTGCACTTTTTGAACACGGATTGCCGCTTTGCACAGTTGTAGTTGGAACCTAAGAGAACATTTTAGGAAGGGGAGGCATTCGAAATTTCCCTTAGAATTCAAGATGGCGGTTTTTCAAAATGGCCGACCGAAATTGAGATTTTTCAATATCTCGACTTCTGGTTCACTTAGAATCATTATCTTGGTGTCTAAACATACACATTTAGGGGTAATGATTCCACTAGGGCCATCTTTTTTACAACTACAACACTGTTGGGGGAAAGGGTACCTGAACCGAGGTATCTCTGACCTTCAGATTGACGCAGTTAGTACCGACGTCGGCTTATCTGAGGTCATAACACTGCGTTCCATCATCAACAAATCATCCAGATATGATGATTCAGGATGCTTACGACCGGATGCCACTCCCAAAACCGCCACTCTGAAGCCCTAGACCTGTGAACAACCTGAGACGAAGAAGATAGTGGCAGATAGATTGGTCTGCAGACATACGGGCGCAAAGGGATCAAGTGGATTTGAACATCGCCGCCTTTGCCAGATAGTAATTCGTAGGCAGAGCTGAGAGTTGAGGATTTGCGCCGGACTTTCTTTCGAGGTAACTGATGGCTAAATTGTGCGCTGGTCACCTGTTGGGGAGAGAATACAAATTCAAGATGATGCTTCTGCGTCGTCTGGGTCTCCTCGGTCGGCTCCGCTAAGACGTATCTACGAGAGGTGTTCTGCAGGTTAATGACCAGTCCACCGCTTCGATCGGCTGACCACGGGGGAGATCTACTGGTTAGGTTCATAGTCTCCATACATCATGCTGCACTAGAGCACCGCGCTATGCCTTGCAAAGGTCCCTCCATTTGGAACAGTCTCCCTGTGAACATTTGCACTGTTTCTGTTAAGCTCGGCCTCTGAGTAGTTTCCTTGAAGGGGCGCTATATAAATTCCTGAATAAATGAATAACATTCTCGTCGTTTGTGAAGACGCACCTGTTAAATCCCTTAGACGGCCATTTTCAAAGAGCTTTTGAGAGGTTTCTTAAAATGCGCTTTATAATAGCCCAGGTACATGCATACATGTACATGCAGATGTGCAGACATTATACACCGACACAGGCTTACAAAAGGAAACAAGCAATAGAACAACGACGCATAGACTATATATATTCACACACACACACACACACACACACACACACACACACACACACACACACACACATATATATATATATATATTATATAATTGTATACGTATTCATATGGCCAGGTATCTTACGTATGTATTTGTATATATATATATATAACAAATACATACATACAACATACTCGTACATGAATACTATACATACATGAATACGTATACAATTATACATGCACGAATTTGCTATCGCTTAGATCGGCTGCTATCACATATTTATGGATGTGCGTGATCATCATCATCATCATATTCGTTTATTTAACACAAAACTGTCGACAAAACGCAACAGAATACATGAGTTATTGAGAGTGGCAGTTTTTCATCTAATAGACGTTTTTGAAAAGCATGCGTGGAACGAAGATCTTATTGTTCTTTGTTGTGAGTTCGAAGGGGTGAGGCCTGGGGCGTAGGTTATAGTTGCTAACAGACCGAGTGGAAAAGAGCCTGCGGAGGATGTGATGTGTGTGTTGGTGTTGGTTTGTGTGTATTCTTGAGAGATCTCTAAGGACGGAGGAATACCGCTTAGGGCCTACTTCCGTTACATCGACGATGTGTCTGATTTAACTGTGGCACCTGATCCCGCCATCCATCCATCCTATCCCTGCAGTGGCTGCTGCTGCTGCTGCTGCTGCAGATGCAACACAATCAGACCACAATAGCGGATGCGTCGCATTCTTTCTTCCTATTCAAATACCTCGCCGCTTAAGACTTCCGTCTTCGCCCGCATCAACCAAGCCCCAACGATCCTTACTTATACGATACGTATTGCGAATAACCTCATGACACCCTTGCCTACATACTACTGGGAGCAGTGGCGTAAGGAAGGGTTTCAGCACCCAGGGGCAAGAGTTGATGACTGCGCCCCCTTTAAACTTTCTTGTTGACTTTTAATCGTTCTGACATTGTAGTGATAGTACTGTGTATCACTGAAAGCCAATTTTGCGCCCCTTGTGTTGCGCCCGGGGTGGTTACCCCCTCTGCCCCCTTCGTTACGCCACTGACAGGGAGACAACACGCACCAAGGGCCAACAGCCAACCCACTAGGAAACCAGTCAACCAGCAAAACTACCAGCCAGCCAGCCTACAGGTAATAGCCAGTCAACAGATTTGAAGAGAGGAAAGAGCTTCTTCAGACCCAACAGGTTCAGAATATCTTCGTTCTTTGAAATGGCAATCTGCAACCAACTATAGTTAGCCAAACAGGGAGCTAATCAACGCACAGCGTCTTTGGCAAGTGCCCTGGATGCAGAGAGGCTGCGATGGTCGCACCAAATCCCCACTAAAATGGATTGTTGTCGTAGATTGGAGTCCTTTGGGTCCTTCCCCATAAAGCAGCGGTTCAGTGCGGAGCAACACGGAGGTCCGCTGCGTTTACGGTCAATGGGTTTATGGAGATAAGGTTACGACCAGCTGGAATCGTTAAAATCTGCAATCATAATTTACAAGTCAAAGTTGAAATCATCAGCATCCGTTGCCTCACTTAGCAACTCAGACACCCTCTGCCTATAAACTGAGACGATAAAGGAATCGCATCGTATCTCTACGAACCATCCACAGTTCGAATCCATTTCCCAGTCGCCGTGTAAAGTCGTCTTATCACCTTCGCTCAACTGCTTACTTAAGTACAAGTGCATTTTTCACACCCTATCAAAGAACGCGGAATCCATAGTACCGTATCCCATCGAAAGATCCGGATCAGCCGAGGTGTGCATGGTTGGGCAAAGACTTCCGGTGCCCCGAGTCTGACCCGGGCGCGTCAACCCATCACTCTGTCGAGAATGAGTGGCTCCTTATTGGCTGCTGAAGACGTTGCCGTGGCTACGAGGGATTTCCATAGCGGTCATATATAGGGAAGAGGTTATAATGTAGTGACGCTGAAGGATCGAGTGCGATTAATGTCCTGCAGTCTGACGACAGCAAGGCGTAGACTTCGACCTCGTCTCGCTGGAAAGGGAAGGAAAGAAAGACAGAGAGAAATAGAGAGAGACAGAGACAGAGACAGACAGAGACAGACAGAGACAGACAGACAGACAGAGACAGACATAGAGACAGACATAGAGACAGACATAGAGACAGACATAGAGACAGACAGACAGAGACAGAGACAGAGGGTCAAGATAGACAGAGAAACAGACACATGGATAAAGGAATACGGTGGGGAAAGAGAAATAGAGGTGTGTGTTGTGTAGGAAGAGCGCCAGATGGATAGGAATTCGGATACAGAAAGTGATAGAGACTGACAGACAGACAGACAGACAGACAGACAGACAGACTGACAGACAGACAGACAGACTGACAGAGAAAGAAACTAAATGAAGATAAGCAAAAGGACCAACACAAATGAAAACAGTGAATCGTGGAAAGAAGGGGGAAGAACGGAAGACATAGGGAGAAACAGATGAAGGTGAAGAACGGAAGACATAGGGTGAAACAGATGAAGGTGAAGAACGGAAGACATAGGGTGAAACAGATGAAGGGGAAGAACGGAAGACATAGGGAGAAACAGATGAAGGGAAGAACGGAAGAACGGAAGACATACGGAGAAACAGATGAAGGGGAAGAACGGAAGACATAGGGAGAAACAGATGAAGGGGAAGAACGGAAGACATAGGGAGAAACAGATGAAGGGGAAGAACGGAAGACATAGGGAGAAACAGATGAAGGTGAAGAACGGAAGACATAGGGAGAAACAGATGAAGGTGAAGAACGGAAGACATAGGGTGAAACAGATGAAGGGAAGAACGGAAGGAAGACATAGGGTGAAACAGATGAAGGGAAGAACGGAAGACATAGGGAGAAACAGATGAATGGGAAGAACGGAAGACATAGGGAGAAACAGATGAAGGGGAAGAACGGAAGTCATAGGGAGAAACAGATGAAGGGGAAGAACGGAAGACATAGGGAGAAACAGATGAAGGGAAGAACGGAAGACATAGGGAGAAACAGATGAAGGGGAAGAACGGAAGACATAGGGAGAAACAGATGAAGGGGAAGAACGGAAGACATAGGGAGAAACAGATGAAGGGGAAGAACGGAAGTCATATGGAGAAACAGATGAAGGGGAAGAACGGAAGACATAGGGAGAAACAGATGAAGGGAAGAACGGAAGACATAGGGAGAAACAGATGAAGGGGAAGAACGGAAATAGGAAGACATAGGGAAGAAACAGATGAAGGTGAAGAACGGAAGACATAGGGTGAAACAGATGAAGGGGAAGAACGGAAGACATAGGGTGAAACAGATGAAGGGAAGAACGGAAGACATAGGGAGAAACAGATGAAGGGGAAGAACGGAAGACATAGGGTGAAACAGGTGAAGGGAAGAACGGAAGACATAGGGAGAAACAGATGAAGGGAAGAACGGAAGACATAGGGTGAAACAGGTGAAGGGGAAGAACGGAAGACATCAGGAGAAACAGATGAAGGGAAGAACGGAAGACATACGAAAGAAACAGATGAAGGTGAAGAACGGAAGACATAGGGTGAAACAGATGAAGGGAAGAACGGAAGACATACGAAGAAACAGATGAAGGTGAAGAACGGAAGACAATGGGGGGAAAAGATGAAGGGGAAGAACGGAAGACATAGGGAGAAACAGATGAAGGTGAAGAACGGAAGACATAGGGAGAAACAGATGAAGGTGAAGAACGGAAGACATAGGGAGAAACAGATGAAGGGAAGAACGGAAGACATAGGGTGAAACAGATGAAGGGAAGAACGGAAGACATAGGGTGAAACAGATGAAGGGAAGAACGGAAGACACAGGGAGAAACAGATGAAGGTGAAGAACGGAAGACATAGGGTGAAACAGATGAAGGGGAAGAACGGAAGACATAGGGAGAAACAGATGAAGGTGAAGAACGGAAGACATAGGGTGAAACAGATGAAGGTGAAGAACGGAAGACATAGGGTGAAACAGATGAAGGGAAGAACGGAAGACATAGGGTGAAACAGATGAAGGGAAGAACGGAAGACATAGGGAGAAACAGATGAAGGGAAGAACGGAAGACATAGGGTGAAACAGATGAAGGGAAGAACGGAAGACATATTATAGGGTGAAACAGATGAAGGGGAAGAACGGAAGACATAGGGAGAAACAGATGAAGGGAAGAACGGAAGACATAGGGTGAAACAGATGAAGGTGAAGAACGGAAGACATAGGGTGAAACAGATGAAGGTGAAGAACGGAAGACATAGGGTGAAACAGATGAAGGTGAAGAACGGAAGACATAGGGTGAAACAGATGAAGGGAAGAACGGAAGACATAGGGTGAAACAGATGAAGGGAAGAACGGAAGACATAGGGAGAAACAGATGAAGGGAAGAACGGAAGACATAGGGTGAAACAGATGAAGGGAAGAACGGAAGACATATTATAGGGTGAAACAGATGAAGGGGAAGAACGGAAGACATAGGGAGAAACAGATGAAGGGAAGAACGGAAGACATAGGGTGAAACAGATGAAGGTGAAGAACGGAAGACATAGGGTGAAACAGATGAAGGTGAAGAACGGAAGACATAGGGTGAAACAGATGAAGGTGAAGAACGGAAGACATAGGGAGAAACAGATGAAGGGGAAGAACGGAAGACATAGGGTGAAACAGATGAAGGTGAAGAACGGAAGACATAGGGTGAAACAGATGAAGGGGAAGAACGGAAGACATAGGGTGAAACAGATGAAGGGAAGAACGGAAGACATAGGGTGAAACTCCGAGAAAGAGATGAAGAGACAGAGATTGACAGCAGGAAGAAGGCCGAAATGGTTACATTGAGCTGTGGTGGTGGTGGTGAGGGTGGTCGTCTGCCTCTGTCAGCGTCGGTGCCTCATCCTCTTTTGACGCAGGAGACGTTCGCTGTTCCGTCGCAAGTAATCGAAGAAATAAATGAGACTCGTATAAGTCGCTTTGGTCGACGTCGTCGAGTTTCATCCGATGGCAAACGGATAATCACACCGGACAGCATCAGAACATAACCGGTTTACAGGTTTAACGCATGTTGGAGACTCAGAGGTTACAGTTAAGTTTCCTCTGAATTCTCTGCAGGCAATCTACGGTCTTTCAATTAGGTCTACTTCACCACGGTGCCTTGTCCAGATGTAAGGTTCGATTATTATGACCCCGTCGCTGAGTTCAAGAGGAACAGATGGCAAACTGCTCCTAAGCATACGTTGAGACAAACTGCCTGATCATTAGCATAGAAATCTACTGCACTAGAAAGTTTCTTATCAAATTAAAGCAAAATGCAAATTTGCAGCATTTCCTCAGTTTAAACCCGGCAATCGTTCATTTCCAGTTTGCAGTAGAAGATGCAAATAAAAGTAATTAATGGAAGAACCAATTAATATGGGCAGGTGGCACTTATTAATGACCGCTGCCGTCTTTACCGTTACAGTACACGCTTTACTGCAATTTTGTGGTTTAATTTAATATTCCATGCGTCTGACTTCAACCGGTGCGCTCTGTCCTATAGTGTAAACACCTTACGTCACGCGGTGGACATCGAACATCCCTCGGGACTTCCGGTCCTAGTATTGAACAAAAGGCTGCAGAAGCCATGGCCACCCGGATGAGATTTTGCGAATCGAGCAAACAGCGGGAGGCTCTCTGTACGTTGCGTAAGTCTGCTTACTTAGATGGATATCCAGTTAGCATCTATGCTATCCTTCAAACACTCCGAATTCAATTAGGAGACTCGAGCAACGGGTAAAAGCGGATATATGGGTCGGAGCCAAGAGGGTTTTATTCATCGCCATCAATGTGTTAGGACCAAATAACTTCTGCAGGGTTGGAGTCATCTGTTGTGTTACGCGCACTCCTGTTATTCTTTAAAGAAACTGCAAGCTATATTAGGCTACATGAAGATTTATAAAGCGCAAGACATTACAACTAAATACGCCGCATCGTTCAGAGGCCAGAAATGTTCGGAGACCAGAAATGTCATGTATCAAGGCACTCAGTGGTCTGCGGGAGGAATCGGAGAAAAGAGTGGTTGAGGAAAGGATGGGGTGAGAAAAGTAGGAAGAAAGAGACAGATGGAAAAATTGTCACGCGATATAAAACAATATTAGAGAGACGTGTTTGGCTTTGAATAGCCAGCTCTTCGTTGTTAATAACCAGAATCTCACAGATGCTCCTCGTAAAGGGGTGGGAAGGTAGGGAAGAAGGGAAAGTGAGGGAGGAAGGGATGTGTGATGGAAAGAAAAAGAGAAGCAGGCTTAGAACGATGCAAGCCACTGTTTTGACACGCAAGTCACACTGTCGTCATCAGCACAGGTCGAATAACAATTCGTTCAGACGTGTTTGCGATATTGTCGCTCGATTAATTTCGCATCCCGCTGCTAAAATGATTGCCAATACGCATTATCATCTGACTTGCTGAACTAGAACTTCACTTACCTAAAGTTAGAACTGTTATTACCTAAAATGAGCTCTTCTTACCTAAAACTAGAACTATTCTTACCTAAAATGAGAACGGTTCTTCCCTATAGCTAGAACTGCTCCTAACTAAAATTACAACTGTTCTTACCTAAAACTAGAACTGTTCTTACCTAAAACGAGAACTGTTCTTACCTAAAGTTAGAATTGTCCTTACCTAACATTAGAACGGATCTTACCTAAGACTAGAACTGTTTTTAAATTTGGAAACTGTTCTTGCTTGATTCGAAGACCACATCAACCGAATATGCTGTCAGGACTGCCAATCTCTCTATGCCTTGCGGACTCTGGTCGCTCACGGCTTGAGAGGTCCGCTTCTTTTTGATGTCGTGCGTGCCACAACCTGGCACGGATGCTTTATGCCTGTCCTGCTTGGTGGGGTTTCGCGGGGCAGTGCGATTCATTATCATTATCTTCGCCGTCCTTTGAGCAGTTATGCTTAAAGGCCGATTCCCGCCTTTTCTCTGCTGTTCTGACGGATAAAGATCGTGTGCTGCATGCCTTGCTTCCTCCTGTTAAAACTTCCGTTTATTCTCTCCTCCCGCTGATAGTCTTATGCGAAAAACCTACATCATTAGGATGATATTATATAAGACTTGAATAAGATAGACTAGCTTATTTAGATTATAACGACTAACTTATTATGATGTGTGTACACCAAAATGCGGTTAGCAATTGTTTTATTAAAAGATATTCTTACTTACTTACTTAAAGTTAGAGCCATTCTTACCTAAAACTAGAACTGTTCTTGATGAACGGGCTCTTTTCGGTCACTGGATCTAGATTTTTAGAATTCCCTCCCTGTATCCGTTCGCTCTGCTCAGTCATTTCGTGTCGTTTCGTTCTCTACTAAGCCATATCTTTTTATTTGTTTATCCACAGTTTGTTGTCACTTTGTCTTGACTGATTAGATGTTTGTCTAATTAAAGCCTGGTTTTGGGGCGCCATCGATTGATGCCTTTTACAGTAGACATCGATGCTATTATACATGTTACTAATTAATTATCATTAGTAGAATTGTAATCGTAAACTTTAAATTTTATTAAGTTTTCCTAGAAACCTCAGCACAGGGGAACCGGCTCATTCACGAGTGCCGAGTCCATTAGTCAAATTCATTAGATCAGATCGGATTCCGTTGGACTGAATCGAATCGGATGTCATCTAATCGCTTCCGGTGTGGTGCATGTTTCCAAATACTAGGGTCGGAGAGTCATGGGAGTTGCTAAATGCTTAACAGCTTAGAGTAGCATATCACGTGACTTATCTCATTGATATTCATAACAGATGAGGGAAATAGCCTTCCTGTTGTTGTTGTTTGTTCCGATAACTTGTTCTTTTCGGATGTAATGCGATGTAGGCCTAAATCTTATAAATTTTACCGCGCCACACAAAAGCCGCGTCAGGGAGACCAGTCTATATCAAATCAAGTTCGCAATAGCCGCCAGGTCAGAAACCGCGGGGGTGAATCCGGGAAGCGTATCAGTAGATCCTACAGTGCTACGGATACGCATCCGGGGGAGACAGCATGGTGCTACGGAGGCAATCGGTGTTGATGATGGTGATCGTGTGGTCATTATTAGGCGTCAACTGCGCTCACTGCAGGCATTATCCTGTGTACTTAATGTCTTCCCCCGGAAGAGATCTCGCATTATTGAGAAAAGAACGCAAATTCAAGATCCTGCTCCTGGGTGTCGTCTCGTCGGTCGGCTTCGCACCCGAATATAATAATTATATGGGAGTTGATTGTGCCGGAGGTAGCCAATTGTCGGTATCAGGTCGCTTCGCTTGGCTGCCTTGGGAGATATAATAGATCATTCGCTTTCAAACAACAGCTCGAGAAAACTGCGAACTGTATGTATATATATATGTATACTATACATACATATAATCATACATACATACATACATACATACATACATACATACATACATACATACATACATACATACATACATACATACATACATACATACATACATACATACATACATACATACATACATATGATAATGTAGTCTAATGCGTTGACAGCTATCGATAAGCAGCTGTGCCCAGTACTCCTTGTTGTCTTCAACACTATTGATTACTCTTTCTGTTTCTGTTGCTGAATACAGGTGATGAAGATGGTGGCTCTTGGCTACGGCATCGGAGCGTTGCTGTCGACGCCACAGCTGGCTGTCTTCCGCCAGAACTTCGTCACGGCCGAAGGAATGTTCAAGAACAAGACCGTCTGTGAGTCCATCTTCCGCGACACCCCACCCTGGTTCCGTCAGTTCTACCTGACTTCGATCAGTCTCATCGTCTTCTACGTACCCCTCGTGGTCATCGTCATCTGCTACGTTCGCATCTACCTGAAGATCTCCGAAAAGGCGGCCGAAGGCAAGCAGTCAACCGTGACCGGGGGCTCATCGGCCAAGAAGTCGCAGCGCCCGGGGAAGATCATGCTGCAGAGCACTAGATCCAAGTCTCTGCCGAAGGCGAAGATCAAGACGCTGAAGATGACCGTCGTCATCGTCGGCGCTTTCATCGTCTTCGGCCTGCCCTACCACGTACTAGAGATGCTCCTGTCCTTCGGTCTCCACGCCCTCGTCCCACCGGCAACCATGGCCATCGTGGGCGCCATGGCCGTCGCCAACTCGGCCGTCAACCCCTTCATCTTCCTGCTCTTCAGCGGGACGGACGGCTGCCTGCGCTGGTTGGCAGCCAGGCGTACGGCGACGGGAGACGCCAGGGACAACGTCGAGCTGCGCGGCAGCGGCGCTCGGTCGGAAAGCCGCACCACACCAATGACCACACCCGCCGTTTGCATCCTGCGTTCGCCAGGCGGCGGTAGATACGTCGGCGCCGCTGGCGACACCAACCGAATGCACGGGAAGAAAGAACCGGTTACGATGGTGACTACGATCTGTGGACCGGACGGAAAGTAGCGAACGACGGGGACGAATTTGCCATACGAACAGAAATCCGGTTTGCGCTAGTTCCACTCACGGACGCAGCCAACTTAGAAACAGTGCGCGGGATCCGGACAACACTAAGAAGGCGAACCCTGCAGTGGTTTGTGCAAGTCCTAAGAATGCTGTATTTAGGGTTAACATGTCACTATGTTTCTTCACTGAAGTAACTTGCCATCTATGGGAGAGGTACGTTTGATTCAATCCAACCCAGACCAGTGGCGGCTACAGAAGTTTACAACGGCAATTGGGAAAAGGGAGAAGAAACTTACTGGGGCAAGGGGAAAAGGCGATTTGGGAGAAGAACAGCCTTAAGAACAGCTGGTTTATTGAAACATTGTTTCTGAAACCTCTAAAATGTCTGGTTATGTCTACTACCACCTGCTTTGAAATCTAGGCCTACATGTATATTCATCTATTCACCATTTCACATTTGCCAATATAAACAGCCCCTTTGTTTACGTTGTAACAACACTCCAAGCAATGCAATATATATAGAAATTTTCATAGCGCCAGAAGTCAAAGCCCCTTGCCAAACACATTGACCACAATAGTCAATACCCCACGTTCTGTAAATATGCAGCCTATATCAAGACACTGTGCAGCTTAGCAGGTAAACAGTGGTCTGTCTGTCTGTCTGTTTGCTTGTCTGCCTGCCTGCCTGTATGTCCGTCTGTTTGCCTGTCTGTCTGTCTGTATATATAGTATTATGCAGTACCCTGCGATAGCCATGCACGTGGTCTAGAACAGTGCTGCTTAAACTGTGCTCCGCAGCCCGGTACCGATCCGCGAGTGATTGCTACCGGGTCGCGGAATTATAACCGGTATTGTTATCATTTCAAATATGTAATTGTATACATAAGAGGAAATGCTTTTGTCTGTAAACTTTAAACAATATCATTCGATAATACTTAATACAGTGTTTATACATAATAAACAGTTTTAACCATGCAACATAGACAGTAACAAAGGTATAGTTGTAACAAACATGGAGAACATTATGAAATCTAATTTTCAATAATAATTATTATCATGTCCTACATGATAAAAGGCACCGGGTCGCGGTAATGATGGTAAAACAATTACTTGTCTGCAGCATCAGAAAGTCTGAGAAACATTTGTCTAGAATGTTAGGACGGGTTTAATGACCGTGTTGTTCTAAACGACCTTAGAAGCAACAGCATAAGGCAAGGTTGCTGGGCATTTTCGCCTATACATTCGGTGCAACGGGGCTTAAGTAGGCCCACTATATTTTGACTAATAGGCTATAGGCCTACCCAGTACATTTTGGGCTAATGGGTATACTATATCTACTATAATATTGTATTTGTAATTGACCACTAGTTAGAAAGTTGGCCTGCTTCTACCTTTTATATAACTCAACTGGAATTGAGCCATCATGTAAAGGTTTCCATCTCATTTTAAGCTTAATTTCGAAGTTCGCAAAAGAAGGTCTCACGTAACATAACAAGCATAACGGTTTGAAGTGGTTCAGAAGACACGTAGCCTAATCTGTGTTAGAAACACTGTAAGTTAACCTGTAACGCCCAATGGCCCATCCTCCCTAGCTTCCTCTTAACAGCTGTGATAGTACCCACTGGGACAGTACTTTCATCCGAACTATTCCACAAGTCTACAACTCGTGCGCTGAAGAATCTCTGGCCTGACGTACCTTTCGGTTTCTTAAATAATTTATACCTGTTCTCCAGTCGCCTTAATTGCGTGGTGTTAATTCAAAGAACCTACGCCACTGCACTATCTCCGTTCCAGTGATAATTTTATAACCTTCAATTTGACCTCATCTGCCTCTCCTTCTCTCTAGTTTTGTCCAATGTTGTTCAAGGTCTAATTCCTATCTGGAACAAACTCCCTGCAGAATTACGCCAAATATCTGACTTGAAAACTTCACCACTTGCTATCTTTCCACGGATCTTTCACTCGAGAGTGAAAACAATGCTCTTTCACAATTCATATCCCGATTCCTCCTCTTCCCCTTACGTCCTTCGCCGTTTCAATTCTAAACACCATCGACCTTAGCCGCCTAACTGACCCATTCGGATCTTGAGCTGGAACCGAATTCTCCCCCTCCGATCGATTTTGTGTTGACTAAGCACTTGTGACGAAAATGGGTCGCACGACTTCGCTTTTGGCGCTGTAGAAATATCTAGATTACGATTATCAATCAACTTTAGTTGTTCAAAACATTAAACATAATTAAGATAACATCAGAACTTGCAATAGTCTCACGTTCTAATGGGCACAAAAGGGAATCCAGAAGGGACCGAAATCCCGCTGGTTATAGAGTCACCTATGTAGGCCTACATGAATGATTTAAGCTGATTACGATACGATAACGATAAATGAGGCGACGGTCGGGACCTTGGGGATACTCTCCAATCCCCTTTTTTTCCTATATTTTGAAACTTGAATGCGACATCCTTGGGTGAATGAGAAGACATGTCTTACTTTAATCGCATTGCACGTATTCGTGATTGTGTAACAACAGCAACACAAACGTCGCGCGCACACACGTATATCGTATGCAGACATTTGTGCTCACGTCTGCAAGACATTTGTGCTCACGTTTGCAAGAGTCTTGTAATTTAGCATAAGCGTACCAGTTCTACGTTGTTTGGCTGTTTATCTGTGAGTCGTTAATGCTCGTAAAAACATAATATGAACTGTGTTTGAAGATGGTTCGACATGACGTTATTTCGTCGATAAGTTTGATAGATCGATCCCAGCCTTGCACGTATTCTTTATCTACGACAGCGAAGTTGTATTACGGTATTAGGGCCAATTTACTTGTCTGCAATTGGACGGAAGAGTTGAATACAGATTGTGGTCTGAGATCAAAAGATGACATCGCCGCTAGAGAATACTAGTGGCTCTCCAAGCGGCCGTTTTATCGTGTAACCCGGTTGACATCCGTAGCATGGAGCGCTGCACAAACAGCAATAAACGTCAATGACACGCTGAACGCCATCTCAAACCTCAACTAAAATGCATAATTATAGCATGTATACCCGACTATTTTTCTTTCGAACTGCTGTTTTCCTAACTCTTGCTGTTTCTCTTCATCCACAACTATTTGTCCACTCTTTACTTTTACAATTGTCCTCTCGTCCGTGTCTCTCTCTTGCTCTTATCTCTCTCGTCAAACTCTCTCTCTCTCTCTCTCTCTCTCTCTCTCTCTCTCTCTCTCTCTCTCTCTCTCTCTCTCTCTCTCTCTCTCTCTCTCTCTCTGTCTCTCTCTCTCTCTCTCTCTCTCTCTCTCTCTCTCTCTCTCTCTCTCTCTCTCTCTCTCTCTCTCTCTCTCTCTCTCTCTCCTCTCTCCTCTCTCTCTCTCTCCTCCTCCTCCTCCTCCTCCTCCTCCTTCTCCTCTTTCGTCCCCGCCTCCATCTCGTCCTCCTTAACATGTTCAGAGACAGAGATAGAGACATACAGACAGACAGAGATATATACAGAAAGAGATATGGGTAAGCAATTACAAAAGCACAAATAAGGCCTAGTTAATGGAAACACCGAGGAAGGAAAGTATATATATATAGGCCTATATATATATATATATATATATATATATATATATTTATAAGTCTGATTCCTGATTCGCGAATGCCGTCGTCGTCGTCGTCGTCGTCGTCGTCGTCATCCTCATTTCCTGACAATAGCCATTTGGCGGCGATGGGTTGGGATGAATGATGTCCGTGTTTTCGGTCATTTGTCAAGTTCAGTGCTTCTCTTGCGACATGTTTTTCTCGTTACTGTTTTCTTAAGGAAATGACAAAGAAGACGAATCGATGGAAATGGATGGGATTTGAATGCGAGGGAGGAAGGGAACGATACTAAATTAGAAATGTTCCTGCGAAGCCAGTGAAAGCAACATGCTGTTTAGTTTCCAGAAACTGTAGCATAATATAATTAAGCGGAAATCACGCAGATTTACTATAGCTTTCTTCTTAACTTTAACGTACGGAGGTGTTTGAGAAGCATCATGTGATTTGAGACGGGAAGCAATAGACTCTATATGATTTGAGTTATTAATCCATTCGAAAAATCTAAAGTATCACTTTAGGCATACTTACCCACACGGTGAAAACCGATAACGCAGACTTTAGTCGGTTCCAAAAGCAGATAGAGAGAGGCGACACGGTGGCTTAACAGGTTAGAACCGTTAGACTTAGAGGATTTGTGCAGGGCTTATTCTAACGTGCAGCCAGACACAAAGTGTGCAGTTGGGAAAGAAATTTGTGCAGTTAAATATCAGATTTTGTGCAGTTATTTTTTGTAGACCTAATTATTGTATAAACCAACAGTCCCCAGACCCAGTGACAATTTATGTGAAAGAAATGAGGCATGAATAGTTACTTAAATTAAATGAGAGGCTTCCGACAATTTTCTTTGGAAAAAAAGGAGGTGAAATCAAAAAAGTCATGAAAAATTTTGGTGGAACTAAGAAACAAATTTTGCTGGAAACTCTCGTTACTACCCCCCCTCGAAAAATTCTTGAGTATCGTTACTACCCCCCTCGAAAAGTCTTGGAAAACTATTGTTACTACTCCCTCGAGAAAATTGCCCGGTTGTCAACTTACCAACATGTGTGATTACCCCACCCCGACAGCAAGCAAGGGGAGTAGATTAAACACTGCGCACACGAACCCCTAGTTACGCCACTGCCCAGACCTCCCAATTCGGCCCTCATGTGCAGTTAATAAAATTCCTTAGAATAAGCCCTGGATCTGTGACTCGTGGTTTGGCATCCCATAGCCTAACCCGCATCACCATTGGCCTTTGAGTGAAATCAACATAGATCACAATCATCGTACTGTGCAGAACAATCGTTTTCGATTGTGCGTCTATTTCAATCTAGACTCTAGACCAACGAAAATACATGCGAGGTCGTTGTTATCGACTTCTGTGGAAACCGGACACTCTGTGTCGATTGCTTGATTGTTCGTTTCATGATATTATCAAGTATAAGAAGTGTAGGAGGGAGGAAGGGGTGTCTTCTCTCGCAGTTTCAGACTATTCCTCACTGAAGATACATCTCCTGGCATGTTTCGCCCCGGCCCATAGGTCTTCCACACTGGTTCAGACAGACCAGCGTATACCACAGATAGATTTTCGCCCATATAATTTCACTTCTTCTACAGCCACTGTTCAGACTGTTTTCTAGAATACTCCTTGGTGATACACTTTCCCAGTATATTTCGCAGCTGTCCGAGGTCTTCTTCCCACGGCTGCCAACAGATAAGTAAGTAAGTAAGTAGCCTATATTTGCATCTGACAATCGCGTCATATTCATTAGTCCTATAAGACCTATATACACTGCGCTGACATGACTAGGCTACTTGAGTTCATTACATTAGGCTATATCGCATTGCACTGTATTTCATGTAGCGACGAATTTGTTTGATCTGTCGACTTGTCCGTTTGAAACGATCTGTTTTTCAATAACCTGGAGATCCTGGGTTTTCCACCCGCAGATGTCGCCATAGACAGCGATCTCTTCTGCATGGTATCTGTCAGAAAGACCTCCATATAATGCACGCGTGCACGCTGTTGCTTCGCCTGAACGTGCCATGTGGTCGCTAACCCTATCTTGAGTGCGACAACTGTGACGTTCTCATTAGCCTGTGGCCGATGGCGTCAATCAGAACAACCAGTCCTGCTGCAGAGCAAAAAACCACAGCACGAAAAATATCAACGATTGTTTCAGTATATAAATTGACCGGTTCAGTTTACACAATCAATCAATATTCGTTTATTTCACATATTATTACAAGCGGTCACAAACATATAGTAGGGTCTCTGACTCTGGGATTTTATTATTCAGGGGTAGGGCCTAGTCATGTTTTAGGGACCACAGCACGCGCCATACAGTAGGAGCCCTGGGAGTTTACTCGCCGATAGTCATGTTGTATGGACCACAGTACGCGCCATGCAGTTGTTTTTGCATTAATCTATCACTGTTTACTTGCCAAAAAGCAGACCGGAAGCCAATGCCCACTTTCTCACGTAGCCTATAGGCTATACGATACCTAGCGGCATTCATTAGATCCCTATAAAGTTATTACTGTTGAAGACTGCATTCCTCCGTATGGCCTGGGTCGGGAGCGCCTCTGAGTAAGGATCTTGAAGGGGCGCTATATACATTTTGATTGATTGATTGATTGATTGATTGATTGATTGATTGATGATCATTATTATCCAATCGGCGACTGCATAGGCCTACCCTTATTACTTATCACTTTGCCATTTACTTATATACAATATTATTCCTTGGAGCCCCGTGCTCCCAGCCTTTCAACACAATGTCCTTGAGCTCTTCGGACAATTTTCGACCACTCAGGATAAAAGCGTGCTTTTATTGTAAGTCTAAAACAATTTGCGAGGTAACTTTCCAAAATAATATAATAAAACAGATATTATTGATCTGCGGTGCATAACAATGCACATAGGCCTACTTATTCACTACCTTACGCGTCTTCTAGAATATACCGTCATTGATGCTGGAGGTCAGTGATTTATCGCAAGAATTGAACTTTGGAATAGTAAACCTCAAGGCAGTTGACATTTCCAGTCCCAATGCACAGGGAAGTTGCTCCGGATGATTTACACCAGTTGACTGTTTTCGTACGATTTGGCAGGACGTCCTTGGTTTCCGAATTCCGTCTCTTGGTCTGCTTGTGTTTCTCCGTGTGTCAACGTATCTGTTCTATTACGTACGTTGCTCTCGTGGTCGTTGAGGTCGACGTATACTGCGACATTTGGTCCACTCAGCAGGCGTTTATCATCTGAATCATTGCTACTGACGTGACATAATATAGCCTATGGCCTGTGCTCGATGGCGAGTCCTCGTTAATTCTTTACATAGTTTGTCAACAAACATGTGGAGGCTATAGGAATGTAGGCCCTGTACGCTTTCTCGTTCAGCAGTGTAGGTTTATACAGAAGAATTTCTATAATTCCTCGTTTTCGATCAAGCGCTACAACCATATAGGCGTAGCTAGCTACACTGAGGCATGAGGAGGCAGCAGGGCTACCGACAGAAATTCCGGGCCCCTAGGCAGAGCAGTCACGAGCCCCCTAACTATACTTAGACTTTATGAGAATTTTTTTTAAACAAACTGAAATTGTAATAGTGCGGGTACAACCCTACAAAATTATATTTATATATGCAACTATTGTAGTTAAGTGTCCGTAATATTATATTTTAAAAGGCATAAATCATAAACTTTGTATAACTGATTATAATATTTTTCATAAGTTGATTGCTGGGCCCAGCCCGGGCCCCTAAAAGTCGCCGGGCCTCTGGGCTTTTGCCCCGCTGCCCCTCTCGGCGGGCCTGGGAGGCAGTTGCCTTCTCTTGCATGCTTTGCTTTTTGAATGATGAAGCATATGGATTTCAACAGAAGTTCCAGGGCTTCAAACTATGTCTCCCGAAGTTGCCTCCTCTTGAGTTTAAGTCTGGCTACGGCCCTGGCTACAACGTCATGCCTTCTGATTATAGAAACTACCACGCGGAACTCATTAAGGCGCGGTAGACTGGTACAATGTCGTAGCCAGAAAACAATAATTAAGGTGTTTCCATTGGACATGGTCGCAGAGTGCGGGTCAGTTTGAAATTTCACACATAGGCCCTATACAAAGATTTAATTTGGCATTTAGACAAAATAATTTAAAATATGGCATTTATATATTGGGGGCGGGGGTCGAAACCGTAATACGCCAGATACGCCCATGGACTGGCATCAGCGACGTAATGAAGGGGTAGCGGGGCAACCGCCCCCGGGCGCAGCACAAGGGGGCAAAATTAGCTTTCAGTGATGACAAGAACGAATGACAAGAACGAATAAAAGTCAACAAGAAAATTAAAAGGGGCGCAGTCATCAACTCTTGCCTCTGGGCGCTGAAACCCTTCGATCGTTAGTTTCGTTACGCCACTGACTGGCACTATAGCCTACATTGGCTGACTCATTTGCATAGCAAACGGCAAGACATTTAGGCCCTACGTTCAGCGATGTACAGGCAATTGATCCTCCTTTTTCTGAGTAGCGATTTCGTGAGTTACCCCAGTGAAGACATTGGCCCGGGTCGGGAGCGCCTCTGTTTGAGTGGCGCTATATAAATGCTCGATTACGATTACGATTACGATTATTTGTAGAATTTCTGTCGCGCTATAACTAAGTCGGTTCAGTGTGGGCAGGCGCGTAACTAGCATTACGCAATTACGCAACTGCGTAAAGATTTTAACAGCTCTCAAAAACTACAAACCGTTTAGATTACTTAATGACATCCTAGATTACTATTATTCGCTGAATTTCTATTGTGCAGACTTTGTTTTGTGAGGTCGGCAAACTGTACTCTATCGGTTTGGCCTGTACTCTATCGGTTTGGCCTGTACTCTATCGGTTTGGCCGTGTACTCTATCGGTTTGGCCGTGTACTCTATCGGTTTGGCCTGTACTCTATCGGTTTGGCCGTGTACTCTATCGGTTTGGCCGTGTACTCTATCGGTTTGGCCGTGTACTCTATCGGTTTGGCCTGTACTCTATCGGTTTGGCCGTGTACTCTATCGGTTTGGCCGTGTACTCTATCGGTTTGGCCGTGTACTCTATCGGTTTGGCCGTGTACTCTATCGGTTTGGCCGTGTACTCTATCGCCTTTCACATTGAACCGTTGGGAGATGATCTATATGGTCGACACAGAGTCTCCAGGAATCGAGACAATGGCGAAACAAGCTTCAAATGTGGTTAGTTACAAACAAGTTGTTATTTTATGATTCGTGTCAATGTTAATAATGCCTAAAGCTGGCTAAAGAGACTATTGGCTCACAAGTTTTTATACTGGCAGCCCGATGGTGTTCGAATTTCGGTTTTTAGGTTACTAACACTTAATGCTATCCAATGCTTTCGTAAAATTTAAACTATGTTTATATATTGTGATATATAACACTTGGTAAATGGCATAATATTTGAATTGAGGCATTTAAATATATTGCAACATACTGCGCTACACTTCGATGTGGTACGCTATATAAATCTATAGCATTATATCACATTCATTCATTTCAGATATTTATATAGCGCCTCTTCAAGTTCTACTCAGAGGCGCTCCCGACTACAGCGCGAACACTGAATCGGAGTTTCACGCCGAAGCGCATGAGCAATTGCGAGTGAAGGACTTGCCCAGGGTCCCTACGCGGCGACTTGAGGTGGATTCGAACCCGCAACCCTCCGGCTGCAAGGCACCGGGCTTACCCCTACACCACCGCGCCCCACATAGTATCGCATTGCATCTCACAGTATTGTGTCATGTAGCTTTCGTTTACATTGTACCAAAACGCACTCAGAATCTATACACATATACATCACCCAATGTGATGTGACGCGATGCAAGTAGTTGTCATATGAAATGCATTTGAACATTCGATCTTAATGTCACCTGTTTTATACCTTGAAATGTTCCCAATTTCTCGGAGTACGGCTCATTTCCTAATCGAGATTGTATTGTATGCCTGGATACCTGTAAATTCTGTTTAGGAACGAAAGGCCAACCCATATGGATGTCGAACAATAATTTGACGGATTCTTTCGATCGATCCAGTCACAGAGTAAGAGAACTTCTCCCATTCTTGGTCCATCCACAGCCACGTTTAGCTTGTCATTTCGCGATTGGGATTCGGACCTCCTGAGCAGTTCCAGTTCTATAGCCGAACAAATGTTTCTCGAAGAAACTTTTATATTTCACCAAACAGTATAATTTGGCGCTGACGTAAGCTGGGAAATAAATGAAACTCATCTGACCCATTAGGCGTTGATTTCAAAACCTCTAGATGAGTCTATTGTGGACTGAAGCGCTCGGTGGCAGAAAATAAGCGAGTCCTCTACGTTCCACATGGGTCATGGAAAACTAACTTTTAATTTGACTTAGAGAGAGACAGATAGAGATGAAGAGGTAGACAAGAATGGAACAAGGAATGAAGGGAGTCAGGTTCGAGGGACTCAGAAACGAGGTAGTGAAGTGGAGAGGATGGGAATTAGAAATGGAGAAACGGAATGGAGTGGCTTGCAGAGGGGCGGCAGGGTTGGAAGCAGGTAGGGAATAAGAAGACAGGGAGACAGAGGCAACACACAGGAAGGAATGGAGAGAAGGGAGGGTCGGAGGGACACAGTAGTGGGCTCGAGCTGTCTCACTGTTCATCTGAATGGCTTTATAAATTTGCATTAGTCGCTTGTATATGAGGTTGTTGGATCAAATATGCACGAATCAACATCCAATTTCTAATTGCAATAAATTATTGTTGGTATAATCTTGTTTTCTATTTAGGCTGCCTCGTACTATTTAAAGGCTATTTTGTGAGTGCAGAGTTTAGAGATTTGCACGGTGGGAAATAATAAAGTATTGAAAATTTAAAAAAATCGTTTGCTTCTGTTGTTTAACGTAGATAAAAAGATCATTTCTTCATCCACAAGACGCAGACAGAATAGAAAGGGTTGTCGAGGTGTACGTCGCAAACGACAATTCTCAGGTAAGTCATATTTCCGCCAATAAGCTTAAAACTCTCTGTGCAACCCTCGAATCAGAAAACAATCCTTTTCCACAATACCCATCGTCATTCCTCCATTCCTCTTTAGATCACTGGAGTCTTGCCGCTTCAATTCTAAAACCGGTGAAATACCTGAACTTCAGGATTTCTATCTCATCTGTTCAGGTAGAGGAGTTCAGTTGAAATGCCTGAAATTTCAGGTGTTCCACCTTAACTAGTTCAGGCCAAAATGAGACAGTCAGATATTCAGGTGAAATGCCTGAACTTCAGACCAATCTTCAACTTGTCTGTTCTGTGTCAAATGCTGGAAAGGGTTGCATCCAGGCAACTAGTTCTTTACCTCAAAATCAACCAGTTGCTCCCAGACAGACAGTCGGCCTACTGAACTTTCTATTCTCCTGAGACGATTCTCGGAGATATTCTGTTTGACATTCTTCTAGCAATTGACTCCGAAAGATTTCTTCTCCTCTGGATCTGTCTGCCGCATTCGACACAGTCGACTGCGGTATTCTGCTCCAGCGACTGCGCCAATCTTTTGGCATCTCATCCACTCCGCTAGAGTAGATGACGTCCTACCCCAATGGCAGACAGCAACGTGTCCTCAATGCCGGCTTCTTTTTCACAGGGACTATCTCTACGTGTGGCACTCCTCAAGGCTCAGTCCTGAGACCCATTCTCTTCCTGCTTTATAATGATCGACATCTTAGTCATACTGTTTCAGTATGGTCTGCATATCGTATCGTATTTAAGTATTTGTAAAGCGCCTCTCGTAGGGTGAACCGTTCAGAAGCGCTCCCAGTGTGCTAAGCCCCACGAAAATAAACAGGTTTTGAGAAAAGCGAAGGAAGAAGTGAGACTGCCAGAGAGAATATGAGAGCGAACAGAAGGAGAAAGAGCATTCCAAAGAGAGGGACCAATTGAAGCAAAGGAACGAGCCTGGGCCATAGCAGTTCTACTACGGGGAACCAAGAGGTCAAGTCTATTGCAGGAACGAAGTGGACGGTGGGAGGAAGCTGAGTGAGGCCGAAGTATTACGCCAACCAGATATTGCGGGGCATGACCACTCTGAGCCTTGAAAATCAGAGAGAGGATTTTAAATTGTATGCGAGCATGCAGAGAGAGCCAATGAAGATCGTGAAACATAAAGGTAGAAATGTGAGAGTACCGGGGAAGGCGGGCTATCAGTCTAGCAGCTGTGTTGAGGACCGACTGAAGAGGAAGGAGACGAATCTTAGGAAGACCAACAAGAAGGGAATTGCAGTAGTCAATCCGAGAAAATACAAAAGCATGAACTAAAGTTGTGAATATAGAGGAGGAGACAGAACGACGAATGACCCTGAGACGCCTTAAGGGAAAATAGGAGGAGCGTGAGAGATTAGAGATGTGATCGGTAAAGGTAAGTGAACTATCAAGGGTAACATCCAGATCGCGTACACTTGACGAAAAAAGAAGAGTGGGAACTTTTCAGAGAGGAGATTAAAATCAAGTTTATGGAGCTGCTGAGGGGTACCAAACCAGATGAATTGAGTCTTAGAAGCATTAAGGCAGAGGCGATTAGATGACATCCAAGAGTGGAGATGATTATAGAGAGATTGAATACTCCCGACCAAAAGCAACTGCGATGACGAAGGACCATGGACAAATGCTTGCACATCATCAGCGTAGAGATGACCAGCAGCACCACAGATCGGAAAAAGAGAGAAGATGTCAGCCGTATATAAAATAAATAAGAGATGGCCGAGAACGGAACCTTGAGGGACACCCAGTTTAACGTGGTCCCATTGGGTTCTTGAGTCACCAGTAACAATCATTTGGGTTCGTTCAGATAGGTATGAGCGAAACCAACAAAGGGGAAGGCCCTTAAGCCCATAAGAGGTCTCAAGACGCTGAAGAAGAATCTCATGATCAACCATATCGAAAGCTGCTGAGACATCATAGAGAGCCAGAAGAGTCAGTTCAGACCTATCAACAGCAGAATAGATTTCAGAAAGTAGGGAAAGGAGGGCAGTCTCGGTGAAATGGTTAGCCCTAAAGCCAGACTGGTTAGTAGGAAGTAGACCATAGTCATCTCTACGCGGATGACTCACAGGCCTATGATTTCACCGACGTCCAGCATCTGCTGTTCTTCCCGGTGCGTTAGTGACATCGCTGACAGGATGAAACGCAATCTTTGCAGTTCCATTCGTCGAAGTCGACTTGGGTGTATACATTTATAAACCTATATAATATTATACGTGCTGCTGCGTTAGTGACAGACTAGACAGCATTATTATTCTTTTTTAAATCGTTCAATCGATTTTTGTAGCTGAGACACAGCAATATTTTTATTTCTTACCCTTTAATCTATGTTGAAATTAGATTGGAGGCCTATTCTTATTATGTGAGTATTACAAATTTCTTGCTCGATTAGTGACAGACTAACGTTTTTACTCAAATCACTCAACCGCTTTGCTCTTCGTGTTTTGCTTCCAGTTCAGATCACGGTCAAGTAATATCCAGAATGTTTATCGACGAACGAAAGACATCATTAACGCCGCATCATTAGTAAGAAGTCTATACTGCTATAATTCTGATAAAATATAAAAGTTGTCGTTTCAGAAGTAGCCAAATAGTTGAAATTCGGATGGGCACTAAAATTATTTGATGTTGTGTATCCCTCTTAACTCGTAATATTATCATAATTAGTCAACTATTCTGAACGGTAGATGATTATAATGTTGCCCAAATTCATTCATTCATTTCAGATATTTATATAGCGCCTCTTCAAGATTTCTACTCAGAGGCGCTCCCGAATACAGCGTGGACACTGAATCGGAGTTTCACGCCAAAGCGCATGAGCAATTGCGAGTGGACTTGCCCAGGGTCCCTACGCGGCGGCTTGAGTTCTATTTGAACCCGCAACCATCCGGCTGCAAGGCACCAAATATATCCATTTGAGGTGGATTCGAACCCGCAACCTTCCGGCTGCAAGGCACCGAACATATCTCTACACCACCGCGCCAAATGCTGCTATTGTGCCATTTAATCTAATTGCTTGATAGATAGGCCTATAATAGCTATTCTGAGAAGCAGCCTAATAGCTATCGTTTTGGTAAGAACCTGATATCACGGCTCACTGAGAATATTCCGGTATATGACTATAATCGGACTGGCAAAGAACTGTACTTGTAGGCTTATCAGCCTCTTGGAATCTACCTCGTACTTGTGGGAGTGGAAGTCTGGACGGATGAAGACCGGTTTCCTATTCCCGCCTCAAATTCAGCGAAAACACTCTTCAGTTGGTACACATATCGAGAGATTTCTGTCAATCCTTTTCACTACAATGACAATGGGGTGCTCATCACGTAAGATACGTCTTCTAGGCCTATACTTCACTCTATCTTATCTTCAGTCGTTGTTCTTATTGGAGTTGATGACGATAGATTTTAGGCTTGCTTCAGAGCTATAAAGGTTAAACGCTATATTAGTTAGTATTGTCATCAATTAACATTAAATATCCCTGCTATCCGTCATCAATACTATCGATTGAATGTGACTTGTTATCGATGAATAATTGTTATAAACTTAATACAGTTTGCATGTTACCAGTAAGCATGAATGCCTTCTGTTCTCTGTAATAAATGTAATCTGTTTTTGATGTCAATGTTATTCAGTGCATTATCATTCGCAATAGTAATAGTAATCTCCAAACTTCTAAAGAGCCACTCGAAAGCCAAGCTTTGCTAGTCATTGAGACTGTGTGGTTTCGTTGATTGCCTAGCAATGTTGCATTCGATGGAGATGTCGTGGGAGTAGCAACCCGTGGATCAATGTGTTCCAATAAAAACTCCGGATCAATGATTTCTGTAAGTTTTAATTTTTGTGCTAGAAGTTAATATTCATTAGTAAGTTACTTTCGCATTTTTGATGTAAGTCTCGCAGTTTCTCAGAGGTTCTTAACGAATTACTTCGAAGAAATTTTCAATCAATCAATCAATCAATCAAACTCTTTTATTGAAGCCATGTCAAATAAAACCACATAACATTTGAACATAAAATATCAGGATTGGCTGCAAGAGGAGTCCCAAAAGGGATCAAGATCCCGCTAACTAGGGACACCTAAAAACAACATTTCAGAAATCTAAATTAGTAATAGCTAACTAAATCCTTGATTAACAGTGTAACATCAAGTTTCAAACAGCAATGCAAACAGTATAGTACATAGTACACAGTACATGATTAACACAATTCTATACTCAATAAGTGGGTAAAGCGCTTTGGGTAGGTTCTAAAAGCACATGTACATGATTAACACAATTCTATACTCAATAAGTGGGTAAAGCGCTTTGGGTAGGTTCTAAAAGCTCCTGTGCAAATGCAAATTGCCACATAGAGAAACACATTGCATATAAATCCGGGTCTGTCTCATTGAGTAGGCTTCTTGAAGAGGCGCATTGTAAATATCCGGAACGAATCTCTGGAATGAATGAATGAATAGGTGTGAGTTAGAGTGATAAGTAATCTTTATTACTTAGGAATCTTTGTATGCGTGTATGGATGAAGGTTTCTATGCATGTAGGCTACGTGTGAATATCCATGTTTGTGTCTGAACACTTCATTATCGCCTTTAAGTACCACAGATAAGAGTTAAAACAGGCAGGGTTATCAAACAGTTAGATGGATAGGTGATTAAGCTATTAGGACACCAAGGCAGAATTGTTCGGTTATTTAAGCATATTATGTGTCGGGATCGTCGTCGCTTACCTTGCCTTCGAAGCTTCCGGATGTCTGATCCCTGCATTAACGATCTCTAGACCATCTTGTTATTTTCGGAACTGGTCGACGACTTTGTAGTCAGAGGTGCCTGATGATCTTAATGTCCCGACCAAATTAGACATTATCGGGCACCTTATCCCACCAGATCGGGAGTACTTACTTAGTACTTAGCTCCGTTTTTTACTTGTAAGCCATCCGACAGGGTTCTACAAGTCTCTCAAGTCTTTTTTTTTAGTCGTGGCTGGGCCGGAAGCGCTCCTGAGTAGTTTCTTGAAGGGGCGCTATATAAATGCTCTGAATGAATGAATGAATGAATGAATGAACTTAGACCTTCCCGGGCAGGACTGCACATCGGGCAACTCAGTTTTTCCATTCTTCCCTGTCCTTCGCCACTTCGACAGCATCCTCCACCGTCATCTCCAGACACCTCAGATCTTCTCGAACAGTTCCCATCCAGTTATTTCTTGGCCTTACTCTCCCGCGCTTTCCCTCCGGAGTCCAGTTGATCACCTGGTTGGCTCTTCTATCATTATTCATTCGGGCCACGTGTCCCATCCAGTTCAGTCTTTTCTTTCTAATGATGTTCTCTAGTTTATCCTGCCCTATTCTTTCCCTGATGGTTTTATTTGTGATCTTGTCTTTCCAGGAGATGTGCAGAATTCTTCCTTGCCACCTGTGATGTGCTGCCTTCAGTTTTTTCCTATTTACTACCGTCATGGCCACGTCTCTGCCCCATAGCAGGTACTCAACACTACGGCCTCATATAGCCGTATCTTGATCTTCATGCTGCATCTATTGGTTTTTCCATATCTGCTCCAATCTCCCAAAAGCCGCATTTGCCTTTCCAAGACGTATCCTTATTTCCTTGTCACAACTGCTGTGTGCCGCCAATGTACTGCCAAGGTAGCAAAAGTCATCTACCACATCGATTGGTTTATTGTCGATGATGATCTTGTCCACTTCTTGCCATTTCCCTATCTTCATGATCTTGGTCTTCTCTGGATTTATAGCACGCCCGACTCTGGCTGCCTCCTCCTGTACTTTGTCTGTTATTTCTTTTATTCCTTCCCAGATATTATCCAGCAGAGCGATGTCATCAGCAAAGTCCAAGTCACTAAGCCTGTCGGCGTCTATCCACTTCCATCCAGAGTTATTGCTCTCCGTTGCTCTTTTCATTACCCAGTCCGACACCAGTGCAAAGATCATTGGTGACAGCACACATCCGCCAGTATTAAGACAAATCCATCCTAAGAACTCATCAAACCTCACATCTTGCTATCTCTCCACATGATTTTCATTCAAAACGGAAAACACTCCTCATTCACAAATCCTATCCCGATTCCTCCTCTTCCCCTCACCTCCCTCGCAGTTTCAACTCTAGACATCATCTAGATCATCTGCCAGTCTGATTCTCTGGATTTTGACTTGTGCCTATAAATTTTGGTTTTGATTAAGCGTTTGTGAATACGCTGGTACCCGCGACTTCGCTTTTGTGAGCGCTGTATAATTTCGAATTTACGATTACGGTTGACCATTACATTGTCTCATAATTTTTTATCAAATAATCAATCAATATATACTTGATATCGCGCCCCTTCAAGATACCTAATCAGAGGTGAACCCGGCCAAGCCGCGGTTGAAGAGAACGGTTTTTAAGGACAAGTAGAAAGCAGCAGAATTTGTCATTGGTAGCAGACGTAGGTCCAATGGAAGGCCGTTCCAAATGGTCGGACCCACGACGGAGAAAACCCGGCATTGCATTGTGGAGGTGCGAGCAAAGGGCTTTATATAAATATATATATATATATATATAATCATCTCAGCCAACAACAAATTTAAAGTAAGCATTCTAAACACTTTCGTTAAATCTCTCTTTTGATCTTGTCTTGCACTGGCTTCAAATTTCCTAACGATAGCCTATTCAGGATATGTCTTTGTCTGGCGTTGACTTTTCTGTACTGCACCTGCACACTTGCAGGAGCTCTGCTGTCCTGCTTCGGCGAGCAGTGGCCGCCGATCTCGGCGCTCTACGGTCTATGGTGACTTGCTAGTGATGATGATGATGATGATTATGATATTCGTTTTATTGACACACCAGATGACAAACCGCATCGTAGCTTACAGTTAGATATGACAAACAAGATAAAAGAGAGATTTAACCAAAGTTTGGGAGGAGGAAGAGGGGCTTGCACGAAGTGGATGGACCGTGAGCAACTGACGTAGATATAGGAGGGCTGGGAGGACTGAAGCGTGATGTAGGTAAGTGATATGACTTTATTCATTCATTCATTCATTCATTACGAAATTTTACATAGCGCCCCTTCAAGGTTACTACTCAGGAGCGCTCCCGATCACAGCACGGCTGAAAAGTACAGTTTTTAGGCAAGTATAGAAAGATTCAGAGTGGATTCTGGGATGCAAGCGTAGCGTCAAAGGAAGACCGTTCCAGAGGGAGGGGCGAACCACTGAGAAGGCCCGATTCTGCTTAATAGCTGTGCGGGCAAAAGGGACCATGAGCACGCCCCGCTCAGTAGAGCGGGGAGAGCGACAACCCGGAGCACCCAAGGTAGGGCAGCAGAGGTCACGTAGATAGGCAGGGGCTAGGCCCAGCAGGGACCGCCAGACCAAAGCGATGATCCGATACGAGATCCGCTGAAGTAGGGGGAGCCAATGAAGCACATCCAGCATATAACCTGAGACGTGGCCAAATTTGGGGATACGTCCGCAAAGGCGTGCAGCAGAGCGCAGGACTCGGTTCAGGCACCCCAACCGACCAGCTGGGAGGCCAAAATAGAATGAGCAACAGTAATCAAGTCGGACTGTGATAAAAGAGTGGATGAGTGTAGCGGTGGAGTCTGAAGTAAGTGAGCGAGCAACATGCGGAACTAGTGTAATTGATAGTATGAATCACGACAGAGGCGGTTTATATGAGGGGCAAAGGTTAACTCTTGGTCCAGTGTAACTCCAAGGTCACGGACAACAGAGGAAAAGACAAATTGAGGGAAGTCAGCAGCAATGGTGGATAGGTCTAGCTTCGACTTTATATTCTATTCGTTCTGGTATTTTGAGCCAGTGGAGTTATATGAGGACAGGAGTTATGTTGTAGTGTTTATGGCGACAGCACGGACGAGAGCATTCTGGGTAGCCTGGAGGCAGTTTATTTGAGTGATGTCTGTATTCAGAAAGAGAGAATTATACCTAATTTACCGTGACCCCCTCAAAGTCCGACTCACACCTCAACGTGGTGAGGGGGTGGCAACAGTCAGTAGGGGAGTGCCTGCTGAGGCTATGCCATCAGTGGTGAAGGTCTTGGCTGAAGTACCACCTTAGGGCGCTACGCGAGGTGGACAGGCTCAGCAGGAACCAAAAAGATGGCAAACGTGGACGGCATCGCCGCCTTTGATACCACAAGATAGTGGATATTAGAGCCAGTCCTAAACCTGGAACTCTCTTTAAGGGAGAAGTGCGAAGGTCGAACGGATGGGTGCAGATACTCCGTTCGTAAAGAAAAATACGAATGAAATCCAATGCAAGCATTGGACTCCAACGGTCCTCCGGCGCATAGATCCTGATGATGATGATGAATTTACCGTAAACTATAGACATAACGATTGTACACTGTGTCCTGAAAAAAGGGACCCCTTGTGATAATACGAAAAAAACTAGTAAATGTTAATCGATTTTTAAAATTCCAAGACCATTTTAATCCTGACATAAATATCAACACATTTGTAATTTATGAACGGCCCAGTTAAAAAATTACGTCATAATGACGTCTTGAAATAGCTGATCGTTTGCTTCGTACTCGCTCGACATTTAGTCGGTTAGTCATGGTTTCGGTTGGTGTATCGGCTCTTGGTAGGACGAAAATAGATTTCATAGAACCAGGGTTGAAAATAAATGGAGCTTATTACCGGGATTGTTTGCTGTTGGAAAAGTTGTTGCCTGATATCCACGAATATTCGGATTATTACACATTTCAACAAGATGGCGCTCCAGCTCATCGAATTGGTGAAACTGTTGAACTGCTGACAAAGGAAACTCCGGATTTCATACCTCCTAATCTTTGGCCGCCAAACAGCCCGGACTTAAATTACAAGATTTGGGGACTAATGCAAGAGAAGGTTTACAGGACAAAGATCAGAGACATGGAAGAACTCCGTGCGCGTATTGTTAACCCTCGGGCTATCAAGGGGTTGGAACGACCCCCCCTAGGTTTTTTGCTTTGCAAACTTGTTCCATATGGAATATAATTTTGACATTTTATGTAGCTGTAGCAGGATCATTGGCGCACATTTTGAGGTAAACATGATGGTGGTAGCCCACGCCATTCAAAAGTTACACCCGATATACCCGAGGTACCAGAGGGGTCGATACAACGCCCCTTAGTTTTTCGACTGTAGCTTATTGACTATTCTTCCTATAAGAGAAACAAATATACCATTCTTTAGAGGGAATGTAGGGTTTCATTTGCATACTTAAATGTTTGTCTTTTGAAAACCGGAAGTGATCAAAATAAATAATAATACGCGTAATCTGTGTGAAAATGGCTGAATACAGCATCACAACGTAAATCGATATATATGTATGGATATATATGTATGATGTATATTTATACGTATATAAACATATGTAGGATGTATGTTTGTATCTTGGATACATAGATCAGTTTCAAAACACGCATAATTTTGTATTTGTTTATCAAAAAAGTACAAAATGTACGCAATATTATAAAATATCGCTAATTAAGTGGGTTCCGTTGTTAAAAGTTATGTAATTTCGAGGTGCATTCACATAATGTACAACTAAATATACCATTCTGTGCAGAAATATAATTGCTGAATCCAATGCTGTATTACAAGTTATAATATGTTAAACCAAACACGAAATCCAGGGGGGTCGTCTCAAGCCCCCCTTGGTAGCCGATGTCACAAAAAAGCTTGGTAGCCCTAGGGTTAATGCCTGGGATGAATCTGATCAGCTGGTTACGATGCTGCTATTGGCCAATGGC
This sequence comes from Aporrectodea caliginosa, assembly GCA_020284085.1. Lineage (NCBI taxonomy): Eukaryota > Metazoa > Annelida > Clitellata > Crassiclitellata > Lumbricidae > Aporrectodea > Aporrectodea caliginosa. The sequence goes on along the minus strand of JACEVL010000384.1, from coordinate 1,750,164 downwards.
GCTCTCGTCTTGAAGCTTGTGTTGAGGCCGAAGGCGGACACTTTGAACACGCCTTGTAGTCTAATATTATTCAAATACAAAAATTAAATTAAACTAAAATTTATAATTCATAAATGACAGTTTAAAATAATATTGAAAATTTTAGATGATATTTTGTGCCGTCCTTGACACTTGAATTTTGATGAAAATGACGTCATTATGACGTCATTATTACATAACAAAAACTTTTATACTTTAACCAGTATTTCGCAAAATATGTCAGGATTAAAATGGTCTTGGAATTTTAAAAATCGATGAACATTTACTAGTTTATTTTCATATTACCAAAAGGGGTCCCTTTTTCAGGACACAGTGTAGATGCAGTTTTGAAACGAAGTATAGGGCAGGTTCTGCGAAGGTCACGGATATGAAGCATATCATAGAGACTCTGAACATCTATGCCATCTTCAGCTGTCGACTGGAATCTGTTGGACGGTTCCACGCGTGTGCGTGGGCTCGCCAGTGGTGACTCCTAGCTTGCTGTGCATTGTTTTGGTAACTGATGCAATATATTCGTTCGTAATGACACTTAACATCATAATTGGTTAGCGTAGAGAGCGCCTCTGAGTAGATATATTCTCAGAATGAATGAATATCCATGACCTTCAAGAGCGAGAGAGATGGGTTGAGGACAGGAGAATTTGCAGCGATGAAGAATCAAAGGTGATGGAACTAGAAGGATCTGGATTGTTTAATTTGATCACGGAGATTTGTAAGTATGAATGCGTCTATGCACAGGACGTCTACAGGCATGCGGAAGCGACAGGTACGATCTTGGCACATGAAATGGGTCACAATTTCGGTCTACAGCATGACAATGACCGGTGCAACTGCGATGACTCCTACACATTCAACACCTGCATCATGAATCCTTCGCCGAGGTCAGTCACGTTTAATCGTAATTTCAAATCTTAAAAGTAATAGAGGGCTATTACTAACGGGGCGGGGCACGAAGAATAGAAGGACGTGGGTTCGATACCCGCTAACTCCATAGGGTTGACTCACCTAATGGGTAATGGCAAAAATGAACAGCAATACGACGGATCGACGTCTTACAGGCTGCCATACAGTTATAAAATCGACTCTTGTTTAACTTTTTATCATGTGTTACTGCTATTTCACGTAATTATACTGCGGTTTGTCAGTCATACAGTTATAAAATCGACTCTTGTTTAACTTTTTATCATGTGTTACTGCTATTTCACGTAATTATACTGCGGTTTGTCAGTCATACAGTTATAAAATCGACTCTTGTTTAACTTTTTATCATGTGTTACTGCTATTTCACGTAATTATACTGCGGTTTGTCAGTCATACAGTTATAAAATCGACTCTTGTTTAACTTTTTATCATGTGTTACTGCTATTTCACGTAATTATACTGCGGTTTGTCAGTCATACAGTTATAAAATCGACTCTTGTTTAACTTTTCATCATGTGTTACTGCTATTTCACGTAATCATACTGCGGTTTGTCAGTCATACAGTTATAAAATCGACTCTTGTTTAACTTTTTATCATGTGTTACTGCTATTTCACGTAATCATACTGCGGTTTGTCAGTCATACAGTTATAAAATCGACTCTTGTTTAACTTTTTATCATGTGTTACTGCTATTTCACGTAATCATACTGCGGTTTGTCAGTCATACAGTTATAAAATCGACTCTTGTTTAACTTTTTATCATGTGTTACTGCTATTTCACGTAATTATACTGCGGTTTGTCAGTCATACAGTTATAAAATCGACTCTTGTTTAACTTTTTATCATGTGTTACTGCTATTTCACGTAATTATACTGCGGTTTGTCAGTCATACAGTTATAAAATCGACTCTTGTTTAACTTTTTATCATGTGTTACTGCTATTTCACGTAATTATACTGCGGTTTGTCAGTCATACAGTTATAAAATCGACTCTTGTTTAACTTTTCATCATGTGTTACTGCTATTTCACGTAATCATACTGCGGTTTGTCAGTCATACAGTTATAAAATCGACTCTTGTTTAACTTTTTATCATGTGTTACTGCTATTTCACGTAATCATACTGCGGTTTGTCAGTCATACAGTTATAAAATCGACTCTTGTTTAACTTTTTATCATGTGTTACTGCTATTTCACGTAATCATACTGCGGTTTGTCAGTCATACAGTTATAAAATCGACTCTTGTTTAACTTTTTATCATGTGTTACTGCTATTTCACGTAATTATACTGCGGTTTGTCAGTCATACAGTTATAAAATCGACTCTTGTTTACCTTTTTATTATGTGTTACTGCTATTTCACGTAATCATACTGCGGTTTGTCAGTTTGAATTGAGTACAACAAATTATTATTATTATTATTATTATTACTATTATTATTATTATTATTATTATTATTAATTATTCAAAAACTAAGCGCATTTCGCCAGCATCTAATCTGATCTAGCCTGAAATTATTTTATAATGATATGCAATGCAATCTATTCTTATCTAACTAAATTTTCAAAATGAATCGTACTTATCTAAAGGCTATGAAAGATGAATGACAATTAGGAATTACTAAACGTATAGTCTTTTGTGTTTCGTCACTATTGAGAATAGTTATGTAACACAAAGCGTCCAATTAATGTCGTAAACTCTAGGGCCTGGTAATTGGCAAGAAAACGGCATTGGATATCTTTGGTCTGCCCCAAATCATCATCTTCATCATCATCATCATCATCATCATCATCATCATCATCATCATCATCATCACACTATTATTATCATGACATGGAGTAGATATTTTGAGCCTAGATCTGACATTGGGGAAGTGGGAATGCAATTCAGGCGGCCTTACCAATTAGCATAAACCCAGTTTACGCCTGTACCAAATTTATATTGCTTGCTTACAGAGGTACGTCAGCACAAGCAAGTAACCCAGGTTCTTTACAATGAAAACTATCAACCGGTGTGAATCTGCAGCCCTCGTGAATAAGCTGGTGCCCTACGCTTAGCTTTAGAATAGCGTTTAAAAATTTGGAGTTTGCGATTACCGGTACGTCTATCACTTACGCCTATAATAATCGAAAAACAAAGAATTTTCACTTTGTTTCAGTTCTTATCAACCGGCTACGAACTGGTCTTCGTGCTCTCGAACTCAGTTTGCCATTTCCTTCAAGGAGGGTGTTGATATTTGTCTTTACAATATTCCACAGACCATCTTCCAGCCTTCCACCGATTGTGGAAACGGAATCGTCGAAGATGGAGAACAATGTGACTGCGGAAACGCACCACGTAGCGTACGTTTCAAAAGAGAAGTCTCAGAATTTGTCACACAGTTCTTCTCCAACTCCTAATTAACCGCTGTCCCTAAATTTTACATCTTCCTTTCATACTCGATAACTTTCGTTCTTGAACTTAAGCCTATCTAAATTCTTCAAGTGACTTTTGATGAGTCTGTGGTCAATAAATCTTACTCATCTGTACATTCATCTCTTCATTTGACGGTTTGATGTCTTCATTTCCAATTAAATAAATTCCATATGTTAACCCAATCTCTACGTCGTTTTCCTATTTTTCATAGAATTTAATGTCTCCATATTTTCACTAAGTTTCTTCGTTTTGTGTTAAATAATTTTACCTAATTTGCCTTTCACTTCGTCTGTTAATTTAGCATCTTCACTTCTTCTCATAACACATTTACTAAATTACCTTCAACTTCACGATTTTACTCTCATTGCGTTATTTTCAAAATAATGTCAGTCGAAAAGCATTATTAGAAAATTTAATGCCAGACTATTAATGCCTAAAATGTATATAAATTTATATGTTTTTTTATATTAAATAATAGTGGTTTTGCAGTGTTATTCATGAATGTTTTTTATTCTAAGACCGGAATGCAACACGTCCTCTTGTTACAAAACCAAGACGTATTAATGCTTCAAATTTAAATAGATTCATTCATTCATTCATTCATTCATTCATTCATTCATTCATTCATTCATTCATTCATTCATTACAAAGATTTATATGACACTCCCTCAATGCTACTACTCAGAAGGGTTCCCGAGCCCCTGGCACGTTTAAAAAAGAACAGTTTTGAGGTTAGAATAGAACGTATTGCAGTGGACCCTGGGGAGCAAGCATAAAGGCGAAGGGAGTCCGTTCCAGATTCGAGGGTATGATAGTTCAGATTGTTCTTGTTGCTGTTGGTTTCAAATAGTTTCTTCTCTTCTGTATTACAACGACAGGAATGCAACACCACCTGTTGCAACAGGTGCCAGCTAACAGCCTCAGCAGCTTGTGCTTCCGGAAAGTGCTGCGATACTTCAAGATGCCAAGTGAGTAGTCAACATGGAACAGAAGATTTCTTCAGAACTGTATTTGTGCATATATGTAATGTTTGTTTGGAAGTACGAATATGTGGATGACGATATTGAAAACATCTTTTTTGCTTCTCAACTTAGTATATGTTGCGTTTTTCTCATTGGCAATTGTATGATTATAATCAGTGAAATTCATTGATGGATTTTGACACATAAACATTGAAGTCTTCGGTGAAATTCCTTCGAACGATGCTGTTTATGGAAATCTTTTATACTGTGATACTGACTCTTAAGAGGAAGACAAGATTCTGAAAGACTGTGATTTTCTTCGTCAGATAAAGTCTTCTGGTTCAGAGTGTCGTTCAAAATCTGGAGAATGCGATTTACCCGAATACTGCAATGGAGTTGACATTAGCTGTCCAACTGACGACTACAAACCAGATGGAACAGAGTGCACAAACATTGTAAGAAGGAGTCTATGATTGCGCATTAACTGTTTACATAAATTTCAATCATCATGCGAATCATCATCACAAAGCCATGTGGGCCTGTCGTCATCACCACGTCATCAATCGCAAACAAAATGGTAAACATTATCATAATCGCAATTTCTAGTAATATGCATTTTGTCATTCTTCTGATTCTTCCAGTCTTTAGTCTTCACACTTATGTTCCGTAGCTTGTCTCTTCTCATTTTGATTGTATAATCCTACTTAGTATATGTGTCCTTCTTCTCCATCTATTCCTCCTTCTCCTTTCTTTCCCTTCTTCTTTCCTTTCTCCTACTTATTGTTGCCTTCCTTCTACTTCAATTCTTCCTTCATCTCTTTAAGCTCATACACCATCTCCTTTTCGTCTACTTCTCCCTCTCTTGCTTCTTTCCTCATCTGCTACTAAAATTACTAATTATATCGGAATAGTTCTGGCATAAATTGTTGATGTTGTGGCGGTGATGTTCGTAACAGGAGTCAGCCTATTGCTATCAGGGTAAGTGTCAAAGCCATCGGTCCCAGTGTGAGTTGATCTTCGGATCAGAGACTTCGGACGACATCTGCTACACACAGCTTAACGGAGCCGCAGGAGGATATGACGGCAACTGTGGCATCACGTGGACAAACACCGGAAGTTTCGACTCCATTTCATGCGATGTAAAGTAAGAACACGACTGTCATCGTCATCATCACATATCATCATCATCCTCATCCTCATTATCATCATCAGCAGCAGCATCGTGGTCATCGTCGAATTTCTCTTCTTCGTTGTCGACATCATCAGCTGTAGTTGCAATGGCAAAAAGAAATGACATTGGTCTCTAACGCCAGCCATTGGACCGTAAGAATAATAGTCATAATATAATTAATTCATTCCGGAAATTTATATAGCGCCTCTTAAAGAGCCTACACAGAGGCTCTCCCAGTCCAAGCCACGGCCAAAGAGAAAGGACTTTAGTAGCAATAATAAGAAGAATTGTTACTAATAATAATAATAATAATAATAATAATAATAATAATAATAATAATAATAATAATAATAATAATAATAATTGTTACTATTTTTATCATCATCATCGTCGTCGTCGTGGTCATCATCCTCATCCTCATCATCAGTATAATATTAGTATAAGGTATCAAATACCACAAGCCTATGCAATATTACCCAATTGTCATCATTATCATCATCTAAATCATGACAATCGTCATTAGCATTAGTGCTGCTTTGCTACTTTAAGTGAATTGTTAAGGACCATCGCCGTTGTCATGATCGTATTTTGAATTTAGAGAAAGTAACTAAACGCAACTTGCTAGAAACTTCAGAAGATTTTCAAAACATGATCTCTGTTTGTCTTTTCCAGAGATGTCATGTGCGGAAGGCTTCAGTGTAAAAACATTTTCAAGCCGTTTTGTACCTATCGGATCTGTCATTTTGTGTCATCGACTCCGATCGGTTCCAGTTCCTGCAAATCTGTCATCTTCGGCTACGGAGCTGGAACTCGAGATCCAGGACTCGTACCAAACGGTGCAAAATGCGGGGACAGACAAGTGAATAACTTAATGACTTTTTAGACTTATTTCATCTTTAATTAATTAGATAGATCGCTCGACTGATAGACAGATACATGGATTTAAAATTAGACGGATGAATATATGGATTGACAGATATATATATATAAAGATAGATAGATAGATAGATAGATAGATAGATGGATGGATGGATGGGTGGATGGATGGATGGATGGATGGATGGATGGATGGATGGATGGATGGATGGATGGATGGATGGATGGATGGATGGATGGATGGATGGATGGATGGATGGATGGATGGATGGATGGATGGATGGATGGATGGATGGATGGATGGATGGATGGATGGATGGATGGATGGATGGATGGATGGATGGATGGATGGATGGATGGATGGATGGATGGATGGATGGATGGATGGATGGATTGGGATGGATGGAGTGGGTTAGTGGGTAGGTAGGTAGGTAGGTAGGCTAGGCTAGGTAGGTAGATAGGTAGATAGATAGATAGATAGATAGATAGATAGATAGATAGATAGATAGATAGATGATAGATAGATAGATAGATAGACAGACAGACAGACAGACAGACAGACAGACAGACAGTAGGTGGGTAGGTGGGTAGGTAGATAGGTAGATAGATAGATAGATAGATAGATAGATAGATAGATAGATAGATAGATAGATAGATAGATAGATAGACAGACAGACAGACAGACAGACAGACAGACAGACAGACAGTAGATGGGTAGATGGGTAGATGGGTGGATGGGTGGATGGGTGGATGGATGGATGGATGGATGGATTGGTGGGTGAGTGGGTGGGTGGGTGGATAGATAGATAGATAGATAGATAGATAGATAGATAGATAGATAGATAGATAGATAGATAGATAGATAGATAGATAGATAGATAGATAGATAGATAGATAGATAGATAGATAGATAGATAGATAGATAGATAGATAGATAGATAGATAGATAGATAGATAGATAGATAGATAGATAGATAGATAGATAGATAGATAGATAGATAGATAGATAGATAGATAGATAGATAGATAGACAGACAGACATACAGACAGACAGATATATGTATGTATATATATAGATAGATCGTTATCTATCTGTCTATCCATCTATCTATGTACCATTATATTCCAGTTCTTATCATTGAACTGTTATCTTGTTTCCCAAGATGTGTGTCAATCAGAAATGTGTGAACGTCACCGTTCCGGCAACCACAACGTCGACAACATCGAGCACATCATCATTGTCGTCGTCATCATCATCATCATCATCTTCAACAACAACACCAACTGCTACTAGTACAACCACTACACTGACTACAGCATCAACAACAACTGGGATATCAGTAACTACAACGTCAACTAGTACGTCAGCAACGACTACAAAAACTAGTACCAATACAAGAAGTACATCACAAACGAGCACCTCACCCAGCACTGAAACTTCAGTTACGTCTTCGACCAAAGTCCCTTCAGCGTCAACAAATTTCACAACCACGTCAACTACTAAAACTTCAATTTTCTCTGCAGCTTCAAACCCTTCCATTACAATAAGGACTAGAAGAACGCCAGCCTTCACGAAAGCAACCTCTCCGATTACTCTGCAGTCAATTCAGTCGCGGAAAAGTACCAAGGATCCACGTCTAACAAGGCGACAAACCCCAGCTCATGCTAGACCGTAATTTTACACCGATGTGAGAGTAATTTTACTATGAAAAACACTCTACTGAATGCTGATTAAAAGTAATTTGACACCGATGTGAGAGTAATATTACTATGAAAAACACTCTACTGAATGCTGATTAAAAGTAATTTTTATTGCTATTCAACGTATTTTAACGCAATTTTTCCGTTTAACTACACACGAAATTAATTTGTATTTGTTGGGCGGTTTCTGATTTACTTTCGTCTCTTAATCGTGCCTTATTTCACTGATCTCCATAATTACTTGAATATGCTTCCACTAAGGATATTAACGAATAATAAACATATCAGGATGCGTGTTACTGTTACATTGTATTCTATCTGCAAATATATGTAAAGCAACAGTGAATGACTATTATAATTTTCATGACAAAATCTAGTTAGAGTTCAATTTTTATAGCTTTCAATATTATTTTTTTGCAATCATTTTTTTACTAATTGATGTTCAAATAGAAATTGTTATTCAAGTTCAAGTTGTTCAAGTTAAAACAAAGGCAGTTAATAATAATATTAGTTATAAAGTCCTTATTTCCAATTTCACGTTGAATAAAATTGATAAGCCCAAACGCAGTAAGGTGCTTTGGCTAGTTCAATTCCCATGAAAATGGGGATTTCATGCTGAGCCAAAACACAGTACAAACGATTTTTGAGTATTTTGATCGAAAATCACTAATATTATAAAAAATTATTTCAACAATAAAATACTCACAATTTAATACATTTTATGGTGTAAATAGTTTTCCGAGATTTTTGTAATAAACCTACAAATCAAGTTTGTGCAAAATATTGGTTTTCAGAGTTACTGCGTTTTGGCTTTTGAGGTCAGTGTAGGCCTATAGCTACTACCGTAATTTGGAAACAATATTCACATAAATCATGACTGATTATTTCGGACGCTTCCACCGAAAGTATTAATACTATTAGTGAAAAGGAATTAGAAAAGCCTTTTGCGTCTGAAGAGACTATCATACCTCAAAATATTCTAGAAATATGGGCCCATCAGGTCAATGCTGCATTGCTGATCTGTGGATGTTCAGGCGGGGGTGGCAGATATAGTTGTTCACCTTGCACAGTAGAGATAAAGGATGTGCGGTCGTGAATGGATTAAAGCAAAGAGCATAAAATCCTTAAGATTAGGTAAACTTCTTCCTATTTTCTGCCTTTCGGCTGGTTCGTACGTTCAATGTCGCCATTCGTCTTGTTGTTTAGCCCTCTCTTTCAGTCTGCTGTATCGGTCCATCATCATCCAATCTAATAGCATCTTTCGAGGTCTTCCTTTGGTCTCTTTCCCTTGCATTCTTCCCCTCGATAATATATATATTATAAGGTAGGATACTGTATGTTAAAAAAAAAAAAAAAAAAAAAAAAAAGGAGCCCTTGCAGAATAAACCAATAAGCATGTCTTCTGGGAAAACGATGTTCGGTACCTGAAATTTGTATGAATTCGAAAGATAACAGGGCAAAGTGTACTCCAACCGTTTCAACTCGAGACAAAGATTTGCCCTGACAGCCTGCACAATTTTTTTAGCTCAAAATGAGACGCACATTCCCAGGTGGGAGTGGCGCAGAGCCTATTTAGTTCCCGTCAAGATGTTTAAGGCATGCTACAAAGTAATGAACTAACTATTCGAGTGTCAGTGTCTCTTCGCAGTCTGTTGGCTACACAGCTTAAGCAAAGACGGCTTAGTATGGCAGGGCGAGATTCATGTAAGTCGCGTAGGCCTAAATACAGTTTGAAAGAAAAGCATCACTTTATGACCCATGCCTTAGAGCTTCAGTGGACCGTATCCGAGCGCACTTTAGCGACCCAGTAAAAACATTCTAAGCCAATTGTTCTCTTCTTGTGAGCGACTTGTTATAAAACTCGCCTGACACGAACCTCCCCGTTCCACTCCGCCATTTCCTTACCTGTGGTAGTGCCAGTCCCAAGCCTGGAGAAAGGAGGCGGGCGACACTAATCATCTTTGTTATGACACAGTGTCGTTAAACAGCAACCAACCTCCCCCCCCGTACATGCGTGCTCTGGCTTTCTCACACAGTCACACTCACGGCATTTGAAGGAATGATAAAGAATTTGCCTCTAGCCCTGTTCACCTCAATTAAAGCCGTCACGATCCTTCTCGTGTGATAGCAAGAAACAACAACAAAGGGAAGACGTCCCTAAACTCACTCTCTTGTCTCGTGGGTTTCTACACAGTGCTGTTTCTGACTTACCTAGGCCGCTACACACATTTATCATTGGCTACTACCTCTTTCTCGAAAACCGTAGCTGAACCGTTTCGCAGGTCAGTAAACTCATGCATGGGTGAACTCGTGAACGAACCTGAATCATATGCTGCAAAGAAGAAGTAGACAACGAGAAGTTGAACAAAAAGAGTTATCGTATCTAAAACTGGTCGTCGCGTCTTGTGAGAGGCAACGCCGGAGACGTCTAGTATTGTATTGTATCTAAAGATTTATATAGCGCCTCTCTCAGAATAACTATTCAGAAGCACGAAAACCCCTGGGAAAAGAAACGTCTTTAAAGAACGAGAGACCAAAGAGGAAAAACTGGTCATTAGTTTAGCCTTTAATGAAGGGGGAAGGTCATTCCAAGCAGAGTGACCAACCACAGCAAATGCTCGGCGTTGAGCCAAGGCAGTCTTAATCCTAGGAACAAAAAGATCGAGCCAATCAGCATAGCGCAAGGAACGAGATGAGGTCGCAGATAATGGCTTTCTAGTACTTAACAATTATAACGATTTCGAAAACGGTATTTATTTACAATTAAAATGTCCATTAGTTTCTCACTGCACATTATATAGGCCCAATTTCGAATCGTTATCAATCGATGCTTTTTTAATTAAAATAAATACAGAAAATAATATTGACGAAGTAAAGTGTGCGTTTTGGGCCTTTGGCTTGTGCCTAGTGAACGGTTGTGACTCAGCAATCATGGACTGCGACCGTCTGCAGTGTGGTGGGGGGGGGGGAATAGCCTGATGCTCTGCGCTAAGATTTAAAGTGGCTCTTTATAAACATGGGAATACCCTGAAAATGAGGTCATGCTAGTGTCATAGCCTACCGGTCGCTTGCCGCACCACTTGGCTGATTTAAGTTCGGATAATACCGTTAAGCATTCCTTTCGGTGACAGGAGAGTATAGGCAAAGCAGCCTAAGGAAATAACTAGTTGCGTTCACCCGTCATACAGGTGGTAACTAGGAACACTTGCAGCTGTTCTTCAGCCATGTTTCATCGGTGGACTCTTACAGAGTTGTTTTTCATCTTGGTAATAGAAATCATCCGACCAACCGAAGGCAATATTTTGCCAGCAGCCGGTGAGCAAAATCGTTATGCCAATGGAAACTCTTCTCCTGGCATGCCCTCTTTCTAACCTGTCTGACGAGTGCTCTCTTTTTGCTTTACTGACGAGTGCAGAGAAATACACCAACAACTCTTTGGTGGTCCAAATTCTGTGTTCGTATCTTCCATGTAGCATATTCGGATGTATGTATATATTATGTATCAGTTTTGTATACATATTTTATGTAGTGTCTTTCAAAAACCTTTCAGAATATTTGGAAAACATTCAGAACAAAATAAGGCGCAATCCAACTGTTGGATTGGTTTCTTCTTTGCTTCTATCTTTCTTTCCATTCCAGTTTTCCTTCCTTCCTTCATTCCATCCATCCATTCATCCTTCTTTCTTTCATTTTTTCCTTACGCTTGAGCTTCCGGATAAATCTCCATCCTGATGCTCGACTCCGTCGTCTGTTCGCTTATTCGTGTCTTTTCACACCTCGATAGACTCACAGAATACGTTGTCAAGACGTTTTTTTTACGACAGATACATTCAGGTCCCAGTTGAAGGTCCCGTCAGCTGCTACTGCTGCTGCTGCTGATGGTGATTTGGATGAGGATGGCGACTACAGTCTGATCGTCAGTCGAGGCAATGACATACTTACGAGCACACAGACTCAAGTAAGTCAATCATTATGTATGTAAGTACTTGTGCAATATGCATGATCGTATGCATTTATGTATGCACATATGAATGTTTGTGTGTATGTGTATTCATGCATGTATGTATGTACATGCATGTCTGTATGTATATATACGTGTATACGTAATGTATATAATTATGTTTGTATATATGTTTGTCTTATGTATATTTATGTGTATGTGTATTTATATATATAGCCTATGTATGATTGTATGAATGTATGTTTGTCTGTAGGTATGTGTGTGTGCACTTATGCATGTATGTATATATGTATGTTTGCATGCATTTATGTGTGTATTATGTATATATAACCATAACCATACATTTTATTGAACCCAAGTATCAGTATTGACGACGAAAAATAGGTACAATAGAAAAAACAGACTAGCAACAAGGGGATCAATAGGATTACTACCCTAATGTGTATGTAACAAAAGCATATTGACCCACCTGTAACAAAAGCATATTGACAGTAGTATTAAATCACAAGTGTGAGATATAATATAATTATTCTTAACTAGGTAACTAAGTATAATAAATTTAACGAGTACTAGATAATTGGGGGATAAGATGAGACCCAAGACTGTATATATATATGAAATGAAAGATCTCTCCACTGACTAAAATTACAATCATAAGGGGTCTACTTAATTATCTTAACGCCTTAACATTTAACTAGCTTACCAACCTGATACCGAATACGACCAAATAATCTGACTCTCACGCATTAGATTTGAATCAGCGTCGGCAAATAAGCTGCTTTTTCGGCTATAACATAGCTTAAAATATATTTTCATTTCTTTTTTGGGGATGTTGAAATATTACAGTAAAATTATCATGGCAGACTAATGGCAGCCCGATAATAGCTCAAGTAAATCTAACAATGTAAAATGTTCTTTCTTTGTTGTGTGATCTGTAGACGGGTCATTACAGAGAAATTACTGTGACGCTAACAGCTTTCAAGGAAACGTTCGTCTTGGACTTAAAGCTTAACACGTGAGTCATAAGGAAATTATTATTAATTGGATCAAGTTGACCATAATACATACGTCTTATCACTCTCAGTGAAAATAAATGGTCTCAAACGGTTTCTTCAGCCGACCTAACATGTATAAGTGTTTACTATGTATTTTTCTATGTATTTTCTTTGTATTTCTATGTATTTTCATGAAATCCAGAGATAGTTCTATGTTTTATTCAAGAATCAATATGATGGAGAAATACAGTGGTCTTTATCTTGCTTTTCTAGATATCTTTTCACGTCTACTTACATTGAAAAAGCCATCACTAACTCTGGTGAGATCTACAATGATGTGAATCATGTAAGTAGGCCTACATAAATAAAAGGATTATAGCTACAAAGACATTAATATATTTTGCCTGCCATACATCGTGAACATTCTCTCTTTGTGTACACGTTTCTATAATTATATGTACTTATGTGTGTGAGTAGGCCTACGCATTAGAGGTCTGCGGGTAGAGCATTTTTGCTACCCGACCCGTACCCGTAACACAGGACCGTTACCCGTACCCGTACCCGACCCGTACTCAAAATTACTACCCAACCCGACCCGTACCCGCGGGTATACCCGTACCCGTACTGTACCTGCCGCCTAATTAATAGGCCTTCCCATAATCCTAGTCTAATAGTCTTACAAAGCATGTAGTATTATTAATAGTCTGATGATCATGGTAATGATCACAGCAATAATAATAATAATAATAATAATAATAATAATAATAATAATAATAATAATAATAATAATAATAATAATAATAATAATAATTATAATAATAATAATAATAATAATAATAATAATAATAACGGTTTCTTCAGCCGACCTAACATGTATAAGTGTTCCAGAAAACCATCTTCCTTTCTCCGGATAATAGTTTTGAAAGCCTGAGGGATTAGTACTACCTCGGGTAAAAAAAAATAATAATAATAATAATAATAATAATAATAATAATAATACTCATAGTAGTAGTAGTAGTAGTAGTAGTAATAATAATAATAATAATAATAATAATAATAATAATAATAATACTAATAATAATAATAATAATAATAATAATAATAATAATTATAATTATAATTATAATTATAATTATAATTATAATAATCAAGAAAATGATAATGAGAATGAGAATGATGATGACAGGGAACCCGCTTTATAGATTCTGAACTGAAACTAAGATGAAATAGATGTAAAAACTCTACGATGGGATTGTGTTAATGGAAAGAAGTCATTTTGTAGCTGTAAATTGAGCATCTGTAGATGAATGTCAAGCTCACTAACACTCAAGGACATAGATCAACAGAATGATTTGGTACTTAGTACTTACTATAGGATACCGTCAGCTATAATAAGTCTGTCAAGGTGCAAGACATGTAACCCCAAAAATTCAGTTCGGTACGGGTAAAGCCGGGTATACCCGTACCCGTAATGCTCCTACCCATACCCGACCCGTTAAACGTCTACCCGACCCGTACCCGACCCGCGGGTACGGGTCGGGTACGGGCAAACCCGCGGGTACGGGTATACCCGCAGACCCCTACTACGCATGTACATGTATGTATTACATGTGTATGGAGTTTCGATTGAACCCTTTACGCAGTTTATTGACTGGCGAACTGTGCCGCAGGTTATTTTTGAATAACTCCCTACCACAATCAGTTTTCAACTCATTGCTATGCTTTACTGCATATGATGTTCTGTCATTGAATTTTCTTAGGGTTATTGCTTTTACTTCGAATGAGGAACGAAGAGGCCTCTGATCACTCAGCTCGGTCGAAATTGAATTGAAACTTCCTCCCACTATAATACCTCCCATCTCTGACTTGCCGTGCATCCTTCCTTCTAACATTTATCATCTTCCTCCTGGATTTCCTTTCCAGGGTTTCTTTTTTTAGTTATTTTTTTAAATCCTGTGAGTTTTCGACATAATCCGGTAATTTACTTAGCAATGGTTTGTTATTGCGTAGGTCACGGGCCACTGCTACTACACGGGCGAAGTCAGGAATAAGCGTCTATCAACCGCAGCCGTCAGCACGTGCAAAGGAATCACGTTAGTCGGTTAAATATATTACACAAGAAATTTCAAAGTGCAGAATTGCATATTGAAGCCGGGTAACGGGAAACATTAAGAGTCATACGTAGACTGGAAGACGTAGGTTTTCAGATTAGAGCTAAAGAGAGTCTGCTTGGGTGATTTCTAAACATGAGGGGGCAGAGAGACAAACACAATAATTCAAAATCGTGCATGAACCAGGCCGAGAAATCCTGTGAGTAGAAGAAAAAAATTTGCGAATGAAGTTTTCTGAATTCTGCATACATTCATGTAAGTAACTTTACATTTCTGCGCTGCCTTCTAATCGTAATCTCCAAACTTCTAAAGCGCCACTCCAAACTTCTGAAGCTCCACTCCAAACTTCTAAAGCGCCACAAAGGCTGTATCCCTCAATTTATTATCGAATACGCGAAAATGAATCCACGTGTAGACTAATATAGCACACGCATAGTGCTCAACCAACTGGGTTTTATCCGGAGCTGAGAGTTAATACCATGTTTCGAAGCTTTTGACTGTCTACCTTTGGCTTACCAAAATGTGTTTTAATGTGCCATTGAAAATAGGCAGTCCTGTACGTGGGCTATAGGCCCTATAGCTTTATTGCTGTTGTTGTGGTACTTATCAGTGGCTACTTCGCAATTGGCAACGTGTCCTATCATATTGAAGCGAAGGGTGATGACCTTCACGGTCGACATAGGGTCTTCAGGGATCGTGACGATGTCAACACTCATTTCAGATGCGGTAAGTAAGCAAACAAGCTGTGACTTTAATGACTCATACCGATGTTAATAAAACATCAGCCTGCTAAAGGGACGATTATTTAACAAAATTTGAAAACAACAGTCAGAGGGACGCTTGTGTTTGGTCATGTTTGGAGCGTTTTGTGCAACGCCCAACTACTAGGAGTTACCGACTGTTTTCGCTTAATGCAAACTATGGTGTATATACATGTATAATTATGTGGATCTGACAATTGATAAATTGTAGATTAAGTTATTTATTCAGCAAATAAGTATATTCTTTATTTAACCAACTGCTAACCGCATTTTGGCGTACATTGTGATGTATATATTCACGAGTAAATTTTCCTACTAATAAATTTTTTCTGTGCCAGATTGTCTGTAACAGGTAGCATTCTGTCATGTTTACGCGGACGTAGCACGTAATATACAGTATAGGCCTACTACAGTCTTAATTGAGGGTAGTAGGTTGATTAAAAAAATGGCCTGGATCTGCACGAGCAGCATGGATACCTGTAAATTTTGTCTTACATTCATTGATAGGCCTGCCTGTAAATTCTGTATGATACAACAGGATACCAGTCAATTCCTTATTAAATACCTGGATACATGTCAATTCTCTATTATACATGTGGATGCTGTCAATTCTGTGTAGGAACGGATGGGCAACCGAGATGGATGCAGAACAACAATTTGACGGAGTCTTTTGGTCGATCCATCCACAGAGTAAGAGAATCTCTGCCATTCTCGGTCCATCCACAACAACGATTTGAAAGTTTAACCTTTGCAATTCATAGATAAAGCTTGATACATGATAGTCCAGAGATGGCGCTTTCGTCTGTAATATAGCGATTGGGGTACATTCCAGCTGACCTAACTCCGGGTGACGAGTCTGGTTAAATTGTTAGAACAAACTCGTCTCTGTCTCCAAGAAGTAGAATTTTATGTTTGCGAAAGTAAAGAATTAAATGAGTCATTGATCTTGTTGATACTAGGATACTTAGGCTTCGTCCATTGTGGACTGAATGACCACAGACCAGCAAATGAAGGTCTTCCCTACATTGAAACTATATTTTACTTTTACGTAGAAAGAGAACGAAAAGAGAGGCATAGAGGTAGAGATGCAGAAGATGAAGGAGGATGGATACTTGGAATGGAGAGAGGCATGATGACAGTAGAGGATCTGTCATTGGGAAGGAGGCATAGAATCGTGGCTCTAGGATTGGTTGGCGAGAAGGAATAAGACATGGATAAAGGAATCATGGTACCATGCTAGGTGGAAGTGAAATATGGAAGCAGGCAGGAAGCGAGACAGGCAAGAGAAAGCAGAGTCCAAGACACATAGAAGAATGGAGAGAATGGAGGATGAGCTTAATTTTTGGCTCCAACCGTCTTGCCTTTCATATGAGCCGCGTAACAAATTTACATCCCTCGTTTCAGTATAC
This sequence comes from Aporrectodea caliginosa, assembly GCA_020284085.1. NCBI lineage: Eukaryota > Metazoa > Annelida > Clitellata > Crassiclitellata > Lumbricidae > Aporrectodea > Aporrectodea caliginosa. The sequence goes on along the minus strand of JACEVL010000384.1, from coordinate 1,732,842 downwards.
CGTATATTAGGTTTTGCATCCAAGATGCACCAAATTGTAGCCAGACTTGGATTGTTTTGAGACACTGTCTCAAGTTGTGACTATAAGGTTCCGTGGTCAAGACGTCTCAAGATAGGTTTTTGATGTCTCGGTCTCGGACCCCACTGTCTCGGTATCGGTCTCGAGGTCATTTCTTGACTTTTTTAAACTGTCTCGTAGCGAAAATCTGGTTCTCTTGTATATCGTCTCGGTCTCGGTCTTGAACCCCACTGTCTCGGTCTCGGAGTCGAATTTTGTCTCGTATACAAGTCTGATTGTAGCCGGCATCAACAAAATATTTAGTCGTACTTGTAATTGTGAGTATAACCACAGATCTATAGGCTATAGCGCCTGTTCAAGAATGGCTCATTGCTGTATTGGCGACCATATTGCGCGCACATAACTTTGTGACTTGCACGTCATGTTGGTAAAGTAGTAAAAATTTTGAATTAAGATTAACTTCGTTCTCTTATTTAACGTAGATGAAGAGATCATTTCTTTATCCACAAGATGCAGACAAAGTAGACAAAGTTGTTGAAGTGTACGTTGCAAACGACAGATCCCAGGTATGTCCGTTTGCGCCAATTAAACATTAGTGCACTCTATGTATAAGCCTGGAAAAGAATAGAATGGATTAACTATAGGCAATAACTGCGAATATAGTGTTCTCGGATTGTAGCTAAATTCTGCTGTTTTCTGCTGACAGTCTCAAATTATTTATGGTTTTGCTGTGGAAAGCTGTAGAAAATCTGCAGAATAAATTAGCAGACTACGATTGCAATTATTCGTAGATTGATTGATTTGCGAACCCGTAGAGTATGTAACATGCAAATTCAGCAATACTTAATTCTCGCAATTTAATCTTAGTTGAACGGAGAATTGATAGATTTCGTGATACCATTGTTTGAAAAATACTCTATAGCTTTTTTTTTGTGTCACGCTGATTTTTTTAATTGCTGAACCCTTATGTGTTTTGCTTCCAGTACTTAGCTCGGGCAAGTGATGTGAACAGCGTTTATCGCCGAACAAAAGATATTGTTAACATTGCTTCTTTAGTGAGTAGTCTAATAGCTGCCATCGTTCTGATAAAAACACAATAGATATCGTCTTCAACTGCTATCAGTTTGGTAAAAACCAAATAGCTACCTTTTTGGGAAGTAGCTAATGGCTATCATTGTGATAAATATTAATATTCTTTATGTTATATAATTTTCTCACCGGTGCTATTCTGATAAGTATTTTTTTATCAGAATTATATTATCATTCTGTTAAGTATCCTAAAATAAAAATCTAGATAAGTCTTGCAACTATTTTAGCCCAGTGGCTTATTAGCTATCAGGTTGATAAATATTCTAATAGGTTGTTGAGTTTAATAGCTAATTTAATGAGTAGCTTAACACTGTTAACAGCTATCATTTTGAGAAGCAGGCCTTTGCTAAAAGCGAGATAGGTATTAGACATTCGCATTAGTAATCTAATAGCTGTCTTTTTGGCAAATACCCTAATTACAGATATCATGACAATTATAAAATTTCCCAGTCATAAGGGAGATCGCATTTGAGAGACTGGCAAAGAACTGTACTTGCAGGCCTATCAACCTCTTGGAATCTACCTTGTTCTTATGGGAGTCGAAGTCTGGACGGATAGTGATCGGTTTACGATTCGTGATACGAACGTATCCGGTGCTCTCGCCGGTTGGTACACGTATCGACAGAACTCCATCACTCCATTTCACTACAATGACAATGGGATTCTAATCACGTAAGACACGTCTTCTATATTAATTGAGCTGTTCTTTGATTTTCGCTTTTCTCCTTTTTTCCACTGCTACTTCTCCGTTTTACACACCCGGGGTTTTATATGTAGCAGCTCATCTCGACAGATTTTAAACTTTCTTCACTGGTTTTAATTCACCCGTTGCTAATTTAATAAACTAACACTTATCTGTGTTTTTCAGCATTATTGCTATCGATCAAAAGTGATGCATAATATATAATTAATTGTTTCAAATTAGATAATTTGCCGTCTTTAAAGTTTTTAGTTAAAACATGTCTTTTTTCGGCGATGATTGTTTGTGTAGTTTCATTGAGACTGTTTGGATTCTTTGGTTGTTTAGCAACGTTCTTTTCTCTGGCGGAGTCATAGAAAAATCAGTCGTTGGAGCAATGTGTTCAAACCAGTATTCAGGATCAATCATTTCTGTGAGTTTTTAGCGTGTGGTAGAAGTTAGCATCTGTTAGTAAGTTATTACTTAAAAAAATGTAAAGTCTACAGGTGGGAGTTTGTTCCAAAGAGGCGGTACAGCTATGGCTATGGAGCGATTTGCAAATTTAAGCTATGAGGTGATGAAAGGGCGGAGCAGTGTGAGGTTGAAAGATGAACGGGTTGAACGAAGAGGTTGGACCGTGAACAACTGACGGAGATAGGAGGCTGGGAGGATTGAAGTGTGTTGTAGGTGACTGATAGGACTTTATATTCTATTCGTTCAGGAATTTGGAGCCAGTGGAGTGATTTCAGGACAGAGGTGATGTGGTGGTGTTGGGGGGTTTTGGTGACAGCACGGGCGAGAGCATTCTGAATGCTTGGAGGCGGTTAATTTGTGTGATATCTAAGTTGAGGAAAAGACTCAAAAGAGCATTGCAGTACCTGTAATCTAGTTTGGCGTGAACTATAATGGATGTGGCGACTGCAGATGCGGTTTTGAAGTCGAGTATAGGGCGGATTCTACGAAATTCCCGGATGTGCATGAAACAAGAGCGAGAAAGATGGTTGATGTGATCGGAAAGCTAAGATTTTGGTCAAAAGTCACGCCTAAGTTGCGGACAGAAGAATTTGCAATGAATGTGTGAGTGGATACAGAGTTAAGGTTGAGGGAAATAGACATGTGTGTCATCATATATGTATGTATGCAGTTTTGTCTGTAGAGTCTATGTATTATGCGACTATCCAGAAGGCTTGTTGATGCCAATACAGATTATTAACAATTATGGCTATCAGGTTAATGGAATAGAATAAAAAGATACTAGACAATATATCATTAGACTTAATTGAATTGAATAGCTAGCTAAACAATATACATGTAATAGAATGGAAGATAAAATAACTGGTAGAAAAGTTAAGAATAGACCTAATAGAATTGATTTCCCAGATTCTTCCTTCGCTTTTCTGAAAACCTTTATCTTTTCGCAGGGCGGAAATACGTCACAGCCCACGTGACCAACTCTGGTTCCATAATTTATATATGGCCTGCAGATTGGTACCCTGCTTTGCATGTAGCCCAAAGACTCGTTCTCTGTTTTACGCATGACTGAGCACGTCATCTGTCAGTTCTACCGGAAATACGTAACAGCCCACGTGACCTATGCTGTGCCCTACTTTGCATATCATTGTAGACTGATGCCCTCTTTACACGTCATCTGCAGACTGGTTGGTTGCTCCATAAACATAATCCCTAGCCTTGTAAAGGAGGTGGGAACTGCTTAAGCAACACTCTGGGTCCAGATTTTATCTTATCCTGTGTTGCGGATAATATCAGACTGTCCTGCAAACTCTTCCATTTTTATCCATCTAGTTTAACTCGCGGAAATCTTGAATACTTGAGCCACAGGCTAAAAAGTCAAATCTTGCGACGACTAATTCGATCACTTACAATCATTCAATCGTCCTGAAACTTGGCAGATAGACTCGCCCTCGCAGACACTTCATTCTATCAAAATTTCAGCTCCCCAAAAAGGCAAGCTTATAGAATCGGGGACTCAACTTTTCGAATCGGGGAATCCCCTTTTCCGATACGCAACGTTGCCATTGGCCGCGTTGCCATTGGCCGCAGCACAAACGGGCGCGCTGCCTGAATAAACGCACGCTATGTCGTAAAATTTACGCGGACTATATATTTGTAGAGATAACTGCTTCGTAAGACGCATTATGGGATACTAGATGGATATAGTAAAAAACTTTGTTTTTACGGGCTGTATTTTATCTCCGGTGAGATTTGAGGCGACTTGGCCAGATCTTGAAACTGTAATAGCACTGCTTACGACATCATGGTAAATGGTCCTCTGTGAACTGCCTGATAACTTACCATACCTACATGCGAAGGTCTTGAAATAGCACGTGATCCGTTCACGAACTTCGGGGTTCAGCTTGAACCAGTGCTAAATGCCATCCACATGCCTACCTACTTACCTAACTTACTTTATTACTTGCCCTTCCATGCTTACTTACTCACCCTTCCATATTTGTCCACATAAACCCACACTGGTCCGCTGGTGCTCTTCTTTACACGTCACCCTCAGGCTGGTGCGATGCTCCCTAACCCTAACTTACTTAGTCACCTGCCCTTCGATGCTTGCATTACTTAATTACCTCCCACCTAGGTCCACACAAACCTATACTGGTCCTCCATTGCCATTCTTTACACGTCACCAGCACACTGGTTCGCTGTTCCATAACCATAAAATACTTACTTAACCTATCACGCTTACTTACTTACCCAGGTCATCTAGATTAGTTCCCTACTTTGCATATCGCATGCAGTTCCGTGCCCTGCTTCACACGTCGGAACATGTAGACTGCTTTCACGCTTCTCGCATCACCGAACATTATGATTTACATCACGTATTACATAGCATCAAATTAAAAGATGCTGAATCGTCTTTACGCATAAATGCATGTAGTACGTTGTTAGAGCATGTCTGTTGTCTGTACAAAGGATGTTAGCAGCAATGCGGCAGCGACAGGCCAGAACTTGGCACATGGAATGGGTCACAGTTTCGGTCTAGTGCATGACAATGAACAGTGCAGCTGCGACGACTCCTTCGCAAACAACCGCTGCATCATGTATCCATCTGCAAGGTCACTTAGCCTACTCATAATCGTAATCGTTAACTAGAAATCGTTTAAACCGTTAACTATATAGAGCGTTTGTTAAATCTTACAGCCGTGAACCTTATTCTACTCAAAACTAATCTGATCTATCCTAAAATATTCTAAAGCAGTCATCTACTCCAAACTTGTATTGGTATGCACGCGAGCAGTAACTTCTGCTTCAATTATACAGGGAAGAATTGTTTTACAAATACCGTTTGCCAATTAATTAAAGCAATAAACGAATATATATATATATATATATATATATATATATATATAGACAGACAGCGTCCAACCTGTTTGGTTTATCTTGATACAATAATTAAGGAATAGGCCTAGTTAAAGTTAAAGTAAAAATCGATCTTTACTTTTACCTTGCCCTCCTGATCTGAACCCTAGTGAGATACAAGATTCAGACAATAATGACAATTATAGTTTACTGTAATAAAAAAGCAATGATACAGTAGTCTTAAAGGGCAGCTGCTAGGCTCATAGCACGCATTCCTCGGTTTTTTCCACATTGCCACTTATATGGCTGAAGTATTATACTGGCTTCCGATCACCTCACGTATCCATGACAAGATCCTCCTCCTAGATTCCAAATCTCAACTTGGCCTTGAACCCAAATATCTCTCGGACTTTATGCGTAAGCCTCTCTCTGCAACCTCTGCTCGTCCCTTGCGCTCTACAGACCGTTTGGACCTCTTTGATCCTCGTGTTAGGTCTACTTAGCTCAATGCCGGGCATTTACTTACTTACTTACTTATTTGCTGTGACAGGTCGCTCCACTTGGAATGGCCTCCCCTCTTTTACGGGCTAAGCTCATGTCTGGAATTTTCCCGCATCCTCTCGCTCTCTTAAGGTGTTTTTTACCATGAGGCTTTCGCGCTGAAAGAGCCTCTGAAAAGTCTATGATGCGAGAGGCGCTCTATAGATTTTTAGATCTATACGATACGATTCGCTGCTACTCACTCATCCCTCCAATCCGAATCAACTGCGAGGAAAGAAATAGGCCTATATTATTATTATTATTATTATTATTATTATTATTATTATTATTATTATTATTATTATTATTATTATTATTATTATTATTATTATTATTATTATTATTATTATTATTATTATTATTATTATTATTATTATTATTATTATTATTATTATTATTATTATTATTATTATTATTATTATTATTATTATTATTATTATTATTATTATTATTATTATCAAATAAATTAATAACGCGCTCAAGGTCACACCGAAATGTGAACCTGTAATAATTATATAAAAAGATGTAAACCCGAACCCTTTGAATAACGGACACAGCGCATCAACCGTTGTTAAACGTAAAATCCAGGGTTCTAAAGCCACACTCGAAAGCTTAGCGCACGGCTCCAGCTCATTTAAGAGTGCTGTGTCGTGTCAGACGGGTTGTCAAGATTGGCCTTTGACCAGTGAAGATCTGAGTTCAGTTGCCAGAGAGACCAGAAAGAGGAGAATGCAGGAGTTTCATCGTTTTTATATGTCTGTCTGTAAAGGTTAATTTAACTTAAATATTATGAATTCTAAACTTGTTTCAGCTCTTCAAGGCCGTCTACGAAATGGTCTTCGTGCTCCATGGACCAATTTGCCACTTCTTTCAGCCAGGGTCGTGATATTTGCCTTTACAATATTCCGCAGACTATCTTCCAACCTTCCTCCACGTGTGGAAACGGAATCGTCGAAGATGGAGAACAGTGCGACTGCGGAAACGCACCAAACAGCGTACGTTGTAAACAACGCTGCCCGTTTTATCAATCAATCAATCAATCAATTAATCAATCAATCCTTTGATTGTTTCCATAGAATAGTTTACAAGTAGTGATCCAGAATAAACATAATCAACAATCATAAGTTTGGAAATTAAAACAGACAGATCACATGATTATCTAATTAACGTTTGAGGGAAACAATCGGGTTGCCAGAAGGGACTGAAGTACCGCTAAGTTAGGGATACCCGTGTACCAATGTACCATGTTAGCAGAGGGATGACAGTTGAGTATAGTCTACACAAATAGCATTGTCAAAAAATTAGAATAACTGGCTTAACTAACAACACTTAACTAGGTCACATAACTAATTGTGGTATAACAATGAATAACCATATTTAGATAAAGCATTGACTATTGTCAAGGAGGTAGTCTTAAGTTTCCACTACTACTCTTGCTTCATCATATCTTATGCAGTAAGTTTTAGGTAAAGCAGCGTACATTGTAGAGGTAGGCATTCGATTGACAGCTCTTCTCCAAGTCTTATAGGCTTGCCTCTGCCTGCTAATTAATGTAACAGGGCTTGGGTTAGGGTATACGTTTTGTTAGCCCTAACTTACTACATTCCGTATTCAATAAGTTTTCTTTATTACTCCCTCTCCTTCAGGTTTGAAATAACCCCTCTCAGAGGAGGGGTCAGTCACACGGATCCTTCTTCTCCACTTGTCTCTACCACCAGTAGGGCCTATCTTCTTTCTGCAATCTGAGAGAAGTCAGGTCTTGTTGTAGCCTATAATGTCAGTTTTCTTTATTGCGATGTTACCATAATGTTTTCAGCAGACTTATGAGAACCTGTGGTCTGTAAGTTTAATTATTTTTCCCTTAATCTTCCTCATTCATTTATTGATTTAATGGAACTTGACTCATTTACCCGTTCATTTGAAATATGCATTTCTTATATTTGCTAAATTAAAAACCATTAACTGATTTTGTCAGTCTATTTTCCACAGACTGTCGGTTGGAATGCAGTAAGCTTAGTCCAACTTCTGCCTTGTAGAGGATGGTAAGCAAGTGGGAATAATGCCTTATATATATTAAATAGTTTATGCAGTTAGTGTTTATATATTTTTCTGTTCTATATTTAACGACAGGAATGCAATAGCACCTGTTGCAACAACGCCACGTGCCAACTAACAGCCTCAGCAGCTTGTGCATATGGAAGATGCTGCGATACTTCAAGATGTCAAGTGAGTAATGATTATGAAATAGAAGACTTATTCAAAGTTATATATATATGCATGTATGCATCAACGTATGTATGTGTTATGTATGTATGCATGTGTGTATCAGGACGCTTAATATCAAAGTGTCATTCTGGCTCTAAACGTATTAAATGTTGCGAGTTTCCCATTGCTAGTTATTTTATGATCCTCAATGATATTTCTTTAAAGTTTCAATACATCAGGGACTGAAAAATCTCCTGTCAATGTCCTTCATATAGTTCTTTCTGGAAGCTTGCTAAGCTGTGATCCTGGCATTTATGACTCAAACCTCTCAAAGACTTTGTTTGTTTTTGACAGATAAAGTCTTCTGGTACAGTGTGTCGGCCCAACTCCAATGACTGCGATTTGTCTGAATCTTGCAATGGAGTTGATGCACGCTGTCCGATCGATAGCTACAAAACAGATGGAACAGATTGCACAAACATTGTAAGAACGATCACGTCAAGGAGCTTTCAGCAATAATATCAACCTCTCATCATAAAATGATCATCACACGCATCTTCAGCGTCATAGTCATCAACAAATAATTTGTTCAGTCGCTAAATGCACTTATTCTAATCATCATTATCTTATTTTTTCAATTCTTCCTCTGCTTCTTGTACTTTTAATTATTTTTCTTCTTTTTCGTCAGTTTCTGTTCCTTTGCACTGAAATCTTTCACTCTTTCCTCGCCTAGGTGCACTTCTACACTTGTCTAATTCTCTTCCGTCGTCCAATCCTTCTTCTAGTTGCTCTTCTCCTACTTCTTCTACTCCTCCTCCTCCTCCTCCTCCTCCTCTCCTTTTGCCCTTCACATCTTCTCGTCTTCTGGTCCCCTCCTACAACAGAGACACACTGTAGTAGGGTGCTATGACAATTCGGCGCAAGACAATTCGGCGCCAGACAATTCGGCGCGGACAATTCGGCGCGGACAATTCGGCGCAAGACAATTCGGCGCACGGACAATTCGGCGCCAGGCAATTCGGCGCAGATATTTAAATTCAGGAAAATAAGAAAATTTCCGCGATTGTATTGGCCCAACTGTAAATGTAAATATTTATTATAGGCCGAATCTTATTTGAATTGACTGTTATTTGAATTGACCTTTAAAAATAAGTGGGTTTCAAACGAATTACGCGGTTGTTGTCACAACATTGCTTTGTAGGCTTACGCTTTTTAACTTCGTAGAGACTTATTATATTCCAAGACTTTTAAATGACTACTAGTTTTCTTACATAGGACACTTATATTTGTATTCGTAGAAAATACTTGAGTTAATAATGATTTATAGAAATAAATATTTCTAACTTTTAATAAACAATCATTGACCAGATATATAGAATAGGCCTACAAGTCTATGCGTTTGATAATTACTTATTAAAGCTCTTTCGCATTTACAACATTGCCTGAATTGTTGGGGATAAAACTGTAACTACAAACGAGATTAAAATGCGCCGAATTGTCTGGCGCCGAATTGTCCGTGCGTCGAATTGTCTTGCGCCGAATTGTCCGCGCCGAGTTGTCTTGCGCCGAATTGTCTTGCGCCGAATTGTCTGGACACCCTGTAGTAGATCTGTCATTTCTCACCAAACCATTCTTCTGATTCTTCTTGCTCTCACCTCCTCTTAATTCTTCTTCTCTTTCGCCTTCTGTTGCTTCTCCTTCTCTTCTTTTTTTCCTTCCCTGCTTCTCCACCATATTTCCCTCATATTCTCCTTCAATCTTCCCTCTCATCTCCTTTTATGACTTATGTTGCTTCACCTTCTCTTCTTCTCCTCCTCCTCTTTCTTCTAATCCTTCTTCCTCGCCTGTTTCTCCATCTCCTTCTACCTCTTCTTCCTTCTCTTCTCCTCCACCACTACTCCTTCTTCCTCTACTTGACTTTCTTCAACTTCGTCTCTCCCTTCACTTCGGCCAAATAAACTCTTTCGGCTCTTCTAATCTCTTGCTGTCTTCCATAAATATACTTCAGCGTCTCCATAATTATTCTCCTCGATCATCTCCTTCTCCGTCTGTTCTTGCCATCCTCTGCTCCCATAACAATCACAAACTATATCGGCGTAGATCTGACAGAAGTCGTTAACGCTATGGGGTGGTGCTGCATGCAGGAGTCAGCCTATTGCTACCAGGGTCAGTGTCGAAGCCATAGGTCGCAGTGTGAGTTGCTCTGGGGACCAGGGACCCTAGTTTCTGACAATCTCTGCTACACAAGATTCAACCTCGCCGGAGCACATTACGGCAACTGTGGTATGCGCTGGACAAACACGAGTGTTGACTATATTTCATGCAACGTCAGGTAAGAACACGACTCTCATCATCATCATCATCATCATCATCATCATCATCATCATCATCATAATCATCATCATCATCATCGTGATCATCATCGACATCCCCCACGTCTTCATCATTGTTGTCATCAGCTGCATCATCATCAGCGACAGTAGCAGCAGCAGCACCGCAGGAAATTTGGTTCCTGATGTTAGCCATTTGGCAATAATAATAATAATAATAATAATAATAATAATAATAATAATAATAATAATAATAATAATAATAATATCCATTGGGCCCTTTGCTATTCTGCTTGCCATTGCAACCGACACTCCTCAAACTATCTTCACCCTTAGCCTTCGGCTACCTCGATGACATCTCTCTGGGTGGACTAACGGCTGGAGTAGCGGAAGACATTGAGACCCTAGAAGAGGAGTGCGCAGGTCTGGGCCTGACTTTCAACAGAGAGAAATGCGAACTAATAGCTAAAGACTCTCAACTGACCAACCACAGATCTTTCAGACATTTTGGATACACCGATCCAGACTGTGCAACACTGCTGGGAGCACCGTTGTCCACGGGCGCGGCCTTGAAACAAGCCCTAGGATCACGAGCGGAGGAGCTAGACAGAGCTCTGGCTAGATTAACCATAATAGCACGTCAGGAGGCCCTGCTGATTCTTAGACACTCGCTGGGCACTCCCAAATTAATCCACACTCTGAGATGCGCACCATGCGCGAATCACCCAGGATTGGTAACATATGATCAAATCCTGAGGAAGGGCCTTCAGAACATCCTAAATATAGACTTTACAGACATGCAATGGCAACAATCTACCTTACCCATTGGGTTAGGCGGACTGGGCATTCGAAGGGCGTCATCGCTGGCACTTCCCGCTTTTCTAGCATCAGCCGCGGGCACCTCCGAGCTCCAGTCAAACATCTTATGCGTACTGGACAGTCAACCGGATTTGCATTACACGAACCTATCCACGCACTGGCAGACAATAACTGGGTTGTCGTTGACGGAATACTCTCCAGCAAATATACAAGCCAAATGGGACAACCCGATTCTTCTAAGAGAGCATTCGGAACTACTCCTTTCCACCACAGAGCTGAGCGAACAGGCGCGCCTGAAAGCCGTGTCCTTCCAGCACGCCAGCGATTGGCTGCATTCTCTGCCAATTACATCCTGCGGCCTCAGGCTCAGCGATGAGGCCATCAGAGTGGCGGTTGGCCTTCGTCTGGGGGCCAACATATGCCAACCTCACGTCTGCGCATGCGGCGCACTGGTTACCGCTAGAGGAACACACGGCCTCTCTTGCTCTCTGGGATTTGGTCGAGTGGCCAGACACGCCGCCATCAACGACCTGATCCATCGCAATCTTATCAAAGCCGGTTTCCCAGCGGTTAAGGAGCCACGGGGCATGCTGCGCTCGGATGGTAAGAGACCGGACGGCACCACGCTTATACCATGGAGAGCGGGCCGAAACCTCGTGTGGGATGCAACGGTGGTCGACACGCTAGCGCCTTCCTACCTGCAGGCAACGGCCGTGACAGCAGGAGCAGCAGCTGAAATAGCTGACAACAGAAAAAATCAAAAATACCAGACCCTTCTTGACACACATGACTTCATCCCGCTGGCTCTGGAAACTTTAGGTCCCATTAACTTAAGAGGCCTTGACTTAATCACAGTGATGGGCCGTCATCTGACCAAGGCGACGGACGACGTCAGAGAGACGACCTTCCTCTTCCAAAGACTGTCGTTGACAATTCAGCGCTTTAACGCTGTGGCCTTCACCGGTTCTTTTGTTGACCCTATGCCCGAGATGGAAGAGGGATAGCCCTTCCAGTTACACTAGATTTTGATATAATAATAGTAATATTAATAATAATAATAATAATAATAATAATAATAATAATAATAATAATAATAATAATAATAATAATAATAATAATAATAATAATAATAATAATAATAATAATAATAATAATAATAATAATAATAATAATAATAATAATAATAATAATAATAATAATAATAATAATAATAATAATAATAGTGATAATAATAAAAATAATAATAATGATAATGATAACAAGAATTATTATTATTATTATTATATTATGATAATTTTATTATAATCTTTATTATGATCATCATTATTATTACCATCATTATCATCATCATCATCATCATCATCATCATCATCATCATCATCATCATCATCATCATCATCATCGTCTTTTGAAAGTGGACAAAAGGTTCCAAGTAGATCTTTCTAGTAACTGCAGAGAATTTTCCAACGAATGTGTTCTTGTTTTCTTCTTTAGTGACGTCATGTGCGGAAAGCTTCAGTGTCAAGATACTTCAAAAGCGTTGTTTTACTACCAGGACTATTATTTGCTGTCTCAGGCTTCGATTGGTTCCTACTCCTGCCATTCTGTCATCTTCGACTTTGGAATCGGAACTCAGGATCCAGGACTTGTGCCAAACGGGGCCAAATGCGGCGATAGACAAGTGAATAACATTCTTGCCTATTTCATTTATCATTACGTTTATTACTAATTTTATTTCTTTATTTCTTTATTTATTTATTTACTGATCTAGCCTGCGCTGAGTATGGGATTCCGCACGTTTGCTTCACAATTATTGAGAAAATTCGCTTTTGGACCTCGATAACTAGGCAACCTTGTCTTCTGGCCATGGTCAACTTCAATGAAATTGTCTCTGATATCATTCGGCATACGGCGTCAGAGTCGTATATTCTGAACGCAGTAACTACACAAAAGACCATTGAAGTAGGCACTATGGGTTACGCAACAAACATTTCCCTGTCTGTCCAGCTGTTTTTATGTTTGTCCGTCTGTTCATATGCATATCGATGTATGTCTCTCTCTATACTTTAAGTGACAAACCAACTTTGGAACAACTCTGCCGCCAATCCGACACCTGTGTAATCCGGACCAGGTTTTGCATAGGCTTTTCCTTGCAAAAGTGCCAGTACCACCCCGTTCCCATGACAGTGTCCAACCCCAAGCTGACAATAATATGAGAAAAACGAACATGGTTAGAATGTTGCATTCTTACTTACACTTATTTATATTTATTGATATATTTATAATTGCTATTTAAGTGCGGTCTGGCAGCTGACAAATAAAGAATATACTTATCTAACTATCTATTTATTTTTTCCCGTATATATATATATAGCGAACTGTCTGTCTATTTGTCTGTCTGTCTGCCTTCCTTTCTCCTGTCAATCTATCTATCTATCTGTCTGTCTGTCTGTCTGTCTGTCTGTCTGTCTGTCTGTCTGTCTGTCTGTCTGTCTGTCTGTCTGTCTGTCTGTCTGTCTGTCTGTCTGTCTGTCTGTCTGTCTGTCTGTCTGTCTGTCTGTCTGTCTGTGTCTGTCTATCTATCTATCTATCTATCTATCTATCTAGCTATCTATCTATCTATCTATCTATCTATCTATCTATCTATCTATCTATCTATCTATCTATCTATCTATCTATCTATCTATCTATCTATATATCTATCTATATATCTATCTATCTATCTATCTATCTATCTATCTATCTATCTATCTATCTATCTATCTATCTATCTATCTATCTATCTATCTATCTATCTATCTATCTATCTATATATCTATCTATCTATCTATCTATCTATCTATCTATCTATCTATCTATCTATCTATCTATCTGTCGTGGTCTACGCTGACACGTGCGGCTGGGGAAAATACCCGCTGTGCGTCAACAACATTGTTTACAGCTAAGGGAAAATTCCGCCACGGTCTGTCAACAGCGGACCAATGCATGTATCAATAATCTACGCGTTCTACAGGACTTTCCAGGGAAAAGTACGATGACGTCATAGAACTTTCTAGAATCCATCAGAACCCTATATATAAGGTGCAGCGTCTGTACAAAGAAGCCAGTTGACGAAGATTTATGCACGTTGAAGAAGTGTTCTTGTAACGATATTTGATTGAAGTTCAATCGAGACCAGCCAACCTGTGTGCTGTCTGCGATTGTGATATTTGACGGGCTGACTTAAATTTGACTTAATTGATTCTTTCTGTTAATAAAGATCTTTTAATTTTCCTTCGTTTGTTCGTTGTCGTGATCGAGAGGCTCGACCGCGACATTTCTGGTGTCAGAAGTGGGATCATCGGTGTTGGATCCGGTGAAGAAGAAGAAGCGAACCGGAGGAGGAAGGAGTCAACCCGAAGAGACGGTCTGCTCAGGCAACGGGCGGATCGAGAGACGGTCTGTTCAGACAGTGAACGGATCGAGACGCCTTTCTACCGTGAAAGACGGGTGATCGGCAGACGACAGCTGACGGACGAAGCGCGTCGTTCGGCTGAGACGGCAGAAGACAGCAGTCAACATACGGGTAAGATCCTGGGTGTTGTCGGGGCTGGGAAGGAGAGAAGAAAGTGGAGTTGCAGCCGAGTTTGGGGCGGCTATTGTCTTTCTTTCCTATTTTCTGCTGATTGTTTCTTTGTAGTTTGATCCATCGTAAGGATCGAGGCCAGGCTTGCGCGAGCTTGTGTAGCTTTTGCGTACTTGGCGAGTGCACTTCTTTGGCTACTGCGTAGTTAGCGTGGTGTGGAATTACTGCGTAGTCACACTTTGTTTTGTGTGGAATTTTCCTTTTGTGTGGCGTGTCTCCTGCGTGGTGTCTGTTTCCTGGTTGTCTACTGTTGATTGACTGTTTGTAAAAATGGAAGCGTTGACAGCAGAGATGCAGGCGAATATTCATAAAAGGTCGTCTGAGCGCCTTAGGATGTATCTTATAAAGGCAGGAAGGGACGAAGATGAGGTTATGACTTGGGATAGGAATACATTGATGGAAGAATGGGCCTTGGAGATAGGAAAGAAGGAAGAAGAATTCAAGGCTAGTCCAGCATCTCCAGAAGAGACCGCTTACGAACTGCAGAAGCGCCGTCTGGAGTTCGAAATCCGTAAATATGAAGAACAGAAGGAGAAGGAAGAAAGGGAGGAAAGGAGGAGAGAGGAAGAAAAGAAAGAAAGGAACAGAAGGAGAAGGAAGAAAGAGAAAGGAAGGAACAGAAGGAGAAGGAAGAAAGAGAAAGGAAGGAACAGAAGGAGAAGGAAGAAAGGGAGGAAAGGAGGAGAGAGGAAGAAAAGAAAGAACAGAAGGAGAAGGAAGAAAGAGAAAGGAAGGAACAGAAGGAGAAGGAAGAAAGGGAGGAAAGGAGGAGAGAGGAAGAAAAGAAAGAACAGAAGGAGAAGGAAGAAAGAGAAAGGAAGGAACAGAAGGAGAAGGATGAAAGAGAAAAGAAGGAACGGAAAGAGAAGGAAGAAAGGGAGAAGAAGGAAAAGATGGAAGAACAAACTATTAGAAATTCTTTAGCAAGCCGCACTAAGCGTTATAGTGATGCACTTAAGAATGTTCTTTGGAAATTCCCCTCCGACCCTATAGAAATTCCAGGTTTCTTTGATCACTTGGATGGTTTGTTTAATGTGTATGAGGTGGATGAAGATGTTAGAGCAAAATTATTGTTGGCTAATTTGAGTGAAAGAGCTAAGGCATTAACTATGCGCCTAACTAAGGAACAGCTCAATGATTACAAATTCTTGAAGGAGTTTTTGCTAAGGGAATTTAAGATAAGCCCTTCAACCCTTAGAGCCCGATTTTGGACGATGCATAAAGCATCGGACGAATCTTTTACGATCTATTCATCCAAATTGCGTGTTGCTCTTATGTATTATCTGAAAAGCAGAAAGATAACTGACGAGTTTGATAAACTTGTAAGTTTACTGGTGGCGGATCGGCTCAAGGAGTCCTTGTCGAAGGCTTGCTTGGATTATATCTTGGCCCAAGAAAAAGAGGAGTGGTTGAGCTGTGAAGGTATAGCTAATGCAGCTGACATTTATGTAGCGTCACATGATGGTGGGAGTGACTTGGTGTACCGTAGTCATCCGACACCGAAGTATAACAATTGGACGAGAAGTCAACCACAAGTCCAAGTCAATAACCAGACAGCTCAACCTAAGTCTTTCAGACCGGAAGTAAGGGGTGAAGCCAAGATAGGTGTGAAGATGTCTCAGGAGGAGGCCAAGGTGAAGGGTCTCTGTTTCTTGTGTCATCAGAAGGGTCATAGGGCAAAGGAGTGCCCGACCAATCGAAGTTATAAAAAGGTGGGTGCTTGTATGGTTGGGAACCCAACTAAGGAGGTGATCGACTCATTGGTGGAGAAGGTCAACGTGGCGCATGAGATATCTGAACAGGTAAGGCAAGGGAATTTATTGGACAACCTCGAACCAGTAAAATCGGAAATTGCTGTAAGAGTATACGATAATAGTATTGATGGACTACACGAGAGGTCGTATATCCATGTACAGATTGAAGATCTCCCTTCTCAACCAGCGTTATCTGATTCAGGAGCAGAAATTTGTTGTATTGATAAGAAGTTAATTGAGTCACTAAACTTGCCTGTGATTAAACGGATTAACATAATTGGTTTTCAGGGAGAAGGATGTAAGGCAGATGTGGTATACCTACAATTGAAATTAGCTAATCCATCGGAAGGAACGACGAATATTGCGCCATCTTTGTGCGTCATGTTTGCTGTAGTCCCTGAACTAAATGAACGGGTTATTCTAACACCCCATATTGTAGACCTATTAATGGAGAGTTCGGAATATGTAGTGATGGCGGTTGGTGTAGATCGATCAGTACAGGTAAATGAAGAGGTAAAGGAAGATAAAATTGAGAAGGATAACAACAACGAATCCCTGCAGTCAGACGTTAAGGATGAGGAAGTGAATGAATCTTCCCAGGAGCAACCAGTTGATGATTCAGATAATTTCCTCGATGTTGAGTCGACAGAGTTTAAATCTGGTGAGGAAAAAGCGGATAATGATACTTTGTTGCGAGAGCAACAAAATTGTCACAATCTTAGGCCTTGCTGGCAACAAGCGAACCAGAATAAAAATAATTTCTTCACAGACAATAATCTCCTGTACCATAAAGGGGAGATTATGGGACATAAGGTAAATCAATTGTGTCTACCGGAGGATAGAATTGGGGTTGTCTTGCGAGTAGCACACGATGCCCCATGTGCTGGGCATATGGCTTTTAAGGCAACGAGAGCCCGGATCAAATTAAACTTTTGGTTTCCGAGAATGGATGAGAGAATTCGCGAGTATTGTGCATCTTGTCAAATTTGTCAACTTAGAACTCCAGTTAAAGTTGCAGATCGAGTCCCGATTACTCCTATTCCGAGGGCAGATGAACTTTGTTTTAACCATTTAAATATGGATTGTATTGGCCCTATGGTAGTGACTGGAGAATCTAATAAATCGAAACCTAAGTACAATTATGCTTTAGTTCTGGTGGACAAATTTTCTCGTTGGCCGATGGCTTATCCCCTTAGATCGTTGAACGCAAAGGGAGTCTGTGAAGCTCTGTTGCAAGTTTTCACAACTTTTTCTATTCCAAGAATCATTAGTTCGGATTGTGGCACCAACTTTACTAGCCGTTTGACGAAGGAATTCTTGCAGCGAATGGGTTGTAGTCCCAGATTCAATACCCCTGGACATCCCGAGGCAGCCGGATTGGTTGAAAGATGCAACCAGAGCTTGAAAACCATGATCTTTAAACTCGCTCAATCTGATCCTCGTGGATGGCACCAATTGCTACCCTTCGTTCTCTGGAGCCTTAGAGAAAAACCCTCAGGCACGACTCATATCTCGCCTTTCACTATGGTTTATGGAACTCTTCCTCGTGGTCCACTTAGTGTATTGAAGGAATCATGGGCGGGCGAACGGAAATTACCTCTTAACTTAGGTAAATCACCTGAAGAGTACCTCCAATCACTGAAAGAAAACCTCGAATTTGCGAAAGCTTATGCGGATTACTATAGTGATATAGAATTGAAACGGTATGCAGATTATTATAACTTGCGCAGTACTGACAGAAAATACGAAGTTGGAGATAAAGTAGCAGTATTAGCACCAGATTTTGGTAGTTCTAAATTTTATAGTCGATGGCAAGGACCTGCAACCGTGGTCAGAGTTAAATCCCCGTATTCCTATATAGTAGAAATAGAGGGAAAACAAAGACATTTACACGCTAATAAGATCAAGCGGTACCATGAACGACTCGAACAAGCAATGATTAATAGCTGTTCAATAATTGTTGATCAAGATGAGGAATTTGGTGTAGTAGAGGTTGTAGATCAGGAAGAACGTGAACAAGTGAGCCCGAGTAAGCGTATTGATCCTTTGATCATGGCGCATCTGTCAGAAGAGGAACAAAAGCAACTCTTTGAGGTTTTGGATCGACATTCGGCAGTATTCGTGGATAAACCTGGGTACTGTCCAGTATTAGAACATGAAATCAAAATAACTCCTGATTTCACTCCTAAGCGTTTAAAGGCATATAAGGTCCCGGAGCTACTTAAACCTGAAGTGCAACGCCAGATAGAAGAAATGTTGTCCTTAGGCATAATTCGACCATCGAAAAGTGAAATGGCCAGTCCGGTAGTTTGTGTTTTAAAGGGACCCAAGGGTCAAAATGGCGTTCGTCTAGCAATCGATTATCGCCATGTTAACAAGTATTCTCTAGGTGATTGTTATCCGACCCCAGACATTGCTGACGTCTTACAGAAGGTGGGACGGGCAAAGTTCATTAGTGTTTTCGATGCAAAATCAGGATATTGGCAAATCCCGGTTCGGAAGGAACATCAATGGCTTACAGCATTCGTATGTGATGCAGGACTTTTTGAGTTCACAAGAATGCCGTTTGGACTCAAATCTGCTAGCAATACTTTTATTCGTGCTATGACCCAAGTTTTACATCCAGTCCGAAGTTTTACCGAACCATTCGTTGATGACATGGCAGTGGTTTCAATGAATTGGAATGACCATTTGGAACATCTAGAGAAATTCTTGCAAACTGTTGAGGAGACAGGACTTACTTTGAATTTAAGGAAATGTAATTTTGCACAGAACAAAATAAAGTTTGTTGGCCATATAGTAGGGTCAGGTTGTATCGAACCTGATCCAGGCAAGATCGCTACGATCAATGATATCCAACCTCCGACGACAAAAAAGGACGTTAGAAGGATTATGGGTTTTTTCAGTTACTTTAGAAATTTTATACCTGCTCTCGCTGAGAAAGCACGAGTAATAACTGACTTGACACGAGATAACGTGCCTACGAAAGTGCCTTGGGAGCAAAAGCATCAAGAGGCACTAGATAAGTTAAAGGATGATCTCAGTAAAGCTACACAATTACATACCATTGATTTCACTAAGGAATTTGGTTTAAGTGTAGATGCAAGTGCCACCGCGGTCGGGTGTTGCTTGTTTCAGTGGACCGAAGAAGGTCACGAAAAACCAATTGCTTTTGCTAGTCTTAAACTCACGGACACACAGATGCATTGGTCTACAATTGAGAGAGAAGCTTTTGCAGTAATTTGGGCACTTAAACGATTCCGGTCGTGGATATTCTTATCAAGGATAATCATTTATTCGGATCATAATCCTTTGTCTTATCTCACGGATGCAAGCCCCAAGAGCGCGAAACTGACTCGTTGGGCATTAGCATTACAGGAATTTAACGTAGACTTCCGTTATCGTCCTGGGCGTCAGAACACGGTAGCTGATTTCCTTTCTCGGTTGTGACTCGGGACATGAGGGAAAGGGGAATAGCCCGGCACCCGAGGATCGAGCCCGAAAACTGTGTAGATAAGTTGATTTAATGATGTGTTTTGTTTTGTTTGTACATGTTGTGACGAGATGGGATCCGACGGCTCAGCTTGATCGTGATGACCCGTTCGAGATGGTGCTGAAGACGTGTCATCATCTGAGGGCGGAGGGAATGTCGTGGTCTACGCTGACACGTGCGGCTGGGGAAAATACCCGCTGTGCGTCAACAACATTGTTTACAGCTAAGGGAAAATTCCGCCACGGTCTGTCAACAGCGGACCAATGCATGTATCAATAATCTACGCGTTCTACAGGACTTTCCAGGGAAAAGTACGATGACGTCATAGAACTTTCTAGAATCCATCAGAACCCTATATATAAGGTGCAGCGTCTGTACAAAGAAGCCAGTTGACGAAGATTTATGCACGTTGAAGAAGTGTTCTTGTAACGATATTTGATTGAAGTTCAATCGAGACCAGCCAACCTGTGTGCTGTCTGCGATTGTGATATTTGACGGGCTGACTTAAATTTGACTTAATTGATTCTTTCTGTTAATAAAGATCTTTTAATTTTCCTTCGTTTGTTCGTTGTCGTGATCGAGAGGCTCGACCGCGACATTTCTTATCTATCTATCTATCTATCTATCTATCTGATCTATCTATCTATCTATCTATCTATCTATCTATCTATCTATCTATCTATCTATCTATCTATCTATCTATCTATCTATCTATCTATCTATCTATCTATCTATCTATCTATATCTATCTACCTACCTACCTACCTACCTACCTACCTACCTACCTACCTACCTACCTACCTACCTACCTACCTACCTACCTACCTACCTATCTATCTATCTATCTACCTACCTATCTATCTATCTATCTATCTATCTATCTATCTATCTATCTATCTATCTATCTATCTATCTATCTATCTATCTATCTATCTATCATATCTATCTATCTATCTACTATCTACCTACCTACCTACCTACCTACCTGCCTATCTACCTGACTTGATCAATGCCTTCGGTACTTGTAGGTCTACCATTGGGGCTAATTGGGCGCCTTGATCGAGTGCCTACATATGCTCGCCTGTGCTCATGCGTGTTTCTGCACGCCTCAATTGGCTCACCTTCATCTCCTAACATGCTCCTGTCTCTGCCTATATGCGTCATGTTCTTCACTGGCTCCCTGTTTCTCAGCGTATCTCCTATCGACCGAGTTGCTGCACTTGTATGGAGGTGCCTTCTTGGCTGCGCTCCATCCTACTTGTCTGATCTTAGTCGATCTGTCTCTCTACCTCGCAGCTCGTCGAACTCTGCGTTCTTCAGAAAGGGGGGAGCTTTTGCCGCAGTAGCAATAATAATTATATACACTATATACCTTTGTTGGAGCCTTCCCAACCGAGACACTGGTCCCTGGATAAAGCTAAATATATTTAGATTGAACTGCTCTTACACGAATTCTATTAGACTATATCAGCGTCGAGCCTTTTCGATTGTGGGTCCATCCATCTGGAATGGCCTCCTACCACTAGACCTGCCTACCTACCTTGACCTACCTACCTCGGCTACACCTACCTACCTACCTACCTACCCTACCTACCTATCTATCTTTCTATCTATCTATCTATCTATCTATCTATCTATCTATCTATCTATCTATCTATCTATCTATCTATCTATCTATCTATCTACCTATCCTATCCTACCTATCTGTGCTACCTACCTACCTGCCTATCTATGCCTCGCCTGCCTTCTACTTGTAGGTCTACCATTGGGGCTAATTGGGCGCCTTGATCGAGTTCTGCGTTCAGCTGCTCGCCTCATTGGCCACCTTCATAAACATGCTCCTGTCTCTGCCTATATGCGTCATGTTCTTCACTGGCTCCCTGTTTCTCAGCGTATCTCCTATCGAGTTGCTGCACTTGTATGGAGGTGCCTTCTTGGCTGCGCTCCATCCTACTTGTCTGATCTTAGTCGATCTGTCTCTTACCTCGCAGCTCGTCGAACTCTGCGTTCTTCAGAAAGGGGGGAGCTTTTGGTCCCGCGAGCTCACACTTCTATTAGACAGCGTCGAGCCTTTTCGTTTGTGGGTCCATACATCTGGAATGGCCTCCCACTAGACTTGCGATTGATGCCTCGGCTAAATTCGCCTGCTTTTTGTAAGTATCTCAAATCACTTTTTTTAGCCGCGTGGCTGGGCTGGGAGCGCCTCTGATTAGGTTTCTATATACGTTCTATATACGTTCTCGGAATGAATGAATGTATTAATGTATCTATCTATGTATCCATCCATATTTATC
Organism: Aporrectodea caliginosa; assembly: GCA_020284085.1. Lineage (NCBI taxonomy): Eukaryota > Metazoa > Annelida > Clitellata > Crassiclitellata > Lumbricidae > Aporrectodea > Aporrectodea caliginosa. Next base: position 1,710,666 of record JACEVL010000384.1, on the reverse strand, counting down.
AATAATAATAATAATAATAATAATAATAATAATAATAATAATAATAATAATAATAATAATAATAATAATAATAATAATAATAATAATAATAATAATAATAATAATAATAATAATAATAATAATAATAAAAAAGAATAATAATAATAATACTAGAGATTTGAGTGCCGTACTTCGTAATCAGTCGATGACTCGAAGCAACGATTCAGAAGCACTTTGAAGCACTCTATCTATCTCCCTGTCTCTCTCTCTCTGCCTGTCTATCTATCGGCCTATCTATCTACCTATCTGTAGCTATCAATCGAATCGACATACCTACATGAACCTGCCTAGTGCCTAACCTAAGTCGATCTCTTTATCTGTCCTTACATCTATCTGTGTATATCGTCACACTTTTTGTCATTGAACTGTTCTGGTTGCTTGTTTCACAAGATGTGCGTGAATCAGAAGTGTGTTAACGTTACCGTTCCAACGACCCCTTGTGGAAACGGAATCGTCGACGATGGAGAACAGTGTGACTGTGGAAAAGCATCAAACAGCGTACGTTGTAAACAACGCTGCCCGTTTTCCATCTAGTCTTAAGTTGCCTCTACTACTCTTACCTACTCATTTCTGATGCAGTAAGTTTAAAGAAAATCACGAGGTAGCGTAAATTGTAGAGGTGAATTATCAGAATTCGATTGACAGCTCCACTACTAGTCTTAGGTTTGACTCTGCCTGCTAATGTCACAGGTTACGGTTAGGGTAGGTCTAGTTAACCATAACCTTCTCCAATTCGTAATACTTGATTAGTTTTATTTATTACATTTTTACCTTAATGTCTTCACGCGTCTTCAGGCTACTATACGGCGACTGGTCCGATCTCGATATCTACCGGAATCCTACAAAAGATTTGAGCAACTTTGCCAAAAAGCAGACTCCAACCTCTTTTCTACCATCACCAGCAACCCTGCACATGTATTACATCAGCTACTGCCTCCCGTGAAAACTGTTTCATACTCACTATCCACAATAGAATAATACCTAAGGCAAACTCTCTATCTCGTAAAACATTTGTCACACGGATGCTTTATACTTAATTTTTTCTATTTGATGAACTATGTACGCCAAAGTGCACTTAGCAATTGGTTTTTTCAATAAAGGATATATTTACTTACTTGCTTACTTTATCTATTCGAAATCGTCATCTCTTATTAGCTAAATTAAATTCCGTCACTTGATTTTTCACTCTCTATGCCTTTACGTTGCGCAGAATGTTGGTTGGAAAGTATCTGTCTAATTTCTGCCTTGTGCAGAATGGTTAGCAAGTCGTATTAATGCCTTTTACTTAAGTATATTTGCATATATTTGTTGTATTTGGTGTTAATTTGAGGAGGGTATAGTATAATGGAATATACACTCTTGCCTGAAGTTTTCACGGACACGGTTCGATTCCCATAAGGCCCCATGGGTTTAGCTCATGCCTTCATTCCCTGCTAAGTATAATGAGCTTGCGCCTTGATATCTGCAACGTTGTTGATTTATGTCTTCTGTAATTTGTGTTCTTGTGAATTGTTTAATCGTCATAACTTGTACATGTACAGGGCAGTGCGTTTGTCAGGCGCTTAATTAAAGAATAAGTATTATTATTATTATTATTATTATTATTATTATTATTATTATTATTATTATTATTATTATTATTATTATTATTATTATTATTATTATTATTATTATTATTATTTATTAAATAGTTTCCTTCTTCTGTGGTTAACAACAGGAATGCAGCAGCACCTGTTGCAATAGCGCCACGTGCCAACTAACAACCTCAGCAGCTTGTGCTTCCGGAAGATGCTGCGATACTTCCAGATGCCAAGTGAGTAATCGTCATAGAGAGGAAGAATATATATATATATATATATATATATACAGAAAGAATTCGGACACTTCCGCATCGATTTAGTCGCATATCCGAGTTTGGTAGGGCAATCAGCAATACTGGCTCACTCGCATCGCTACCTTGTTTTAATGCCTCTCTCCGTCTCTCTCTTAGCCTCTGTCTGTCTGCTTCTTTCTCTCTGTTCATGGCCAGTCGGTCAGTGTTCAGTATTTCAGAATAACGCTCTGCTGCGGGGTGTCTCAGTTTGCGTCTGGGTGCACTTGTGATCTGTTTCAGTCTGCGTCTTGGTGCACCTGTGATATGTCGCCAGAGAAACCAACCCCTACATCAACATCTGTCTCTTTGTTCCCAGTGTGGGATCTACGCAATACACTATATACATATATATATATATATATATATATATATATATATATATATATGTTGGGAGACCTTCCCAACCGAGACACTGTTGACGGTACTTTGTCCTAGATTGAAGAGACATTCTGGATAAAGCTAAATATATTTAGTATTGAACTGAACTATATATTGAAAGTAGGCGTGATGTTATGCTTACTAGAAATATACGAATATCGTTACTGTAACAGAGACAGAAAATAGGATAGTTGATGAACTATATCAGGTATAGTTAAGAAGGAGTGTTCTCTCCTATTTAAACCAATGTAAAAGATTCGTCGTCGAAGCTTGGCAGTTTTCGTTAGGCCTGTTGCCGTGTGATGTCGAATTCTCAGTAGAACTGACCAAGACTTCCATGTACTAGATAAGTCTAGTTAACTAGTTAAACTGTTGGTTTCGTGTCCGCTGTGGCCAACCAAGTTGTTTGTTTGCTGTGCAACGTTCTCGAGATCTGGAGACGTGTGGAGCTGATGTGCTACGATAAGGTTGTATGTGTGTTACTATTACGGATTTTGTTTTATAATATACATTCTATTTTACCCTAGACACGAGTTTTTCTTCATTCGTAGAGTAGCACCTTACAATATATATATATATATAGGCCTATACATTTATGTATATATATGTATATATATATGTGTTTAGGTTCGAATGGAAGTAAGTAAGTAAATATATATATTTGTGTATTCGTATGCATGTATTTCACCATGTCTTATGCATGTGTATATGTATGTGTAACAAGACACCTTATATTAATATATATTTATACAGCGTCTTTTGGTGACTCTCTACTTAGGCTTGCCACTTAAATCACACTTCTTTAGCTGTGACTGGGCTGGGAGCTGCTCTGAGTAGGTTTCTTGAAGAGGCTGTGTATAAATTCTCAGAATGAATTAGAATGAATGAATGAATGAATGAATATTGAATGTCTTGGGTTTTCCATTGGTATTTCTTTCTATAAATCAGGAACTCCCATAACTCTTGAGACCGTTAATATCATACACAATGAATTTTCGTGTCAAAGTCCTTCGTTTAACGTTCTTTCCGGAAGCTTGTTATATTCTGATATAGACACTGACGACTTAATCATCTCAAAGACTGTGGATGTTTATGCAGATAAAGTCTTCTGGTACAGAGTGTCGGTCAAAATCGAATGACTGCGATTTGTCTGAATCGTGCAATGGAGTTGATGCTCGCTGTCCGACCGATAGCTACAAACCAGATGGAACAGACTGCACAAACATTGTAAGAAATAGTCTATAAATACGCTTTCACCAATTAAATCAACAGTAAAAAACATATCGCATACATCAATAAATATTTTTCGCCTTCTTCATCATCATCATCATCATCATCATCATCATCATCGAATCGCTAATAACGATCATCGTCATTAGAAATCAATGATTCTAATTAATATTATCTCGTTTTTCTAATTATTTCTTTGTTTCATATCTTTTTCATTATTCTTCTATTATTATCCTTCTCCATGTCCTTCTCCGTCAGCGATTCCTTCGCCTACTTTTCCACTTCCCCTGTTTGCTTTCCTCTTTATCCACGTACTTTCCCTTTTCCTCTTATTCTCTTCTTTCCCATTCGCCTACTCCCCATCTTCTATCTTTCCTTCTCCTTTTCCATATTCTCCATTTCCTTCCCGTCTCCTTCTATTCTCTTCTCCCTGTTGTATCATCCAACATCGAAGACACGCTGTACTGGACTAGGTCTGGCATTAATCGTTGACGCTGTGGCGATGATGCTGTTTGAAGGAGTCAGCCTATTGCTACCAGGGTCAGTGTCGAAGCCATCGGTCGCAGTGTGAGTTGCTCTGGGGACCAGGGACCCTGGTTTCGGACGATCTCTGCTACACACGATTCAACGGAGCTGGAGCACATTACGGAAACTGTGGCTTCCGCCGGACTAACACGGTTGTTGACTATATTGCATGCGATGTCCAGTAAGGGCTCGATGATCTTCATCATTATCATCATCATCATCATCATCATCGTCATCATCATCATCACCATCATCATCATCATCATCATCAATTCATCATCACCGTTTTCATCATCTATCATCATAATAATTGACAATCCCATCAATATCATCATCATCATCGTTATCGTCATCATTGTTATCATCATCATCAGTATTAACACCATCATCATTAGTGTCAGTGCTGCTACTATCACTAAATTATTATGATCCCCGTTATAATCATCATCGTCCAACCGTGGTTGGACTGGGAGCGCATCTGAGTAGGCTTCTTGAAGGGGCGCTATATAAACTCCTGAAATGAATGAATGATTCGTTTATTGAACTTGCACAAAAGGTTCTAAGTAGATTTTTTAAATAGCTACAGAGGATTTTTCCATCATATGAGTTGCGTTTATTGTCTCTAGAGACGTCATGTGCGGAATGCTTCAGTGTCAGGGCTTCTCAAAAGCGTTGTATTACTACCCGATAAATAACATGCTGCTGGAATCGACGGCTTCGATCGGTTCCAATTCCTGCCATTCTGTCATCTTCGACTTCGGAATTGGACTTCAGGATCCAGGACTTGTGCCAAACGGTGCCAAATGCGGCGACTCCCAGGTAGATACCTTTCTTGCCTTGTTTCGTTTATCAAAACATTCATTACCAATTGTATTTATGAATAGTCGGTTTTGTCAAGAATTTGGGGCGGTTCAGGGTATTTTGTTCGCAAGTCGCCTTGGCCCATGTAACTGCATCGGTCCCATCCTTCTGATGTACGGTCGAGCCTCAACCATACGGACCGTGTACGCCCTCTGTATCCGAGTGTTTTCGTGTTGATGGAGGACGACCGACGCGGGCCATTGGAGTGACCTCGACATTCAGTCACTGGAGGAGCTTCAATCTACCGACCGACACACGACGTGTAGCCTATACTCCTTGTGTCACTGCGAATAGCCGGACTTGCATCATCTTCTACCAGTGAGGGAATGCTCCTCGGCATCGTCACCGTGTTTGCGAACGCTGTCACCTGTGGCCGCTCTACTCTATCGACGCAGCTTCGCTCACAGACTCTGAACATCCATTCCATCTTCAGCTGTCGACCGGAATCCGTTGGTTGGTTCCACGCGTGTGCGTGTTCCGCCTATGATGACTTTTCTAGCGAACTGTGCATTGCTTTACTAACTGATGTAATATTTTCGTTCATATTGACACTTATCATCATAATAGGCTAGCGCAGAGACCGTCTCTCTGAGTAGATATATTGAAGAGGCTGTAAATAAATTCTCAAAATGAATGAATGAATGAATGTAGTTAAATGTTTATTTTGTTAATTTCATAATTATGCTCTAGTCTATCCTGCGCTGGGTATCGTATTCTGCACGTTCGTTTGTCAAAATATCTATTCTGTCTGCTATCTGTCTATCTGACTAACTAACTATCTTTTAATCTGCCTACGTACCTACCTACTACCTAAATATTTGAATATATATATATATATATATATATATATATATATATATATATATATATATATATATATATATATATATATATATATATATATCTCTCTCTTTCTGTCTGTTCATCCATCTATCTGTGTATCACTGTATTCTAATTCTTATTATTGAACTGTTTGCTTGTTTCACTAGATGTGTGTTAATCATAAATGTGTCAACGTCACCGTGCCAACGACCACAACGTTGTCAACAACTACTTGTACATCAGCTACAGCATCAGCAATAACTAAGGAATCAGCTAATGCGACACCACAAACGAGCACTTCACCCAGCACTGAATCTTCAGTTACATCTACTACCGGAAACTCTTCCACATCAACCAAATCCACAACCACGTCAACTGCTGAAGTTTCAATGACCCCTACAACCTCAAGCGCTACCAAGTTTAGCAGGTCTAGAGTAACTCCACGCCTCACTAGAACAACCTCCTTGGTTCCTTAGCAGTCAATTCAGTCGCAGGGACGTTCGAAGGAAACATCCCCAACAAAGCGACCAACCCAATCTTCTGCTAGACCGTAATTTCACGCTGATGTGAGAATAATACTTTATGATGACAAACTTTATATTGAATGTTGATTAATCGCAACTTTTAAGGCTCTTCGCCGTATTTTAACTATTTTCAAACGCGATTTTCACCTTAAATAAAGTTTAAAATATTATTTGTATGGCTGTTTCTGGTGTATTTTCATGTCTTAATTGTGGTGTGGCTTTTCTCACCAATAGCCCTAACTATTTGAACATGATTCCATTAAAACTATTATGTTGTAGGCCTATCTATTTAGATAAATATATCAGAATGCACGTAACTGCATTTTTTACTATCGGAGGCCTATTTTAAAAACAATGTTCAAAAATGCTGGATTGACTAAAGGGCTTTAGAAGTTGTAGAATATTGGTCAGAAAGAAGGGTCAGATTTGACGTTTCGTTTCACTGAAAGAATTATATGGCACATCCAGTATCAAGTCGACTGAGTTGGTCCTATTCAAGTTGCGATTCGCATCAAAATTGGCGACAAGTGTCTGGCACCTGGCCTAGTTTAGCTCTTGATGGAAAGATCACACTCTCACTTCAACAGGATTAATTTGTTGGCATTTGTATGAGACGTATGGTAGTACTTTCCAGTGTTTGGAGATATCTTACGGCTGTCAGGGCAATTGACATCGCCCTCCTGCTTTATCGAGGCTTGAGACTAGCACCTTCCGAAAACATGGCTCAGTTTAGAAATAGGCTACAGATAGACCCAACCTTTAGGCGAGACTTCCTAGGTTAGTTATCATGGCCACTTTAGTGATCTAACGGACGAGTTTAAAGTTATCGTGCAAGCAGAATCCGGCACATACTGCGTAAACTAGTTTAAGCTAGAATATACACGGTGATTCATTAAAAACCGTCCCCCTACATAAGTTAGCATAACTCATGTTAGTAGATGACCATCAATTTTATTGAAATTTCAGAACAATGACGCTTGATGCTTTAGCCAAGTGCTACATAAATTGTTTCACATTCAAAGCCAAAATGACGTAACGCGAATGACGAAACTAATGACGTCACGACTATCTCGACAAAATGGTGTTTACCGAAGAAGATAAACATGTTATAACATTTCTAAGAAAGAATAAAAATTACGGTGCAAAATTACAGAGATGTTCTACTAAAACAGGGCCTTTTACCAGACATTCGTGACATTACCGATGAGTATTTAATAT